>JAXLNO010005235.1:10000-91976 GCA_038087875.1 Malacoraja senta | reverse complement strand
GAAGGATAGATCTAGATAGATAGATAGATATATGATAGATAGATAGATAGATAGATAGATAGATAGATAGATAGCTAGATAGATAGATAGATAGATAGATAGATAGATAGATAGATAGATAGATAGATAGATAGATAGATAGATAGATAGATAGATAGATGATAGATAGATAGATAGATAGATAGATAGATAGATAGATAGAGATAAGATAGATAGATAGATAGATAGATAGATAGATAGATAATAGATAGATAGATAGATAGATAGATAGATAGATAGATAGATAGATAGATAAGATAGATAGATAGATAGATAGATAGATAGATAGATAGATAGATAGATAGATAGATAGATAGATAGATAGATAGATAGATAGATAGATAGATAGATAGATAGATAGATAGATAGATAGATAGATAGATAGATAGATAGATAGATAGATAGATAGATAGATAGATAGATAGATAGATAGATAGATAGATAGATAGATAGATAGATAGATAGATAGATAGATAGATAGTTAGTTAGTTAGTTAGTTAGTTAGATAGTTAGTTAGTTAGTTAGTTAGTTAGTAGTTGCTTTACCCAAAACTATTAAAAAGTAGTATGTTAATTCAACTTGCATCAAATGTAGATCTCATCTGTGATTTCTATATTGCAAGCCAGCCCCTTTAGAACATTATACTTCACATGAAGCAACACATCAAATGTAAAACAGTATTGTGAATTGCAATAACTGGCATAATCGCAGATCCACTTACAAGAGGTTGAATGCCAAATAAATATTACTGCACATTAACATTGATAACACAAAATATGCGTGATATGAATTTATGAACCTCCTAAACCTGTTTGCTTTATTGTGCTAATTCTGCCAACTGTTTCAAATAGTAATCTTCTACATCGAAGTTCTGAAGCCACAAATTCATTGTTAGCACCATATCTAAAATGACTGATCGTCATTCAACCAATTAATAAGTTAATCCAAACTTGCCAAGAAACCTACAAGTTTCCTTTTTTCATTTACAGCTAACCTATTTCTTAGTTAATGGTTGAATGAATGGACATAATGCTGAATTATAGTAATATTACCTACAAATGCTATTGTGTCCTCAACTGGCCATTTGCTAAACTTTATCCAGGAAAGGCAATGGTGTGTGGTCTGCCAGCTGCAGTTCAAACAAATTTACTGTGAATTTGAATTTGATGTAAACCACAAGAGATTTTGTCGATGCTGCTTTTGCGCTGGGCTGATCTTGTGACCTGGTGCTTTCTGACACAGAAAGCCAGTGCAATGTGAACTAAAGTGGCTGGAGCAGTGAGGCGCTGAGTTACAACAAAAGTCTTGTGTGTGGGAGTGAATGGGAGCTGTTGGCAGCAGAAAGTCGTAACCAATGGAAATATTTAAGAGTCGAGGAAGCGTCTCAAATCCTTCTTAAATCATCATTGAAAAGTCATTAGAAAGTGAGCGTGGACCTCTGCACAGATTGTTAAGAGGTCGAACAAAACACCAGCTTCTTAACATAATGATGGAAATGAAGTGGAAAACATAGGGAGGAGCTGGAAAACAGATTTCCTGGTTTGCAACTAAAGCCATTGAAACTTTATACAACAGTTTTATTGGGGAAGGTTAAATTTTATTCATGTGTTGTTAAGCATTGTGGTCACTGGGATGTTTTATCTCTTTGACCTCAAGCCCCTTTCCTTTACTCAGCCATATGGTACCCAGAAGAAAACATTTAGATCGAAAGATATTGTTTCAAGAATCAAAGACAGGCCCCATTACACTGTCATGAATGCTGAAAGCATCCTGCCACTTGTAGTCTCAAGCTGAAGGGAATCTTTACATAACCAAGAATGTAACATTAAAAAGATGTTTCTTGTCCACTATTTGCATCTATTTCAAATGCAACATTTCAGAGTTTTCCTGTAGTTCCAACATAGTTCTATATTGTCAGTTAATTGAGTTATTTGAATCAAATATCTCAAAATATTGCATCAAACAATGATATTAATTAGTCTCCTCAGGTTCTGGACATATTGCGCATTGTACAGATGGAAAATTCAAGATGTCCTTTGATATTCTCAATGTAATGAATTAAAATCAATTAGAGTGTAAACTTGTTTCTGGTGAGAAGCACAAATGAAATGGAGCTCAATATTCTAGCTCACACAATCTTTTGACTTTGCTCAATTGAACATATGTTCAACAGCTGGAAAAGCCCACTCTACTTACCATTTATTGCTTGGTTGCAGTCAGTATTAGAATCGTACCACAGAGGCTCACAATGTCCTGTTGCCCATTTTAATTACCTAGATTAATCCCATTTGCCTGCATTTGGTCTGAGGCCTTCCATGTTTGGTGTTGAGGCCCTTGAGCAGTTTAGTTTAGTTAAGAGATACAGAGCGGAAACTGTCCCTTCGGCCCACCGAATCTGCGCCGACCAGCGATGTCTGCACACCAACACTATCCTACACACATTAGGGTCAATTTTACATTTATTCCCAGCCAATTAACCTCCAAACCTGTACATCTTTGGAGTGTGGGAATCGAAGATCTTGGAGAAAACCCACGCGGTCATGGGGAGAACGTGCAAACTCCATACAGACAGCACCTGTAGTCGTGATCGAACCCGGGTCTCTGGCGCTGTAAGCGCAGTAAGACAGTAACTCTACTGCTGGGCCACGGTGCCACCCTGACTCTTAAATATCGTGAGAGTATCTGCCTCCACCATCTCTTCAGGCAGCACATTCCAGACTCCAACAACATTCTACTTCTCAACTTAAAGGTTAGTTGTTGATTGATTTCAACCAATTATTGGTGAACATCCACAAGGTTTTGGCATTTTCTCAAGTCCGCATGGTTGTATATCAGGGGTCAAAAGACTGTGGCTTCGAAATCCTATCAAAATCCTGATGCCACCACTTTAACTCAGAGCCGGACCAGGTTGGCTTTGCTGGCAGCTGTCAAGGAGACCTTGGCCATGAGTATATATACACCATATCCATGTCAGGATGGAGTTGGATATGGTTGTAACATTTTGTCGTTTGATTCGCACTGTTGCATTGGGAGGTGCTGAGGTTCTCAATGCAAAATGAACTGCCTACATTTCATTCTTCCTTACCAAGAAGCAGGAGGCAGAGCTAGCAAAGAGCTTTGCAAGGACTGTGCCTGAATAGTGTAGGATTCCACAGACTGCAGGCACAGAAAGTGAACTCAGAGATACGTCACAATAAGAAAATATGTGTTTGCTCATTGCCGTGATGTGACTCCATACATAAAATAAATGCAGTCATTGTTTCGGCTCCATTCAGCAGGCATGATACCTGCATTCTACACTGTCATCTGCACTTAAACAACCATAGCAAATCAACTGGGCAACAAGAGCTGTCTACCTGTGACACAGTGAATAACCAGTACAGATGCAACATGCATACAATAAATGGCACGCAAGCATTGATAGAGCATGTTGACCCTATTACCTCTAAGGGTGTCAATTGACGTGTCGAACAAAAGACTCTAAACCAAGCTTTAGTACAACTTAAGATAGACACAAAAAGCTGGAGTGACTCAGCGGGACAGGCTGCATCTCTGGAGAGAAGGAATGGCGGATGTTTCGGGTCGCAACCCGAAACGTCACCCATTCCTTCTTTCCAGAGATGCTGCCTGTCCTGCTGAATTACTCCAGCATTTTGTTTCTATTTTTGGTTTAAACCAGTATTTGCAGTTCCTTCCTACACATTTAGTACAACTTAATCTTTATTAATACATGTAACTTAAGCATGCATGCAAACCATTGACTTCTAATAACTTTTCATTTACTTTACTATTTCAACATCACTTCTTACACTAAATCGCAAAGCTCATGACTTGATCTGTGATATGAATGAATTGGCCAGATTCACTCTGTTGATAGGGGGTAGTCTTCTCCGAGTTTCCAACTCAGGTCCCTCCTTCTTGCAATGGTTGTTCCCGGGTTGTCTCGGACTGCCCATCTTTTATACAAATTTTTACTTCAAGCTTCAAAATAAAGCCTTTGTTCTAACCCAAGGCTTCCATGACTATGAAGTCAATCATTTCAAGTTTTCACTCCTCCAAGGGCTGATTAAACAAAATACATCTTTGTTCCTTATCAGGCGAGAGAGTTCTGAATTATGTTGCCTGTCCATATCTCATTCTCATTATAAGTATTTTGTAAAATGTCCATTGCAGGCTCCTTATCGTCTCAAGGCCATACTGTCTATCTTATCTTCAGCTCTGTTCCCACCAGATGTCCATCCCGTGACCGCTTTCACTGTGTTTCTTTGTTCTCCTGGTCCCAGCATTTCTCTCTGTCTCTCTGTAGCTGGTAACATACTCCCAATGTCTGTCGGGATACTTGACATCAAGTTTAGTTCAGTTTAGGTTAGTTTAGTTTATTGTCACATGTACCAAGGTACAGTGAAAAGCTTTTGTTGCATGCCGTCCAGTCAGTGGAAAGGCAATACATGATTACAATTGAGCCATTTACAGTGTATAGGTAAATGATAAGGGAATAACGTTTAGTGCAAGGTAAAGCCAGCAAAGTCCGATCAAGGATAGTCCGAGGGTCACCAATGAGGTAGATTGTAGTTTATGACTGCTCTCTGGTTGTGGTCGGATGATTCAGTTGCCTGATAAAGTCTCTGGCCACAAGCAGATTCTTGGACTCAAAGTGATGCCATTGTCTGGATCATTCTGGAACAGGCTTGACATATTATAGAAAGGAGGATTCAAGATTCAAGTTCACCTGGTTCATGCAGCAGACCTTCTCTGTCGCAGGATCCAGTCCATGCCATCATATGCAGAGTAAGCAACAGAAGGACTGACAGGAAGAGGTGAGGAAGGAGGAGAAGAAAGCAAAGGCGGAGATGAGGGAGAAGGAGAAAAGAGCGGAGGTGAGGAAAGAATAGGAGGAAGAGAATGAAGAGCCAGATATTGTTGGTGATAAGACATCTGGATAGTACAATGTTACTTCAAAAGCTTTGTCTTGCACACTGCATGTTCTCTCCCCTTTAAATGATCAACTTACATTGCATAGTATCCATTTCCAAAATGGATGGCCAACTATGGTAACTTGTGTGATCTCAGTAAAATATGCTAGTCTTCTGCATGTGCATTTCTTCAATCACTTTGAAGGAAAACTGAGCAAACATTTGGTGAAGTAAGACCAGATACAATTTGTTGGACAGCTTTGTCTCCCACTAATTCAACAATATTGGTTCTTGCAATAATCTTATTTTTTTTTAATTTGTATTTATTAGAGGCAAATGTACATGAGTAGAACAAACGGCATATAAAATTATACAGTTAATGTACAGCTTCAATTTAAAATGTTTAGCAGTAAAATAAAGGAAAAGAAAAGAGAAAGAACAAGAGAGAGAACAAGTGAGAGGTGCAAAGAGAGGACCCCTAGACTACCAAAGTAGTGTAGCCAAAGAGTGGGTAAAAGAAAGAAAAAAAAAAAGAAAAAAAGAACAAAACGAAAAAGAGAGAGAAAAATGGTGATATACCTGCCTCTCGTCCCTCCCCACCCACCTCACTCAACCCATAGTTGGATTTAAAAGTTGTGTTGCGCCATACTATCCTTGTAAGAATTCGGTGAAGGGTGTCCATGATGTGGTTTTTCTGCCAAGACAAGTCTAATATTTTCAAGATGTAGTGTCTCGGACATATTTATAATCCACATCTTAACAGTAGGGACTGATGTGTGTTTCCAAAATTTAAGTATTAGTTTTTTTCGCCGTTATCAGGCCATAATTAAGGAAACGTCTTTGAAATAGTGTTAGCTCAGAACGGGCTTCTGAGGTACCTAGAGTGATCAGTTCAGTGTCGGGGTCCAATTTTATTTTAAGTGTTTTAGAAAAAAGTTCAAAAATTCCTCTCCAGAAATTATGTAACTTTATACAAGATGCAAAGGAATGGGTTATAGTTGCTTCCTGAAGGAGACATTTATCACAAATAGGAGAAACATTTGGGAAGATCTTATTCAGTTTAGACTTTGAATAATAGAGTCTGTGCAGTATTTTAAATTGTATTAGCGAATGCCTAACGTTAAGAGAACAGTTGTGTATGTATAGAAGACTTTCCTCCCATCTGTCTTTTAAAATTGTTAGGTGTTTTTTCTTTATTAAGGTATCCCTCTTTAGATACTTTAACACCACTTTTTAAAAAATTATTATTATTTTTTCATCACCTAACTCTTTCTTGTTGGTTTTAAGGTTTACTTTGAAAAGGAGATGTCAAATAAATTCAACAGTTCTGGATGACCACCCAACACCTAGAACTCTGAGGTACTTGGTTGCACCATATGACTTAAGGGTAATAAAATGATTTACAATGCAAGACGATAAACAAAAGAAGACAGGAGGAATCACGTTTTGTAGTTGGAATATAAGGGGCGCTAATGAACCAATTAAAAGGGGCAAGATACTCGCCCAATTAAAATCACTTAATTCTGAAATAATCTTGTTGCAGGAAACACACCTGAAACAACAAACACAGATAAGACTGAAGGCAAATTGGATCGGGCAAACATATTATTCCTCATTTACTTCTAAATCTAGAGGGACGGCTATTATTATTCATAAAGGTATACCATTTAAATTCAAGAACAGCATATCAGATAATGAGGGGAGATATGTCATAGTTATGGGAGAAATTCACTCCACTCCAGTTACTATGATAAATATTTATGCACCTAATTTTGACAATCCTCAATTCTTTAATACAATTCTAGATATGATTTCAGAGTTTAATTATCAAAATGTGATAATAGGGGGGGATTTCAACTGTGTCTTCAATCCATATTTAGATAAATCTGCAAAACATAAAAGGAGTAATATAAAATCTAAAACGAGCGAACTCCTAAATACATATATAAAAAATACAAATATAACAGACGTATGGAGAATTGCTAACCCAGTTGGAAGGGAATACTCGGTTTACTCATCGGTACATAAAACTTATTCCCGAATTGACTATTTTTTAGTAGACACGAAATTAATTCCGTTTACAATCAACCCTAAATATCATAATAGCATTATTTCTGATCACTCTCCGTTAACTTTTTTATTAAAATTAGAAGGAATGATGGACAAAAAATCATTTTGGAGGTTTTACCCTCAAATTCTAAACAATCCACAAGGTAGTATATATTTAAAACAACAGATGAAACTCTTCTTCGAGACCAACGATACAACAGGTATTTCACCTTCGTTATTATGGGAAACTTTCAAGGCATTTATTAGAGGAATTATAATTTCATATCAAGCCTTCCAAAATAAAAAGAATAACACAGAACAATTGCAGTTAGAACAAGAAATTAGACAATTAGACCTAGATAATGCCAAAGACCCAACCATAGACAAACACAATAAGATAACTTTATTGAAATTTAAATTAAATACAATTTTATCGGCAAGAGTAATAAGATTATTTCAAATTACAAAACAGGAATATTTTGAATTTGCCAATAAACCTCATAAACTTTTAGCACGTCAGCTGAAAAAACGGGAAAAGGAAAATACAATTACAAAAATTAAATCAGATAAGGGTGAATTATTAACATTACCTAAAGATATTAATAAAAGATTTGCTCAATTTTATCAAAATTTATATACATCTAAATCCGCAGCAGATAACATTAAAATTACAAATTTCTTAGATACGTGTAACCTTCCAAAACTTACTTTGTTGGAACAAGAGGAGTTGGGAGCTCAGATTACACTTAAAGAAAGAGAAGAAACAATAAACTCGTTGAAAAATGGCAAAACACCAGGACCAGATGGTTTTAGTAATGAATTCTACAAAAGATTACATGAGATAATTTCTCCGCGCCTACAAAAATTATATACTCATGCCTTTAAAGAAAACACATTGCCAGAAACATTAGCCGAATCAACTATTATACTTATACCAAAAAAAGATAAAGATCTAGAAGAACCAGGTTCATATAGAGCTATAGCACTCTTAAATACAGATCAGAAAATACTAGCAAAGACTTTAGCGAGAAGACTGAGTAAATACGTTAGTAAACTAATAAACCCAGATCAAACGGGGTTTATACCTAAAAGATATTCAGCCAACAATTTGAGAAGCTTGTTTAATATAATGTATTCACAAAAAACTGAAGAAGATGTATCAATTATTTCACTGGACGCAGAAAAAGCATTTGATCAAGTAGAATGACAATATCTGTATAAAGTATTGCAAAAATCTAACATGGGAGAGAATTTTATTTCATGGGTAAAATTATTATATGACAAGCCGACTGCTAGAATACTGACTTACAATATGTTATCTTTAAAATTTCATTTAACAATGGGGCAATAGACAGGGGTGTGCACTTTCACCCCTGCTATTTGCCCTTGTGATGGAGCCTTTAGCAGAAAGTATAAGAAGCCATCCGAATATTCGGGGATATGATACCAAAGATTCAAATAATAAAATTTCACTATACGCAGACAACGTATTATTATACATTACAAATTCGCAAGTTAGTATACCAAATATATTAAATTTAATAGAGGAATTTGGCTCCTTCTCGGGATATAGAATACATTGGAATAAAAGTGAAATTATGACGTTAAAACCCCAAGACTCGACACACCTGTTAAAATTTCCCTTTAAAATTGCAACAGAAAAATTCAAGTATTTGGGTATCCAAATTACTAGAAAATATAAATCACTATTTAACGCAAATGTTATGCCTTTATTAACTAAATTGAATGCGTTGATTAAATTCTGGAAAACCCTGCCGATGTCATTAATATGCAGAATAAATGCTATAAAAATGATTTTTCTACCACAAATATTATATCTATTTCAATCAATTCCAATATACTTACCAAAAAACTTCTTAAAAAAATTAGACTCCAATATTACAAACTTCATATGGGACTACAGATCACACAGAATCCCCCAAAAAACACCTGTGTAAACCCAAAGAATCTGGGGGATTGACACTCCCGAACTTTTTATACTACTACTGGGCAGTACATATTAAAAACATAATTTATTGGTTGGACAGCTCTGCCCAACAGGTAGAATGGATAAGAATGGAGAAAGAGGACTGCTCTCATTTTAATATAGGAGCAATCCTCTTCTCCCCGATAAAATTAAACAACACAATATATAAGAAGAACCCAATTATCCACAACACAATTTGAATTTGGAAACAAATAAAACTAACTTTGAAATTAAGAAACTTATCGCTTTTATCTCCAATAGTAAATAATCCCGCATTTAAACCATCTCTCACTGACAAAACGTATAGCTATTGGGAAAGATTAGTAATTAAAAGGATTGGAGACTTGTATGAAATGGATTTTTTAAAATCATTTCAACAATTACAATTAAAATACAACTTGAAAAATAACCAAAACTTTAAATACCTTCAAATTAGAGATTATTTGTAAAAACACATACAAGGATATCAAATTCTAAATCTAGATTCATTAGATGAAGCAATGAATATTAAGGCAGACTCATGCAATTTAATATCATACATATAATATTATTTTAAATATAGAATCACCATCGACAGAGGCAATCAGAGCAGATTGGGAACGAGAATTACAGATAAAAATTTCGAGAGAAACATGGGAAAAATACCTGATATACATACATAAATGTTCAATTAATGCAAAACATAATTTAATTCAATTTAAAATTTTACATTAGATTATACTACTCGAAAACTAGACTGAACAAATTCTATCCAAATATCTCTCCCATCTGTGATAAATTCTTATCTGAGAATGCCACTATAACGCACTCTTTTGTCTCCTGTATAAAACTTCATAAATTCTGAAATGAAATTTTTGAAATTTTTACAAAACTATTTAATAGAAGAATTGAACCTAATAGAGAATGGATTATATTTGGACCAATGGAAGATGGGAATAAGCTAAATACGTCTCATAAATCTCTACTTAATTACGGTTTAATAACGGCAAAAAACTCATACTTAAATTTTGGAAAAATGCGCCAACACCAACGCTCAAAATGTGGATTTCAAATATGTCGGAAACGGCATATCTTGAAGAAATGCGACTCCTTCTAGTAGGTACAGTAGACCAATTCTTATTGATTTGGTCTCCCTTTATCGACTTCTTACAAGCATGTGGTGCAACACAACCATAGAAACAAAATGGTTCAGAATCAGGTGACGGGTGGCCAGGAACATTAAATAGATATATCGTTTTCAATCTCCTTTTCTCTTTTTTTTTTTCCTTCTTCACTATTTCGTCTCTTTCTCTTTCTCTTTCTACTTTTTCTTCTCTCTTCTTTCTTCTCTCGGGCTATCTTTCTATTTCACGCAACACTCTATATCAATCTCTTCTTTTCTCCCTTTCTCTCTTACTCTTGCTTTATTATTAAATTAAAAATAAGAAGTTGTATATGAAATGTAATATGTCAACAAGTATTAGGTACTGTGGTACCACATTATTGTACTTACTTCTAACAAAAATAAAAAAATAAAATATATATATATATTTTTTTTAATTGTTAGGCAAATTATTCAATTCAATTCAATTCAATTCTGTTGCCCCAGGATGCATCCAAACAAGGTAACCAGGGAATAATCCCTGATCCTTTCAATAGAATAGACTTGTTGCCACTCACAAGTGAATGCAAAAGATTCCACAGCAATATCCTCCAGGCAAAATCACTAGCACAGATTATCTGGTCACCTACTCATTGTAAAAGAGGCAGATATGATTTGCAGTAGGGTCAGCATAAGTCTGTTTTTGTCTCTGAAGATTCATTCTATTTATCACTTCAGAGGGGAGAATCAGTCATCTCACATGAAAGGAGAAGAAAGGTTTGAACTTGCACAGTCTGTTTGCAGGATGCTCCAAAGCTCTCCACTGCCAATGAAGCTATGTAGAAGTATACTCACTGTTGTAATATTAGAGATGTGACAGCCACACTCACACAAATAGCAATGGGATGGCAATTAAACGATACCTATTTATCAGACATCAGGGCAAACCCTCCCAATCTTGTTAAAAAATAATGCTATTGGATCATTTGCATCTAAACAAGATATCTGATGATAGATAACAAAATGCTGGAGTAACTCAGCAGGACAGGCAGCATCTCTGGATAGAAGGAATGGGTGACATTTTGGGTTGAGACACTTCTTTGAAGAAGGGACACAACCAGAAACGTCGAGTCTAAAGAAGGGTCTTGACCCGAAACGTCGCCCATTCCTTCTATCCAGAGATGCTGCCTGTCCCGCTGAGTTACTCCAGCATTTTGTGTCTACCTTCAGTTTAAACCAACATCCGCAGTTCCTTCCTACACAAGAGATCAGATGAGGTCTCATTTCAATGTCAGTCTCAAAAGGTGTTGGTCCTGACATTGCAACATAGAAACATAGAAACATAGAAAATAGGTGCAGGAGTAGGCCATTCGGCCCTTCGAGCCTGCACCGCCATTTGATATGATCATGGCTGATCATCCAACTCAGTATCCCATCCCTGCCTTCTCTCCATACCCCCTGATCCCTTTAGCCACAAGGGTCACATCTAACTCCCTCTTAAATATAGCCAATGAACTGGCCTCAACTACCTTCTGTGGCAGAGAATTCCACACATTCACCACTCTCTGTGTGAAAAATGTTTTTCTCATCTCGGTCCTAAAAGTCTTCCCTCTTATCCTTAAACTGTGACCCCTAGTTCTGGACTTCCCCAACATCGGGAATAATCTTCCTGCATCTAGCCTGTCCAACCCCTTAAGAATTTTGTAAGTTTCTATAAGATTTCCCCTCAGTCTTCTGAATTCCAACGTGTACAAGCCGAGTCTATCCAGTCTTTCCTCATATGAAAGTCCTGCCATCCCAGGAATCAGTCTGGTGAACCTTCTCTGTACTCCCTCTATGGCAAGAATGCCTTTCCTCAGATTAGGAGACCAAAACTGTACGCAATACTCCAGGTGTGGTCTCACCAAGACCATGTACAACTGCTCTTATACTCAAATCCTTTTGCTATGAATGCTAACATACCATTTGCTTTCTTCACTGCCTGCTGCACCTGCATTCCTACTTTCAATGACTGGTGTACCATGGCACCCAGGTCTCGTTGCATCTCCCCTTTTCCTAATCGGCCACCATTCAGATAATAGTCTACTTTCCTGTTTTTGCCACCAAAGTGGATAACCTCACATTTATCCACATTATACTGCATCTGCCATGCCTTTGCCCACTCACCCAACCTATCCAAGTCACCTTGCAGCCTCCTAGCATCCTCCTCACAGCTAACACTGCCCCCCAGCTTCGTGTCATCCGCAAACTTGGAGATGTTGCAACACTCCTTCAGTACCCCACTAGACATCAACAGAAGGCTGTGGAATGAAGTCAATGGATATTTTTAAGGCAGAGATTGATTAGTACGGGTGTCATGGGTTATGGGGAGGCAGGAAAATACGGTTGAGAGGGAGAGATAGATCAACCACGATTGAATGGCAGAGTAGACTTGATGGGCCAAAGGGCCTAATTCTGCTCCTATCACTTATGAACTTGTGAACATAGATTTCTAGAGTGGAAATTGAATCCAAAACCTACACATTCAAGGATAGAATGCAAATGAGTGAACTACATTCCTGACATTTAAACTGATAATCAATAACTTGATTAATTTAATCCATCCAACATCATATGGAATAATATAATTCTGTGTGAAGCAAGTGATTTAAATTTTCTGCCTTAAGGATTTTTCTGTTCATTGAGTTTATTTGTGATCACAAGACCAAGGACTGCTGAGATAGTAAATTCATATGCTTGCTACCTCTCAATGATTAAGGTATGGGTATCTTGCCAAGGTAAATAGCTATTCTCAGAAGAGGCTATCACATTTGCTTGGCACAATGAATTATAAATCTGCTTAACAGCATTAATCATTTCAAAGACAGCAAGCAGTCACTAATGGAATTGGATCTGTGGCCCACCTGGGATTATTTCATAACTTTTTGCAATGCCATTTATTGTCGGAGTTTTCCCCATATCTTTTGTAGGTGGTGACGTAGCTCCCTATTTAGTGGTGACGTAGCTCCCTATTTAGAGATACAGCACGTAAACAGGCCCTCTGGCCCGTGCCGACCAACGATCCCTGCATATTAATCCTATACTACACACACCAGGAACAATTTTTACATCTACCAAGCCAATGTATCTACATACCTGTATGTCTTCGGAGTGTGGGAGGAAACCAAAGATCTCGGAGAAAACCCTCGCGGTCCCGGGAAGAAGGTACAAACTCCGTACAGACAGCACCCGTAGTCGGGATCGAACCCGGGTCTCCGGCGCATCAAGCGCTGTAAGACAGCAACTCTACCGCTGCGCCACCATGCCGCCCTAAATTTATTTCAGCAGATAAAATAAAGATCCAGTGTGGAGATGGATACAAAATGCTGGAGTAATTCAGTGGGACAGGCAGCAACTGTGAAGAGAAGGAATGGGTGACTATTCGGGTCGAGAACTTCTTCAGACAAGTGAGGGAGAATGCATATTGAAATCTAACAATTTTTCTATTTTAGTAGCCTGCAACCCATCAGCGAGATGAATGGCTTGGCTGTTGCAAGTGGAACTGACCCACAACAGATGTCAGGGCCTCCAAAAAACCACTGGGTGTTGCCTCAAGACCTTGGAATTTATGGGGTTTGTGAGGTTACAGATTTTCCAAAAGCAACGAAGCTTTCAATACTAGTGATCTTCTGTCTGTGTTCCACAGGAATCCAGTGAAGAGTTACAGCATTCTGCTATTCAGCATTCCCTATCAGTTATGTGTAGGAAGGAACTGCAGATGCTGGTTTAAACCAAAGGTGGACACAAAAAGCTGGATTAACTCAGCGGATCAGGCAGCATCTCTGGAGAGAAGGAATGAGTGACGTTTCGGGTCGAGACCCTTTTTCAGAATCGTCTCGACCCTAAACATCACCCATTCCTTCTCTCCAGAGATGCTGCCTGTCCTGCTGAGTTACTAGAGCATTTTGTGTCTTAAATCGGGGGGCGTGCCTGTCAATAAAGTGTGTGGCATGGATTTTTCAGGCCCCTTCGCATGCTGCAGAATTCTGGCACTGTGCAGGGTCTTACAAACAAATGAAAGGGTTGGCTCCCTTCTTAAAGTCACCATTGGATGATAAAAGGATTGAGTGTGTGGGGAATGGTGAAGCACTAGAGGCTCACTGTTGGGATGATACATGGCATCAAGCTTACAGGCTGAAGAAAGGTTTCGACCAGAAATGTCACCCATTGCTTTTCTCCAGAGACGCTGTCTGACCCGCTGAGTTACTCCAGCTTTTTGTGTCTATCACAAGGACCCCCACCACCATGCACATCCTATTGAGCAGCAACTTTCATGAACTAAAGAATTTCTTGCCCCCAAACTTTCCATTGATCTTCACATATTGGTTCTTAGAAAGAAAGGAATGGAGCGTCGGAAGGAGGTACATTCTTCCAATGGAGCGTCGGAAGGAGGCCTTCAGCAAAAGAAGGTACACAAAAATGCTGGGGAAACTCTGCGGGTGCAGCAGCATCTATGGAGCGAAGGAAATAGGCAACGTTTCGGGCCGAAACCCTTCTTCAGACTGATAGGGGGTGGGGAGAAGAAAGGAAAAAAGGCGGAGGAGGAGCCCGAGGGCTGGGGGAGGGGAGGAGACAACCAGAGGGCTGATGAAGGGGAGGGGACAGCAAGGGCTAACAGAATTGGGAGAATTCAATGTTCAAGCCCCCAGGATGTAGACTGCCCAAGCGGAATATGAGGTGCATTTCCTCCAATTTCCGGTGTTGCTCGCTGTGGCCATGGAGGAGACCCAGGACAGAGAGGTCAGATACGGAATGGGAGGGGGAGTTGAAGTGCTGAGCCACCGGGAGATCAGGTTGGTTATTGCGGACCGACCGGAGGTGTTCGGCGAAACGATCGCCAAGCCTCCGCTTGGTCTCACCAAAAGAAGACTGGGATCTTCCAATATAAAGCAACAAAATATAATTATGATTGATGCACAGGTGAAGTGTAAGCAACTCCAACCATTTGCTTATATAGAAAACTAAATTGAACCCATTTGTTCAACCCAATCTTCCAATTAAATTATACAGTTGGTCAGCTCTGATGTTCTATCACCAACCTCAAACGCTGCTGCATATTTAATACTAAACATATGGACATTTGAAATCTGTGTTTTCCTGTTGTAAGGAGCAGGACTTTGATCTGCAGCTCAGTTTCCAGTAGCAAGTGTAACTGTATTTTTAGTTTACCAGCCTGCTATCACAAAGGAATACACACGGCAAAATGTAGTTGTAATAAGCCACAATGCATTTTGTGGCATCTAATTCATTTTTGTAGCACTGGGGGTGTTTACACAGCTGTAATCTAAATTACTTTGCAGTGGAGCAGAATTAAATCTGCACCCTGGAGATGAGCATTTTTGGTTTGTTATATATTTACAATTTTGCAACATTTAGTCAGCTAAAGCCAAATCAGAACAAATGTTAATTTAATTCAAAACTGAATTAGCACTTGGCAGGTCTTGAATTGGGTTAGAGAAGAACATTGTGAGAAATCTTCACACTGTAATTTTGCAAATCCAGTAGAAATACTTTAGGTTTAGCGTCTTGATTAAATGGAATATACTTTCAACGAAGCAGCACTTCCTATTAGGCACAGTAGAGAGACAGTCCGTGTTAAGGAGGAGTGTGAAAATGTGACTTATTTTTGTTTGTTTGCAGATGCAGACATCATTGGCAAGATTTAGCATTTACATTTCATTTTTATTGAAAGTGGATAGTGTACCACTCGAAATCCAGCAAAAAGGGAAATGATGGATGATGATAGTCACGGGCAAAATCTCGCCATTAGAATTTCTACCATCAGAATGAATTGTGGTTCGCAGTTTCCGTGAATGAAATCAATATACTCTTTGTTACGTAAGAATGTTAGGAGATAGAAAAGGCAGGTACATGGAGTTGACATATAGATCAACCATCCCCTAAATTAATTGTGGAGGTTTGAGAGACTCAAGAGCCAAGGGTCAAGAGTATTTTATTATCATATGTCCCGAAAGGGAACAATAAAATTTATACTTGCAGCGGCACAAAAGATATGTAAACATAATTCTCTGTAAACATCAAAATTCAATGACAAAAAGTAGATCCATGTATGAGAACAAACAAACAATATACTGCAAAAACAAAAACAATGCCCCCTAGTCTCTAGCGCAATCAAGGCCTTTCACAGTTTAGGATTCATGGAGCTCATAGGGTTCAATCACCTAATGGTTGTTGGGAAGAAGCTGCCCTTGAACCTGGACGTTACAGTTTTCAGGCTCCTATATCTTCTTTCCAATGACAGTAGTGTAAAAGAGAGTGTGGCCAGAGTGGAATGGGTCCCTGATGATGCTGGCTGCCTTTTTGAGGCAGTGCCTCTTATAGATCCTTTCAATGGTGGGGAGGTCAGTACCCGTGATGGACTGGGCAGTGTTCACTGCATTTTGCAGTCCTTCTCATGCCAATGTGTTTGAGAAAGAACTGCAGTTGCTGGAAAATCGAAGGTAGACAAAAGTGTTGGAGAAACTCAGCGGGTGCGGCAGCATCTATGGAGCGAAGGAAATAGGCAACGTTTTGGGCCGAAACCCTTTCTCAGACTGATGTAGGGTGGGGTGGGGGGCGGAAGAAAAAAGGAAGAGGAGGAGCCAGAGGCCTGAGGGAGAGCTGAGAAGCGGAGGAGACAGCAAGGGGCTACCGCAAAATTGGGGAAGTCAATGTTCAAGCCGCTAGGGTGCAGACTGCCCAAGCGGAATATGAGGTGCTGCTCCTCCAATTTCCGGTGGTGCTCACTCTGGCCATTGTAAAGGATTGATATCGATATCATATCTCATCTACAGCCATGGAGGAGGCCCAGGACAGAAAGGTTGGATTTGGAATGGGAGGGGGAGTTGAAGTGCTGAGCCACCGGGAGATCAGGTTGGTTATTGCGGACCGAGCGGAGGTGTCATAGGGAACCCTCGCTGGTGTATAGGAAGGAACTGCAGATGCAAGAGCAGCCAGCATCATCAGGGACCCATTCCACTACTAAACCACGTGCATAATAAAAACACATATTTCAGGTTGCATTGATGGACTTTCTTTATGATTGCATCAATGTGCTGGTTCCAGGACAGATCTACAGAGATATGCATGACTAGGAATTTGTAGTTTTGATTCGCCACCACTGACCCGTCAATAAAGACAGGTTCGTGGATCCTCGGCCTTCCTCTTCTAAAGTCTACAATCAGTTCCTTGGTTTTACTGACATTGAGAGCAAGGTTGATGTTCTGGCATCATTCAGTTAGAGGATCGATCTCCCTCCTATAGACTCAGTCATCATCATCCTGAATTCATTCAACAACTGTGGCGAATTAAAAATGGAGCTGGAACTGTATCTGGATACACAGTGGGCGATATAGAGTCAGTAGTCAGGGGGCTGAGCCCACAGCCTCGAGGTGCTCCTGTGCTGTGGATATCAAGGGGAAAGTGTTGCTGCCAATTCTGACCGATTCTGTTCTGTTGATGAGGAAGTCGAGGATCATATTGCAGATCACTTTGTGCAAGACACATTTTCCTGAGCTTGGGGAACCAGTTTGGAGGGGATGATGGTGTTGAATGCCGAGCTGTAGTCTATGAACAGCAACCTGAAATATGTGTTTTTATTATGCACGTGGTTGAGTACAGAGTACGTTAAAACCTGCTATCAGAAAAACTGGCCAGATGGCTCTTGCCCTTGTGAGACACACCTTTATAGAAGGAAACATACCATCCTTTAGCTGACGCAGCCAAGATGTTATTCAGAGAACCGCTGTTCTAGATTATAAATGCCAATCCTGGCTGAGACTGAATAAAAATAACAAAGCAACGTTTCTAAGTAACAATTCGATTTCAAACTTTGTGAATACCAGAATAAGTCAGTTCAATCGTATAATAACTGTGTCTGTTTAGAATAAGGGAATTCAATTTTGGTTATAGTGAAGGTACTATCTTGGCGGCACGATGACACAACGGTAGATTTGCTGCCTTACAGCGCCAGAAACCCGGGTTTGACCCCGACTACGGTTGCTGGCTGTACGGAGTTTATACAGTACATTCTCCCCGTGGTCTGCACGAGATCTTCAGTTTCCTCCCACACTCCAAAGACGTACAGGTTTGTAGGTTAATGAATGAATGAATAAGTTTATTGGCCAAGTATTCACATACAAGGAATTTGCCTTGGTGCTCCGCCTGCAAGTGACAGCATGGCATACAGTGACAGTTAGGAATGACACATAAAACATTAAACATGAATAATACAACATTATTAATTAAACATGTGAATGAAATAAAATACCAGAGCAAAAGGAGGCTACAGATTTTTGGTTATTGAGTAGAGCTACTACTCGTGGAATAAAGCTGTTATTATGTCTGGCTGTGGCAGCTTTGACAGAGGGAAGTGATTCAAAGAGTTTGTCGCCAGGGTGAGATGGGTCAGAGATGATCTTACCTGCCCTTGCAGGCTTCCTGGCCCTTGCAGTGTACAGTTCGTCAATGGAGGGAAGGTCGCAACCAATAACCTTCTCAGCCGATTGGACGATTCGCTGCAGCCTCCGGATGCCGTGCTTGGTGGCTGAGCCAAACCAGACCATGATGGAGAAGGTGAGGACAGACTCTACGAAGGCTGTATAGAATTGGACCATCATTGCCTGTGGCAGATTGTGCTTCCTCAGCTGCCGCAGGAAGTACATGCTCTGTGCTGCCTTTTTGACTGTGGAGTTGATGGTAGCCCCCCACTTAAGGTCTTTGGAGATGATGGTTCCCAGGAACTTAAAAGACTCCACAGATGTGACTGTGGTGTTGTTGATGGTGAGTAGGGTGAGGGGAGGGGGAGCTCTCCTAAAGTCTACAATCAATTCCACTGTCTTAAGAGCATTGAGCTCCAGGTTGTTGCGATGGTGCCAGGACGCCAGCTGTGTCACTTCCTGCCTGTAGGCAGATTCTTCCCCATCCTGGATCATTGGCTTGGTGTAAATGTAAGATTGTCCCTAGGGTAGTGTTATTGAGCGGGGTACTCTGGTCGGCATTGACTCGGTAGGCCAAAGGGCCTGTTTCCATGCTGTATCTCTAAACTAAACAAAACTAAATTAAGTAACACATCGATAACCCGGCATGCTCATGACTTTCATGCTTCTGGAAGGACAATATCTCCACCTTTAAATGTCACTCCTATCAGTACCTCAACAACCTTTAAATACACTTTGTTTTAATGGTTAGACATTAATAGTATAATTACTTTTCTAGTGAACCTAATGTTAAAATGGTATGAGCCTGGAGCATCAGTGAGTTTCTGAGGAGTTGGGGCACTGGAGCTCAGTGAGTTGCAGGGGAGTATTGGAATTGGGATTATCAGTGTTTCTCTGCAGTGTGGTCTACAAAGGGGACTGGAGAAATATTGAGCAGAATACCGCTCTGCATTCATTTAACAGACATCCATCCACATGCATTAAAATAACTTAGAACATAGAATAATACAGCACAGGAAGAAGTCCTTTGGCCCACAAAGTCTGTGCTGAACATGATGACAAGATAAGCTAATTTCCTCTGCCTGCATGTGATCCGAACCCATCAATTTACTGTATAATTCACAAATCTATCTAAAAGCCTCTTAAACCCCACTATTGTATCTGCCTCCACCACCAAACGTGATAGCGCGTTCCAGGCACCAACCACCCTCTGTGTAAAATACCTTTTGGATGTAATGACCCTTACCAGTTGATGCTGTCACATTGATCAATGAGATTATCATTTAGTCATTTTGGGAGTAAAGCAAATGGGTTCAGTTTATTGTCACGTGTTCCAAGGTACAGTGAAAAACTTTTGTTGTGTCCTAACCAGTCAGCGGAATGACAATTCCTGATTACAATCGAACTATCCACAGTGTACAGTTTACATGATAAAGGGAATAACATGAAGAATGTTTAGTGCAAGATAAAGTCCTGTAAAGTCTGCTCAAAGATAGACCAAGGTGGATGGTGGATAGAGGTGGACCAAGACTGCTCTCTAGTTGTTGGTAGGATGGTTCAGTTGCCTGATAACAGCTCGTAAGATACTGTCCCTGAATCTGGAGGTGTGCGTTTTCACACTTCTATACCTTTTTCCTGATGGGAGTGGGGAAAAGAGGGAGTGGCCAGGGAGTGACTCATCCTTGATTATGCTGATGGCCTTGCCGAGGCAGCGTGAGGTATAAATGGAGTCAATGGAAGGGAAGTTGGTTTGTGTGATGGTTTGGGATGCGTTCACAATTCGCTGCAATTTCCTGTGGTCTTGGATGGTCCTGATTTTGCAGCAACAGTGACAACAAACCGACAATGTTTGTGCCATTGCATAATGAAACTGACAGAGATTTATGGAAAATTGTACTTGTACCTCGATCCGAAACGTCACCCATTCCTTCTCTCCAGAGATGCTGCCTGTCCCGCTGAGTTACTCCAGCATTTAGTGTCTATCTTTGCTTTCAAAGTGGGATCTGCACATGGTGAATTACCAAGAAAGACTAACTTACAGGCAGAGTAGGAAAGGATGGTTTAAATGCCAACTCTCCGGAGGGTGAGATTGCATACAAGTGTTGTAGCAGATTACTGAAATAAGGGCTTCATTGCGCCAGTCAATTTGTGAAAGCAGGCTGGTTGGCCTGCGCAATACAATATTGGAGAAAAACTGTAAATTGGTAAAATAATTTTACTAGGGTGAGAAATGTCCGAGCAACAGTTCGCTAGAAACAGCTACCTGAAGATATGTCATAGTTAGTGCAATGGGAGGCATTGAAGAAGGAAATTCATACTGTTCACAGTAAACATGTTCCTATAAAGAAAATGATGATTCTGCCAGTTTTGGAGCTGATGGATGAGAAAGTGTTTATAAAGTAAGATAAGGAAAATGAAAATGGTAGTTTACGTCAAGCAGGAAGAGCTTAGCATAGCAGAAAACTGCTCTATCTGAGGGGTGCTAAATTCAGTTTAACATCACATCTTAAAGATGGTGCAGATATTTCTCATGGATAATGGTGATGGGTGTTTTAGTAACTGGAAGCCTTTTTACTTCTGAGATTCCCCAGCGCTCAGTTCTTGGTCCATTTTAAAAAAAAAGGTATATTATAGCAATTTAGATTAAAATGCAGAGGGCCTGATAAAGAGATTACAGATCTGAAAAAAAAAATGGCTGTGCGGTTTAGTGAGGAGGAAAGTTTTAATTACAGGAAGATAGAGGTCAGAAAAAAATGGCAAAAAGAATGAATTCCAAACGTGTTGGGTAATGCATTTGTGGATATAGGTCAATAAAATGGTTTCAAAGGCATATCAATAAAATGGTTACAAAGGCATATCAATAAGATGGTTACAAAGGCATTGGGTATACTTGCCTTTCTAAGTCAAGGCATAGAATATGAGAACAGGGAAGCTTGTGATGTTTGATGTACTGACTGCCGCCTCAAAGAGACTGTATTATAACTTTCTGAACTCTCACCCAGCCCCCTGCCTCCCTCTGGATCACAAAATCACCACTGTTGAATTAGGGCAATATTTCACATTAAAATTACTGACCTGGTTTCCTCTGGGGGTCTTTCCAACACAGCCCCCAATTCACAAAGTCTCAACCAGATGTAGCCCATGTCTGCTTCCTTCCCAAGGTCCACAATCAGAAGTGTTCTGGTCAGTAATTTTTTTTGTACACAAAAATGTGCCGGTATGAAATAATAATAATTAACCTTTTATAGGTGGAGGTACGTCATACCGTCACAAACAAAATCCAACTGGTTCTGGCTGGACTCATTTGTCTAGCCTGTCCCTGTTGGCACTCTTTCTCTCCTTGTCCAATCACTTTACAATAATGTCCGCCACTATTTGGATCATTTCCAGTTTCCTTGTCCTATTTTCATTATGGATGCCCCCTTCCTCTGCTCCTCCATCCCACACACAGGATGACTGAAGACCCAAGGCCTTCTTCCTTGTAAGGTCTTCTTCCTTGTAAAGAAGCGCAATCTATCTCCCACTGCCAGCCAGCTTCACCTGGCTGAACATGTAAAGTAAAGTAAAGTAAAGTAAGTTTATTTATATAGCACTTTTCAGTCGATTTCAATCAAAAGCCAAAGTGCTTTACAGGGAAGACTATCCATACAAATAATAAAAAGAGGTAGAAAAAAATGACACAACACACTATAAGAAATTCAACACGAACATCCCCCCACAGTAGAATCTACACTCTCCACTGTGAGGGAAGGCACTAAAATGTCCAGTCCTCCTCCTTGCGTTGAACAGATTCTCCTTTAACTCTACTCACTTCCACCAAATCAAAGACATAGCTTTGTGGTGCCAATGGTCTGCCTGTTACTTAGTGAGATTGATCCCGACTCAGGCTTCCCAATCACCTCGTTTTCTGCTGCATTGCTGACTACATTGGTGTCACTTCCTGTCCTCATACTGAACTCAATGGTTTCCTCACATTTGGCATTCATTTCCATGCTGCTCTCAACATCACCTGAACCATCGCCAACCCTGCTGTCTCTGGACGTCTCTAAGTTTCAACTCAGGAAATTATCAACAGATTATTGATCAACATGTATTGCAAGCTCACAGATTCTGATAGACATCTTGACTACACCTCCTTTCATTCTGGTTCTTGAAAAGACTCCATTTCATTCTTTGCCCATGCTGTGAATACAGGTTGGTGAACTGGGATCAAGACTGAACTGGACAGTTTCCAGTGTCTGGGTGCGATTGCTGTCAAGAGGCAGTTGACAAGGGGAGTGAGGCAGATGACTCAAGCAGCAAGTATGCAAGCAGCAACTGAACTTCAGGTGGAGTAACCTGAACATTTCCCTCTAGCCCTGGAACAACTGGGCAGTTTCAGTTCTGTTTTCTTTAAATTGCTCTGGTGAGTGGAGACATTTAGAAGCTGCAGAGGTGCAGTTTATAATTAAAAAATAAATTAAATATAACACACTCGTTGAAAATCATTTCACTGACGTTAAGTAATAAAACATTAATATTAATGAACATAAAGAAAATACGCCAAAATGACTTGCCACCACCTACCTTCGCATGTAGGTCGGTGAGCACATTTAAATGGATGGGGCTAAAATAGATACGCCACAGATGTGGGGCTGGATGCTCATGGATTTGACCCCTCAGTTCCGTATGACTATGAGCCATTGCTGGAAGTGATGCAACCCAGCCATTATTAGCTCATTATTACATTATCAGCGTGCAGGCTGCTTGATTTTCTACATCACAACTGAAGCCGCACTGTAGCCTAATTGGCTATAAAATAGTTTGTGGTCGTGAAAGTGCCACGTAAGTGCAAGTCTTTTACTTTCTGTATGAATAAAATACACATCAGATGTTGCTGATTTATGCAAAACAAATCAGCACAATCAGAATTAATTTGTTCCTGTGGTGAAAACTCAACGTGTTTCTTTATATCTCAGCCTGTCGCCGCTCACTGTAAATCCCCTGACATAAACACTGACATGCATCAACAGACACCATGAACCTTGTCATCATGCACTTCCAATTGACTGCATAACCCCTGCACCATTCGATTAATGTAAGAGAACAGTATAAGTCTCTGCGTAAAATAAATAGTAGGTCAATATTAATTTAAGCACATACCACATGAATATATAAAACACAACACTCATCAGGAGGTTGCAGTTTATAAAAAGTAAGTGGGATTTGTGTGTTATTCAATCAAAGTCATTTGATTTTAATTTTCATTCATCACTGTATGCATGCAGATTCTCTCTGTATTCAGACACATAATTCACTAAACACTACAGGGGGAAAAAACATTCACAGCAATAAAATTGGTTCTATATTTTAGACTCGTGCAATCAGAAAGAGAATAGGGCAAAGTACAAACCACATTAAATTACATTTTTACCAGACAAAAATAAAATACAATCAAAAGCTGTTGGTAGGAAAATATGTTTCCCTTCCTTTATTTTCTTCATTAAATTGATGCTATTGCTCGATTTGTAGAAGTGCGTATAGCACTTCATAAATATGTTACTTCAGAAGTATAATAACCAGTAACTGCAGATGCTGGTTTATACCAAAGTAAGAAACAAAATGCTCAGTCACGCAGTATCCCTGGAGAACATGGACAGGCAACGTATTAGGTCAGAACTGAATCTGAAGAAGGGTTCTGACCTGAAACGCTGCCTATCCATGTCTGCCAGTTACTGCAGCATTCAGTGTCTTATTTCAGAATTAGCCTGGTTAACACTATCCTCTATTTAGCATTAAATTGTACACATTTCTGTATTAGGCCAGGATGGTGCCAGCTTCGTATTTTTGTCTCAAATACCTGGTTTGAATCATAACATGAACATCTTCTCATAAATATAAGGATTCCAAGCGAAATAACTCAGTGAGGGTCAAGGCTGTTTGATTGTCATATGTCCCAGACAGCACAATGAAATTCTTACTTGCAGCAGCACAGCAGAATATGTAAACATAGGCCAATACGATACGATAAGATAGAACTTTATTTATCCCAGGAGGGAAATTGATGTGCCAACAGTCATAAAAACACAAAAACACAAAATACATGAAACATGAAATTAAAGTGACGAGTGGAAAGGATTGGGGATGTGCAAAGATTGGGCAGGGGGAGGGGGGGGGGGTCAGTCTCAGTCTCAGTCTCAGTCTCAGTCTACCCCACGACAGAAGGGGAAGGAGTTGTACAGTTTGATAGCCACAGGGAAGAAGGATCTCCTGCGGTGTACTGTCCTGCATCTTGGTGGAACCAGAGTGTTAGATACATAGATACATAGAAAATAGGTGCAGGAGTAGGCCATTCGGCCCTTCGAGCCTGCACCGCCATTCAATATGATCATGGCTGATCATCCAACTCAGTATCCCGTACCTGCCTTCTCTCCATACCCCCTGATCCCTTTAGCCACAAGGGCCACATCTAACTCCCTCTTAAATATAGCCAATGAACTGGCGTCAACTACCCTCTGTGGCAGAGAGTTCCAGAGATTCACCACTCTCTGTGTGAAAAAGATTTTCCTCATCTCGGTCTTAAAGGATTTCCCCCTTATCCTTAAGCTGTGACCCCTTGTCCTGGACTTCCCCAACATCGGGAACAATCTTCCTGCATCTAGCCTGTCCAACCCCATAAGAATTTTGTACGTTTCTATAAGATCCCCTCTCAATCTCCTAAATTCTAGCGAGTATAAGCCAAGTCTATCCAGTCTTTCTTCATATGAAAGTCCTGACATCCCAGGAATCAGTCTGGTGAAGGTACTCCTCAGGTTGACCAGTGTGTCATGGAGGAGGTGAGCTGTATTGTCCAGGATGCTCCGCAGTATGAGGAGCATCCTCTCCTCCAAGACCACCTCCCATGAATCCAACTCCGCCCCCAGGATGGAGCCAGCCTTCCTGATGTGTTTGTTAATTCTATTGGCGTCCGTGGCCTTCGCCCTGCTGCCCCAGCACATGACAGTGAAGAAGATGGCACTGGCTTCCAACCAATTAGTACAACATCTGCAGCATTTTACTGCAGATGTTGAAGGAGCGGAACCTTCTCAAATAGTACAACTGGCTCCGTCCCTTCTTGTACAGGGCCTCAGCGTTCTTGGACCAGAACAGTTTACTGTCCAGGTACACTCAAGGTATTTGTACTTCTTGGTAAACTGCACATCCACACCATTGATGGAGACAGGGGACAGGGGGGGTTCCCGAGTTACTGCAGCATTTAGTGTCTTATTTCAGAAGTAGCCTGGTTAACACTATCCTCTATTTTGCATTGTGTATATATATATATACACATACACATATATACACATAAAAAACAAACAAACAATAATATTGCAATAATAACAATAATAGCCTATGTAGTTCAGAGCGTTTTTGGAGGTTGAAGTGTTTAATAGCCTGATGGCTGTAGGGAAGAAGCTGTTCATGAACAGTTTTCAGGCTCCTGTACCTCCAGGCTGCAGTACCCGATAACAGGGGTGAAATAAGTGTGTGGCCAGGGTGGTGTGGGTCTCTGATGATGCTGGCTGCCTTTTTAAGGCAGCGACTGTTGTAAATCCCTTCGATGGTGGGGAGGTCAGATCCAGTGACGGACTGGGAATGTTGACAATTTTTTGCAGTCAACCAAGTGCTGGAACCCACATGTCTTTGCCTATCCTAACTTCCCTAGGATGAGGCACCACATAATGATGGAATTGCACATTCATAACACAAAGTGGGTGAGGTGTAGCTTCCAGCAGCTGCATCCAGTCATTGCAGAAGGTAACAGCTGAACATCTTGAAAGGGAGATTGATCGCAAGGCAGACTGATGTGCCACTGATTAGGCCTGGAGTACCTCAACAACAGATTCCTCCTTCCAATGGCCAGTATCACAAATTTGCATCAACGGGTAGAAGATTGAAAGATGGGCAAAGACAAAGCTGCCAATACCCATTTGCCTATCTTCCTAAAACAAAAACCTTTAAGTGCTGACAGTTATTAAAGTAAGTGTGGGAAGGTTATCATAAGCTATGACCAATCATGGCTTGGTAAAGGGAATATCCTGACTGACTACTTATATGTGAATACGTTGAAGATGTAACAAAGAATATTGATGAAGGCAGGGCAGTGGATGTGATTTACAAGGACTTTTGTAAAGCCTTTGACACAATCCCACGTGGGAGACTGGTTCAAAAGCTAATAGCCCTGTCCCACGGTGCGAGTCCACCCACGAATGATCCCGAGTTAAAGAAAAAATCAAACTCGTGGTTTTCTACGAGATTCCAAGTTTATGTTCACGAGTTTCAACGAGTTCCCACGTGTATGTCTAAGTTTGCCGGTTACTTCTCATTTCTGCGATGTACCATGTTCCTCTCCCGAGTTACTCTTGAGCCAACAACGACTAACGACGTGTGGAAAAATCATCACATGGTAAAAATGATGTCATGTAGGTTTGTTTTCACTATAAAAAGCCTCCGTGTTTAAATTTCTTAGGGTTACGGAAGCAAGGGATAAGGGGAGAAAGCAGAAACGGGGTACTGATTTTGGATGAGCACCCATGATCATATTGAATGGCAATGCTGGTTCGAAGGGCTGAATGGCCTCCTCCTGCACCTATTTGCTATGTGTTTATACCTTCTAAATGTTTTGACATGGGTTTCAGGATTCCAGCATCTGTCTTTTCCAATATCCCTTTCCCTGTATTTCTCTTGGGCTTTTCCTCTCTTTCCCCAACTCCTATCTCCTCCATCTGCCAGTCCATCTGAGTGTAGATATGAAGTTCTTCTTGGCTGTCTATCTGTATGTGTGGACTTTCCATTAAAAGTCATCCATGATCATTATCTCACAATCCTTCAGGTGTTTTTGCCACTCATTTCTCATCGAGTCATGGGTTCATACAACACAGAAACAGGCTCCTCCGCCCACCATGTCCATTCCAACCATAGCCTTCCTGACCGTTATTCGAGTTCTGGCCCATATACTTTGTAAACCTGCCTCCGTCGCGTTCTCAGATTACGACTACAGTACTTACTGGGTTGAGAAAAAAATCATCAGATGCCCTCTATTCCGCCTGCTGCTCACGTTAAGTCTACGCCCTTTGATGAGTTCAATTAATCTGATTATTGTCGGTCCTCATTCATTTCATTATACGTTCACTTGAGCAGCGTGTGTCACTGCTCCAGGGACCCGGGTTCGATTCTAACCTCTGGTACTATTTTATGGCGTTTCCCCCAAGTGCTCCCTTTCGCTCCCCGCACGCTGCTTTGATGTATGAATGCTCCCCGCAACACCTGCTGTGTTGTATGAACCCATGGCTCGATGAGAAATGAATGGCAAAAACACCTGAAGGACTGTCACCTTGTGTCGGTGAGTGGTCGAATCGGGCTCAGGTGGGAAATTGATGTGAATGCGGGCAGAAATGAGATTGAGGTAAATTAGTGTTTGACGGCTGGCTCAGTGGGCCGAAGGGCCTGTGTCCGCCCTTTGGGACATTTTCACCAGGTGTGTGCGCTGCCATACGCGAAGCTTCACTATTTGTAAAGGTTTCTTGTCTAATGTACTTTTTAAAACTCACTGAACCCGTGTTTTGGGATTTTTCAATATATAGGCTGATGGTTAGTACATTTCTCACCCCTGTTTATTCATCGCTCGGCAGACTGTATTTCGGGGATCTCGCCTCACACCTGTATCATTGGCCACGTTATCATATCCTGCACTGTTTTATCCGTGACTGTGGATGGTAGTGAACGACTACAAAGGATATTCCCCTTCGTGTTGGCAAAGTTTTGCAATTGGTTTATTTTTCACATAAAGCGATTTATTTTTAAGAGTTGGTGTGGATCATTTCATTTTCAAATAATCTTATTCAAACAAGAGATGGACACAAAAAGCTGGAGTAACACAGCGGGTCAGACGGCATCTCCGGAGAAAAGGAATAGGTGACGCTTCGGGTCGAGACTCTTTTTTTCAGCGATGCTGCATGACCCGCTGAGCTACTCCAGCTTTTTGTGCCTGTCTTTAGTGTAAACCACCATCTGCAATTCCTTCCTACACTTATTCAAACAGGAATGCATTCACTCAAATTGACTGAGGGACCAAATGAAATCACTTTGAATGAATTCTCTGAATTCATTCACTTTGTGTAGAAGTACTCCCACGACCCACCTTGCACTTCAGTGATAACATCATGTTGTAGACGAATTTGATGCAAGTAAATGAGGGTCTGGAAGGCCAAGTCTCACCTCAACCACTTTACGAAGGCAGACGCTATAAGCTTGAACTGGCACATTGGTTCTGAAGGCATGCACGGTCTGATGTGTATAAAGTTTTGTACAGGCCTATAACATTCATTACTGTGGTAGAAGACATTATCTCTATGGCCGAGGCACCAGTGCCATTGTTTCAGGTTACTTCTTCCAATATCTCTGCAGTGCGATTGAAAGGTTTGTCAAATATCTGCTGATTCTCCTCTTCACCGATGACACTGAGTTGCAGCACCAGTATCCAGATGAATAGACACAAAGTGTTGAATAACTCAGCGGGATAGGCAGCATCTCTGGAGAGAAGGAATGGGTGATGTGTCTATCTTCAGTGTAAACCAGCATCTGCAGTTGCTTCCCACACATCCAGATGGATAGAGCATGACAACAGCTGTGTCCTCTGACATGTAAAGCCCATCACTGTCCCTGCCCCTTACCCACCCCTGCTCTCACATGAGGTACCAGTGAGAACATAACCACCTTCATGTGTTGGAAGGAACTGCAGATGCTAGTTTAAACCAAAGATAGACACAAAAAGCTGGAATAACTTGGCGGGTCAGGCAGCATCTCTGGAGAAAAGGAATAGGTGATGTTTCGGGTTGAGACCCTTCCCCTGTCTCTCGGTCTGAAGAAGGGTCTCAACCCGAAACGTCACCTATACCTTATAACCATCCTCTTGATGGGTTGGTCAAAGATATCTGCTGCTGCAGGGTCTGGGGGAGTCCTATGATGGGATTTATTCAGAGGAGCAGTGTTTTTCAGAGGAACTGCCATCTGCATCCTGCAGCAACAAGTATTACACACATGATGCCCCTGCATGAAATAAATGTCCTGACAAGATAAGAATGTTGCAAGTTATCATGACGTTGATCAGATTTCACTTGTTGTTGGAACCATTTGAAAATAACTCGGAGGAATAAAAGATGCCATTAGGGAACATTTCCTTAACAGGCGAAAATTACACATGTCATTCTCCTATGAAAGAGATTGTGTAACCAGCGGTTATGGACCAGTTAGCTTAATGTATGTTGTCAGGAAATGACTAGAGTCCATGAGAAAAAAATAAAATGACTGAAGATCTTTCAAATTTTCAATTGGTCTGAGCAAACCAGCCTTTACTGGGAAAGAAAAGATTGTGCCTGTCAAACGTTAATATTTGAAGAAGAGATTAAGTAATCACTGGAAATTGAATATGGATAATATTTATATGAACTTCCAGATGGTAAATGATAAAATCCCTCATGAAAGCTGCAGAATAGAGGTGGTGATCCTTTGGGATCATCAGTTCCCAGTGTAGATACTTATTTTTTTTAATCCAAAAATGTATTCAATTATTAAAAAATAATATTACACTACAATAAAACAAGCCAGAATCCACCACCATAATACAATACAAACAAATATCCTTAATAAACTACTATACAACTATGTTACAATCCTTATTGAGGATACATTCAACACCCTGCGGAGCCCAGCGGTCCCGGAACTCCCCCAGGGTGCCCTTGGACAGGGCGCATTCCGTTTCTAAACCCACCCGGGCACGGACGTAACCCCGGAAAAGGGGCAGGCAGCCGGCTCGGGTAAAGCCCTCCACCGCCTGACGCCGTGACTCGTGGATGGCCAGCTTGGCCAGGCCCAGGAGTAATCCAACCAGGACATCTTCAGCCCTACCCTCTCCCCTACGCACATGGTGTCCAAAGATTAGCAATGTTACAAAATTTTGAGATTAAAAAAATCAAGTCTGCAATTTATCCCATCAGATAAAGCATAAAAAGAAGTTTAATTTGACACCTAATTCACTTTCATATCTTCAGTATTAAAAAAGTTATGGCCATTTTCATACTCGGAAATTACCATCTTGTTCCCTATTGCTTTTCCATTGACTTAACTCAAAAGCTGTGATCGAGGACAGTCAAAAGCCCATAACTTTCTTAAAAATTAAGATAACTGAATGACATTTTCAGTTATTATAGATTAAAGCATTCTGAAACAAATATGAAACAATCTTACTTGGATGACCTGAAATTAAAGCATATAATTAGTTAGTTACCTAATTATAGCTAATTACAAAATTCAATTATTAGATCTAAACATCTACCAATTTCTTAAGAAAAGGTTAACATTTTTAAATAGCCTAAGTGTCCAAATAACATTCACACAAAAATTCACAATATGATTTTTAAATCTCGTTATGAATTTATAGGCCAAAGGGAAGGAATTTAGTGTTTAATTGCTGTAAATTAATGGCCATTTAAATCATCTTGCGAGTGGGATTTTGTGGAACGCGATGGTTTGGAACGTTGTGGTTGCGGTGAATTTAAACCCCATGTCGGCAGGAAATTTTTTGCCGGTTTGGATGGGTCCCCAGTCACCTCCTCGCAAATTAAAATTTTGATTAAAGGCATCTTAAGAAGCACTTTTCTATGTAAAAATAAACGGCGTACCTTGCTTTGTCCCCTACGTGAGATCCGTCCCGTTGTCGGCGTTCACGGCTTTAGAAGATGATTTTTAATTTACTCTAGCAATTAAATTATCCAACGCAGTTTAAAAATAACTCCAGAGAAAGAATATCGGAGCGATATTTCTTGAGCAACTAAACAGCCTAACGAACATCGATTTAAACAGCCTGGAGAAAACGGCATTTTAAACCCACCCCCATCTCAAAGGTGCCAAAGTCACGCACACGGGCAGTGACAGAACTGCAGCGCCGCTGAAGGTAAGTTTTGTAACATACCTACAAAGATGAGGATGGTGGGTGAAAAATGCAGCCAGAAGGCAAGGAGCAGCCCCGTGTAGATACTTATGGTACAGTTTCAGCTTAGTTTAGTGTCACGTGTACCGAGGTACAGTGAAAAGCTTTCGTTGCGTGCTAACCAGTCAGCGGAAAGAGAATACATGATTACAATCGAGCTATTCCCAGTGTACAGATACATGTTAAGGGAATAAAGTTTTGTGCAAGGTAAAGCCAGTAAGGTCCAATCAAAGATAGTCCGAGTGTCCCCGATGAGGTAGATAGTAGTTCAACACTGCTCTCTGGTTGCGGTAGGATGGTTCAATTGCCTGATAACAGCTGGAGAGAAACGGTCCCTGAATCTGGAGGTGTGCGGTTTCACATATAGTTTCATATATCATTAAATTTATCATTGTTGAGTAGTATATATGTGTCTTTGTAAATAATTTCCCGAGGGTGATATGCATCACAGTACGACAGTGAGTGTCATGTAAGGACCATCTGAGGACATGATAAAAACACAGTTGTTTAAAACGTCATGAACAGACCCCATGACATTTCTGGATTTTCAGACTCCATTGCCATCCACCCTGCCTGCAGCCCAATAATGCCCACCCACCCTGCTGCACTCTCATGGGATCTGTACATCAATATCCATTTTATCTTTCTGATGTTTAGTTGAAGGAGATTTAATCTACAAAATTATTATGAAGACAAAATATTAACACAGCATCATCAGCAGTTGAATTATATGGTTGAGACTTCCGGTTGCGACATGCTCTGCTAGCAGTCGCAAACTTTTTAGCTCCGCTGAAAAAATCGCGATTTTTCGCGTTAAAATCGGGTCTGGAGGTCGGGACCGTTTTTAAAAACTTACCGGAGCTTCATGTCGCGGTGCTGATGACGTCATCAGTAAGCGCCGCGATTTTAACGGAGGGAAAGTCATTTTAAATGAAAAGTACATCTCCAGGTCAGAGCCCACAGAGGAAAATCTCAAAACATCTGCTGAAGACTCTGGAACAGCAAGAAACTTCAGAACTGACCTCTGGAGAGGTCTCTGGAATGGCTACTCGATCTGCAAAAGAGAAAATCGAAATGGAGGACTTAAGAAACTCGGTAAGAGATATCAAAAATGATATGGAAGCTGGGAACAGTAAATTGATAGCCGGTAATGATAAAATACTTGAGGGTATTGAGGCTCTCCAAAAAAGAATTGAAGGTGTGGAAAAAGGACTATCGATAAAAATTGAAAAGGTGGCAGAAGAGACCACAAAGATGTTTGAGGCTGTGCACGAAACTGTGGCTGCAAATGCATCTGCAGTGAATGATTTGGAAGCTGCTGTGGAAGTGATGGCTGGAGAGATGCAGACTATGAAGTCAGAAATAGATAGTCTCAAGAACCAAGTCACAAAGGTTTCGAATAAATGTGTTGACCTAGAAGCTCGCTCAAGACGCCAAAATATAAGAATACGTGGTGTAAAAGAGGGAGCTGAGGGGGACAATGTTTGTGAGTTCGCTGCCAACCTAATTAAACACGTACTGAAGCTACCAGAAGTACCTGTAATTGAAGTAGCACATCGACTCCCCAGATTTAAATCAAGATCTCAAGGAGAACGTGCCTACCCACGACAGATCATAATTAAACTTCGGGATATCTCAACAATGGAAGCGCTGATGAAAAAAATCAACCACGGAGAGAAGATGATGTACAGAGGTGATACTATTAAACTCCTACGGGACTACCCTTATGAGATTGAGCAAAAGAGAAGAAAGTTCTCACAGACCAGAGAAGTTCTTTATGGTGTTAAGGGAGTTTTGTGTGGAGTGTTTTATCCGGCTAGAATGCGTATCACCTTTGAGGGAGTGTCAAAAACATTCACTAATTCGGATGAATCTCTCAAATACGCTCAAGAAATCGCGACTAAGGCTGCATCAACTGGAGATTGAAAACCAAGACGACAGGAACAAACGAACTTGCTTATTCTTCCAACAAGAGTATCACAAGGAAAGTGAATTAACTGAACACTGATTTTTTATTTTTTATTTGACTTCAAGCAACAGATTCTTAGTGAGACGTGGCTAGACATTATTATCTTCGCTGGAACATTGTGCTATGTAATTCAAGGACACTACGTGCTCAAACGAGGAAAACCTGATAACACGAGACGAACTGCTGGGCTGAGAGTGAAAAACATCACATGGCTTATATTGTTTATAAAAAACTGAAAAAACTGAGAACTAATAATAATTAACAATTAACAATACTAATATAGAAATAGCAATTGAAATAGATAAAAAATGTGCAGTCTGCTCTGTTTAGCAGATAACAGCAAGTGCTATGCAGCTCGAGAGTGGAGGGAGGGGGAGACCGGGTACCTGGCATAACTCCAGGAGCCAGACTCCCGTTAACCCTTCCAGCGAACAGCTCATTTTTAACAATATTAAAATCAATTTAAAATAGTTAAGAGATAATATACACTCGAGGTTGATATGAAAAATATATACGGCTTATATAGTTTTACAAAATGCTGAGAATTAATCATAATTAATAATTAACAATACTAATATAGAAATAATATTTGAAACTGATAAAATTGTGGTGCCTGCGTCATAACGCAGACAGCAGTTATCACCTATGTTCGCAGCTCGTGGAGAGGAGAGGAGATCAGGCACCTGGCACAATTCCAGGAACCTGACTCCGATTAATCCACTCAGTAAACCGCTCACTTTAACAATACTAAATTCATTTTAAAATAGTTAAGAGATAAAGAGTGAGTAGGATATGGAATCGAATACATTTGACACATATATAAATTGTAACTGGGTGAAATAGAACTGAATTGGAAACGGTAATGACCCCATAGATTTTGGGTAATAAATACAGCGGGGCTAACTTTATACCAACTACGCCGGAAGCGTTATGGATGTCGTACCCCACAGACGAGTGGGCCACTCACTACGGTGTTGAAATTTTAGACACCGTAAATTTATTTGATTTATATATATTTTTTTTAATCACAATATGTCACATCTGTGTGTTTTTTCTTCAAGGACAATCGCGCAGGAGAACTACCAAGGAAGTCTATAATAGAAATACTCCCAAAATAACCAGAGTCCGGAGGTATGAACGCACCACAATAATTAAGGTCATTAAAACTGGTAAAAATGCATGACGACAATCAAAAGAAAATAGGAGGAATCACATTATGTAGTTGGAATATAAGGGGGATTAATGAACCTATTAAAAGGGGCAAGATACTAGCTCAGTTGAAATCATACAACACGGACATTGCGTTTCTACAGGAAACACATCTTAAACAGCAAGATCAGACAAGACTGAGGGCGAACTGGATAGGCCAAACATTTCACTCTTCATTTACCTCCAAATCTAGAGGTACTGCAATTATTATTCGTAAAGGAATTCCATTTAAATCAAAGAACACTATTTTAGATAAGGAAGGGAGATATCTTATAGTAGCAGGGGAGATCAATAATATGCCAATTACGCTGGTAAACATATATGCGCCTAACTTTGATAACCCTCAATTTTTTAATAAAATTCTGAATATAATTGCAGAATCTAATTATCAAAATGTTATAATCGGAGGAGATTTTAATTGTGTTTTAGATCCTTATTTAGATAAATCGATGCAAAAACAAAAAGGTCAGACGAAATCTAAAACCAGTGAACTCTTACACACATATATGGAAAACACAAATATAACAGATGTATGGAGGATTGCAAACCCGACGGGAAGGGATTACTCGTTTTATTCAATGGTGCATAAAACATATTCACGGATAGACTATTTTCTTGTGGATACAAAATTAATTTCGCAATCTCTGAATCCTAAATATCATATTAATGCGATCTCAGATCATTCTCCGTTAACTTTTGTTCTAAAACTAGAAGGAATGTCTATGAATAAACCGTTCTGGAGGTTTAACTCACAAATTTTAAAAGACCCTCAAGGGAGTATCTATCTAAAAAAACAGATGGATCTATTTTTTGAGTTAAATGATACACCAGAGATATCCCCCACGTTATTATGGGAATCCTTCAAAGCATTTATAAGAGGAGTCATTATTTCATTTCAAGCTTATCAAAATAAAAAGAATAAGAATGAACAAAGACACTTAGAAGATCAAATAAAACAGTTAGATATAGATAATGCTAAAGACCCAACTATGGATAAACATAATAAAATACTACTACTGAAATTTCAGTTAAATAAATTACTGTCAGAGAAAGTTATAACATTATTTCAAATCACAAAACAAGAACACTTCGAATTCGGGGACAAACCCCACAAACTTCTAGCACGACAACTTAAAAAACGGGAAAAAGAGAATGCAATATTAAAGATTAAATCAGATAGAGGGGAAGTATTAACACTACCCAAGGATATTAATAAAAGATTTGCTCAATTTTACCAGAATCTATACACATCTAAAACGTCAATAGACAATAATAAAATCTCAGAATTTTTAGATAATTGTAATCTACCACAATTAGAACGCAGGGAACAAGAGGAACTGGGAGCACAAATTACTTCTAAGGAGATAGAAGACACAATAAAAACACTAAAAAATGGAAAAACACCAGGACCAGACGGATTCAGTAATGAATTTTATAAATCTTTTTATGATATAGTTACTCCACGATTACAAAAAATGTATACATATGCTTATAAAGAGCAAAACCTACCTGAAACACTAGCGGAATCAACGATCATATTAATACTTAAAAAAGATAAAAATATAGAAGAACCAGGATCATATAGAGCTATTGCTTTGTTAAATACGGATCAGAAAATAATAGCAAAAACATTAGCCAATAGATTAAGCAAGTATGTTAGTAGACTAATACATGAGGATCAAACAGGATTTATACCTAAGAGACACTCATTTAATAATTTGAGACGTTTGCTTAACATAATGCATTCACATAAATCTGATGACCAAGAGTTAGCTATCATCTCACTGGACGCAGAAAAAGCGTTTGATCAAGTAGAATGGGACTATATGATCAAAGTATTGCAAAAATTCCAATTGGGAGAAAACTTTATTGCATGGATAAAACTACTATATAACAAACCTACGGCTAGAATACTAACTAATAATATATTATCTTCAAAATTCGAATTATCTAGGGGCAACAGACAAGGATGTTCACTATCACCGCTGTTATTTGCTTTGGTAATTGAACCCCTTGCTGAAAAAATAAGAACACACTCGAATATTCACGGTTATAACACAAAATATTCAAACAACAAACTATCCCTATATGCTGATGATGTACTACTGTACATCACAAAACCACAAATTAGTATACCAAATATATTAAACTTAATTGAGGACTTTGGATCCTTTTCAGGATATAGAATAAATTGGAACAAAAGTGAAATTATGTCGATTAAACCAAAAGACTCAACACATCTCAGGAAATTCCCTTTTAAAATAGCTATGGAAAAATTCAAATATTTAGGAATTGAGATTACTAGAAATTACCATGATATGTTTAAAGCTAATTATAATCCCCTACTTAAGAAATTAAATAATCTGATTAAATTTTGGAAAACACTTCCGATGTCCTTAATAGGTAGGATAAATGCTATAAAAATGATTTTCTTGCCACAAATCCTTTACCTATTTCAATCAATACCTATATATCTCCCAAAAAAGTTTTTCAAAAAACTGGACTCAGACATTACAAATTTTATATGGGATTACAAATCCCACAGAATACAAAGAACACACCTTAACAAACGAAAAGAGTTGGGGGGTCTAGCGCTCCCTAACTTTATGTATTATAACTGGGCAGTAAATATTAAAAATATGATTCACCTGCTGGACAATTCTGCCCAGCAGGTGGACTGGATTATAATGGAAAAAGGGGATTGCTCCCCGAATAATATAGGAGCGATTATTCTCTCTCCAATAAATTTGAATAATAAAAATTATAATAAAAATCCAATTATATATAGCACTATTAGAACATGGAAGCAAATAAAACAGAATCTAAAATTAAGAAACCTATCTCTCTTAATACCAATAGTCAATAACCCATCGTTTAAACCTTCAATCATAGATAAAGCATTTATACAATGGGAAAGAATGGGAATTAAAACGCTCGAAGATCTGTATGAATTAGAAAAATTACTATCATTCCAACAACTACAACTGAAATATAATTTGAAAAATAATCAATATTTTAAATATCTACAAATCTGTGACTATTTGAAAACACACACAAAAGATTATTATAATATGCCTTCCGACTTACTAGATGAAGCAATGAAGACAAAGGCGGAATCAGTTAATTTAATATCATACTTATATAATATCATCTTAAATATAGAAATACCCACAACAGATGGAATTAGAAGAGATTGGGAACAAGATCTAGGTATAAAAATTTCAAAAGAGAGTTGGGATAATCATTTATTACAGGTGCATAAATGCTCGATCAACGTACGACATACGCTTATCCAATTTAAAACATTACATAGATTATATTATTCAAAAACCAAACTAAATAAAATCTTTCCTAACGTCTCACCAATCTGTGATAAATGTATATGTCAAGAAGCTACCATAGCACATTCTTTTGTTTTTTGTACAAAAATCCAAAAATTCTGGTTTGAAATATTTGATATTTTTTCAAAATTAATCAAAATAAAACTGGTACCAAAACCAGAATGGATTATTTTTGGAATATCGGAAGGTATTCCTGAATTAAACGTGTATCAGAAGAATTTACTCAATTATGGGCTAATAATGGGAAAAAAGCTTATACTTAAATTCTGGAAAAATGCGCCCACACCAACAATAAAAATGTGGACATCAAATATGTTGGAAACATTACATCTGGAAGAGATGAGATTCCTCCTAGTAGGCAAAGTAGATCAATTTCAAAAGACGTGGTCTACGTTTTTGGACCTATTACAAGCATGAGGTGCAATAGTAATTTAGAAAAACAAATAAATAAATAAAAGGTATCTGGACCTGGTAATGGGAGGTAAAATAAAAACAGACTTGGTTGGTAGTTCCTTCTCTATGAAGTATGGTATAAGAATTATAATAGAGCGATTGTTCCTTCTTTCTTTCTCTTTTTTTTTCTAGGGTCTATTTTCTAACTTTACTTCCTTCTCTAACTTCTTTTCTAAGGGGCTTTCTTTTCCCAACACTCTTTTGCACTTCACAACCTTTGTGCACTTTCTTCACTTTTCTTACTTCTTTCTTTTTCTTTCTTAAAGTTTAAAAAAGTGAAGCGGTACAAAAAATGTATTAATATATACGTGTTGTACATTACTGTAATCTACCGTACTTCTAAAAAATAAAAAATAAAAAAAAAAATAAAAAAATAAAATAAAAAAAAAAAGAGAATTATATGGTTGAGTTCAGATCGTGACAATCATTTAAGAAACCCTATGTGCTGAAATGGTGAAAACAGCAGGCTTGGTATTCTATGAAAATAAAGATTACATTCAGTGCCAGTTCAATGAAGGATGTTTTACCTTGTGACATAATAATAACCTTTCCCATGGTGAATGAGAACAGGGGTCGCATTTACTGAGGCACATTTACACTGTTAAAAATTAAAAACCGTCAATTCAAACAGAGCTCATAATCCCATAATCTTGTAATTCTGCACTGGTGTTTGTGAATTCAATTTAATTCACTCAGTAAATTAAAAGTAATGACAGAATTTTTAATCAGGAGTCTGCTTCTTGGCACATTTTTCTCATTCTCCATTTGTGCGATCATCTAAAATCATTAAGTAATAACACTGACATTAAACACATGCTTACATATTTACTTTGTGATAGGTAGCTTATACTAACCAGAGCAAGCATTTTGCATTTAATATATACAGAATTTTACAAATAAATTTCAATTATATTTTAATATTTTAACATTTAATACTAAAGTGATTCAATTAACAAATATTAAAGGAATATATGTAGGAAAAAAACTGCAGATGCTGGTTTAAATCAAAGGTAGACACATAATGCTGGAGTAACTCAGCGGGCCAGGCAGCATCTCTAGAGAGAAGGAATGGGTGACGTTTCGGGTCGAGACCCTTCTTCAGACTCAACTATATTTCAGCACAATAAAATGCCCTAAAATGTAACAAATTAAATGTTTGTAATTTTACTCATGTTTGCGTGTTATTCATCATGGATCGATATCTTCAGTTTCTGTTTGTTTTGTGATCTTTATATCTGAAACCTAATACCAACTTATAGCCCTGTCCCATGGTACGAGTTCATTCCAAGAGCTCTCCCGAGTTAAAAAAAAATCAAACTCGTAGTAAGCATGGAGAATGAACGTGGCGGATACGTCGGAGCTCGGGGACGTCTCTTAGCGGCTCGTAACGCTAACGGCAGGTACTCGGGATGACTCGCTAACGGCAGGTAAGCACGGGAAGACTCGTGAAGATTTTTTTAACATGTTTCAACATGTTGAAAAATGTCCACGAGAGCCCCGAGTACCGACGAATGGCCATTACCGTAAATCTCCGAGTTCGAATCAGGGCAAACTCGGGAGAGCTCTTGGAATGAACTCGTACCGTGCGACAGGGCTTTTAAGTAATATCGGTCCTTACCATAACATAAACATCCAACTCACACCTAAAACTTCTGCAGTCGTACACTTGCAATTAAATCACCAATCCTTGATCATGTTTGCTCATGGCTGTTGCTATTAATCATTTTATAATTTCATGCAAATTAACTTATGCAGGTTATCAATGAAATATGATAATAGTTTTTCAATTTAAAATAGGCAGTTGGTAATTATGTAAGAAACCCTGGAGAGAGGGAATGGGTGACGTTTCAGGTCGAGACCCTTCTTCAGACTATGTCAGGGGAGTGGGCGGTACATAGATAAAATGTAGTCGGAGACAGTAAGACTGGTCGGAGAACTGGGAAGGGGAGGGGAACTGGAAAGCAAGGGCTACTTGAAGTTAGAGAAGTCAATGTTCATGCCGCTGGGGTATAAGCTACCCAAGTGAAATATGAGGTACTGTTCCTCCAATTTGCGCTGGGCCTCAATCTGACAATGGAGGAGGCCCAGGATAGAAAGGTCAGTGTGGGAATGAGAGGGGGAGTTAAAGTTTTTAGCAACCGGGAGATCAGGTAGATTTAGACAGACTGAGCAGAGGTGTTCAGCAAAACGATCGCTGAGCCTGTGCTTGGTCTCGCTGATATATAGGAGTCCACACTGGAACAGCGGATACAGTAGATGAGGTTGGAGGAGGTGCAAGTGAACCACTGCCTCACCTGCAAAGACTGTCGGGGTCCTTGGACAGAGTCGAGGGGGGAGGTATATGGACAAGGTGTTGCATCTCCTGCAACCTTGCAAGGGAAAGTACCCGGGGAGGGGGTGGTTTGGGTGGGAAGGGATGAGTTGACCAAGGAGCTGCGGAGGGAACGGTCTCTGCGGAAAACGGATAGGGCTGGAGATGGGAAGATGTGGCTCGTGTTGGGATCCCGTTGGAAGTGGTGAAAATGTTGGAGGATTATGTGCTGTTAGCGACGGCTGATGGGGCTTGCTGGCCAACTCCCTGGTCTCTCTGGTCAACTCATCCATTCCCACCTAAACCAACCCTCCCAAGGTACTTTCCCCTGCAACCCTGCATGTCGGAAGAAGGGTCCCAACCCAAAACGTCACCCATTCCTTCTCTCCAGAAATGCTGCCTGTCTTGCTGAGTTACTCCAGCATTTTGTGTCTATCTTTGATTTAAACCAGCACCTGCAGTTGTTTTCTACATGTGTAAGAAACCCGATGTGCTTGGAGAGAAACCAGCCACGAATAACAGTGCGTAGTAGCTAGACCCTGCCCTCTTCTCCAAATAGAGGGTTATGATTCTCCATAATGATTAATGGAAGGAAGATGGCCAGTGGGAGATTGTTTGAATTGGAGGTCTCCAAGATGATTCAAGTTATTTTATAGATTGTGCATGAACATGAGGTACCGGACGTACTGTATAACAGATCAGGACATTTAGACACTGTAAAGAGTACAAGATAAAGTAAATGACAGCAATAAAACTGAAACTAATAATCGGTAGAGTTGCTGCTTATGCCCCTGTCCCACTTAGGAAACCTGAACGGAAACCTCTGGAGACTTTGTGCCCCACCCAAGGTTTCCGTGCGGTTCCCAGGAGGTTTTTGCCAGTCTCCCTAATGGTCAAAAGTGGTTTCCGCTTCTTCTATGTTCCGGCGATTATTTCAAAAAATTCAAAACCGGCCGCGACTAAAAATAGGTTGCCGTTTAAAAAATCGGTAATTTCTTAGTCAAAGCCGGTTGCGATGCTAGTTGAAGGTGGTTGCCGGAGGTTGCAGGTGGTTGCCGGAGGTTGCAAGTAGTGGAAGACCTTCATCACATTCACCCTTTGACCGTGTGGAGTTTCGGTTTCCTCCTACACTCCAAAGACTTACATGTTTGTAGGTAAATTGGCATGGTATAAGTGTAAATAGTAAGATTAAACGAGAACTTACCAGTTTGAAGTTTGATCTGTATTTTATGAGGAGTTACGATGAGGGATTACGTGAAGAGCCCGTCCAGCACGCATGCGCGACATTCTTCAAAGCAGCGGTGTGGAATCCCAGGAAACACAATAATTGAAATAAACATAGTAAAGAAAAGGAGAACTAAGATACCAGTTGATCTATAATTGAGGGTGGGAGCGGAGGGCACGTAATCCCTCATCGTAACTCCTCATAAAATACAGATCAAACTTCAAACTGGTAAGTTCTCGTTTAATCTTACTATTTAACTTCGGAGTCACGTGAGTGACTACGTGAAGATTTTAAAGCTCTGTGATTTCAAACCGTGTAACAGTTCATACTTCACTCGCTGCCGAAGTCATTCAAGGGAGGAAGTATGTTATCGTAATCAACCATAATCTGTTTGTAAACAATAATGGTATCTATTAAACAATAACAAAAGACAAAATGCTCCCCCGGCTTAAATTATATATTTTTGCAGATTTTAAAACTTTCTGCAAATAACACAGGTTCTGCTAGCGGCTTGTGGTAGAACGTTTGGAACGTTTTCTCCATGTTCATTCTTTTAGCCGCCGATGTGGATGCTGCCCTGGTGGAGTGAGATGTATATACATCAGTATCTACTCCAGCAGCTCCCAGTACCTGCTTGAGCCATCTCGAGATGGTTTGGCTCGACACCCAACCATGAGGTTTCTTGTGGCTGACCCATAAGGCTTTTTTTTTTTTTTTTTCCTCTCCCTCGAGAATCTCTTGTTGTGTTGATGTAAGTGAATAAGTGAGTCATGACACACAACCGTAGGTCAGGTGGGTATGCCCGGAAATCCATAACTAGGACTCAAGTTCCTGGCTTGCTCTGCTTTAGCAGCTCCTGACTGGTGAATGAGACCCGGTCTGGTGTTATAACCATGTTGTCCAGTCGCAGTAAGTGGAGGGACTGGACTCTTTGTGCTGAGACTAGTGGCATCAGCATGACCGTTTTCAGGGTTAGCTTTTCCAGGGTGAGACCTGGCTGGGGACCATCCCCTTAGGTATGTCAGGACCACACTGACATCCCAGATTTGGGTATACCTAGGTCTAAGAGGGTTGGAGTTGACGATACTCCTCATGAGTTTGATCACCAGCGGTTGAGACCATATGGCCTGTTGTCCTGGCACCTGTTTTAAGTAGGCTGACAGCGCACGTCTGGCAGTATTGATGGCGCTGTAGCTCAATCCTTCATTATGGTGAAGGCCCCCCAGGAACTCCAGTACATTGGTTATATTTGCAGATGAATACGTTGTCCCAGTAGTCGAGCAGTATCTTTCCCACGTCCTGATGCTCGATAGGTATTGTTTCCTGGTGGACATACGGTGTCATCGTGTTGATGGTCCTGTCAGACACCCCAGTCCCAGCAGTGGTCTTTTGATAATCTGCAACCCAGTAGGTTAATTTTGTCATGGCATGGATGACTTATGCCTGATACAGGGTGCGTCAATAGGTCTGGCTACTGGGAAAGGTCAGAGGAGTTTCGATGACCATGTCAAGGACCGCTGGGAACCATGGCTGTGTAGGCCAGTTGGTACTATCAAAATACCTGAAGCAGAGTCCATCTGTATTTTGCGTAGTACCCTACAGATTAAGGCAGAAGGGGGGGAAAAGCATAGAAGAAATAGGTCCCCCAGTTCAGCGCGAATGCATCTATCGCTGCTGCCTCAGGGTGTGGTTCCCAAGGGACATACATTGGTACGTGGTGATTTAGTCTGGATGCAAAGAGATCGATATCTGGTGTGCCATATTGGTTTGTAATTTTAGCAAAAGCATTAGGATTTAACATCCATTCGGTGTTTATCATTGAATTTGCGTGACCTGGCACTGTATTTAGCTTACCTGGTAGGTAAGTTGCTGATAGCCAAATATGTCTATCGACCCACCATTACCAGATTGTGTTGACCCAATTGTCACATGATATCGATTTTATTCCGCCCATATGGTTAATATAGGCCACCACCGTGATATTATTAATTTGTAAATGAACATGCAAGTTGTGCATATTCCTAGAATATGCTTTAAAACCATAAAACGCACCCAACATTTCCAAATAATTTATGCCCAGTGTTTGTAGTAAAGATGAGTCTAGGTTAGTCCATCTACCACCTGTGCTGGATATGGTATTAGTTGCTCCCCAGCCTTGAGCACTGGCATCTGTTTGTATAGTTAACGTTGGGTTATTGATGAAGATAGGGCTGGAACTATGCCAAATGTGTTATATCCACCATTGTAACTGATATTGCTTCAATGGGTAGTTTCATAGTTTGGTCAAAGTGACCTGCATGTCGTTTCAACGCCTGTACTTTTGCCCTTTGTAGGTGCTGATAGTGCAGGAGTCCAAATTGTGTAGCTGAAAATGCTGCTACCATTTTGCCAATTACTCTTGCCACTTGTCGGATGGTTGGTCGATTGCTTACCATTAAATTGTTGCACGTCTGTGCCAATTCTGCTGCTTTACCTTTTGGCAACATTACAGACATGTGGATTGAGTTAATTGTGAATCCCAGATAGTCCATAGTTGTGGATGGCGTCAACTTAGATTTATCTGTATGTATGACAAAACCCAGGGTTTCAAACAATTGTTTGGTAGCGAATACAGCTGATTTAGCCAACTCCATCGTTTTGCCTACTATTAGGATATCATCAAGATACGCCATGACAATATGTCTTTGTTTCGTTAATGTTGCCAAGGCTGGTTTTAATATCTTGGTAAATAGTCTAGGGCTGATGTCAACCCATTAGGCAACACTTTATACTGCCATAGTTTCCCCATCCAGGTAAATTTCAGGTATCTGCGATGACCCTTGTGAATGGGTACTGAATAGTAGGCATCTTTTAAATCAATGCTTGCCATAAAGTATCGTTTGGAAATCAGTTGTTTAGCAGTTACAAATGTTTCCATTTTGAAATGTACATACTTAACAAAGGTATTTAGTGAGGTTAAGTCAATGATGATGCGATATCCACCATCTTTTTTGCTTTTGGTAAATATATTTGAGACAAATTCCAAAGGTTCATGTTTGGATTTCTCAATGACACCCTTTGTAAGTAACCTCACCAGTTCTGCTTGAGCCTCTAGTTCTCTTTGACTGAGAGGGTAAAGACCCTTTGGGGTACGTGCTGAACTGGTGGCATGTTTTCTTGAATGAACTCTATTTTGTATCCCCGAATACTGTTAAGTATATAACTATCATTCGTGAGACACCTCCATGCTTCAATGAACAGGTGTAATCTCCCCCCTGTAAGTACAGTTCCCTCATTTTTCCATGCTGGTAGGAACCATACCCACCTACCTCCATAGTTATGGTAGTGTTCCTTCTTCCGTTTGTTCATCCGTCGTAGTACTGCTGGATGTACCGTTGATTGGGGGTAGCGCATTTTCCATGGGGTCCACTCTGGGCCCTGGCCTAAAAAGGCTTTCGGGGATAATATGCGGACCCCGAGCTTTCACCAGTTCCATAAATTTGACCTCGACTGGTGGACGCGGTGGGGTACTGCCGTCTGTTTTTTGTGTGGGTCTGCTCGTTCCGGGGCCTGCCCTCATGAGGCCAAATGCTTTGGACTCTCCTCCAGGTCTTACACTTGCCCTTCCAAATGACAGGATGTGCGGCTCTGAGGCCGGTGTTTACACTGTCCTGCAAACCTGGGATTGGGGGCAGGTCTTATTTTCTCCTTGCGGAGGTTGTTTATCTCATATTGGGTGTTGCACAGCAGAGCCAGAGTGTCTTGCTGGTTTGTGGTCATATCCACCCCATCCACGGAACGAGCATAGGCTGTTATCCCTGTCGTCAGGAGCTTCAGGATTTTAGCTCCTGGTTCCGGATACTCTGTCCCACATACCCCCTCCCCCAGATTTGGCTGTTAACAGCCAGTACATTGAGCGAACTGCAGTTTTCCAGCTCTAGTGCCTCATTAAGTACCTGTCTTGTAGGGGTTTGAGGGACAGGTGGTTAATGCTGGCCGCCAGTTTTGGCTGCAATGGCCGCCCTGCTCGTGGTGTAACCACGTAGCGAATCTCCACACCCAGCAGCTCTTCCTGATCCTGTACCCCAAGCGTGCTCCCGACATCTTCAGCCAATGACCCCTGGTCGCCAACGCTGCCCTGCTTTGAGGGGAAAGCGATAGCCAGTGCATTGTAGAGCACTGATGTGGGAGTGCCTGAGTTCCCTTGGCGAGACTGCTCCAGCTCCCGAAGCAAGTCTCGCTGGAGCATTTGCTCCATGAGCCTTTCCATGCGGCTCAGGCAGCTAGCTCTGCCGCTCTAAGGCGGAGAGCCTCCTCATCGGAGTGAGACATAACCGGCCGGTATGTTTTGCCTTGATTTGCCTCCAGCCCGCTGCTGTTGGTCAGGCTGCGCTAGCGGGACTGGGCTCGGCTCGGTCTCGATGAGGGTGTGCCGCAGCATATGCGGTCCAGGTGCCGCCTCTCGACCGCCACTGATGGGACACTCCCGTTCTGTTGGAGTCGAACGGGGGGGCGGTTTTCTTCCTTTGCCGTGCTGCTCATTTTCCCAGTTCCCCTGGAATACAGAGCAGAGCACAGCTTGCTGATTACGACCACAGAGTAAGACTTACCTGATGGTCCGCTGTTTATTTTCCACCGACGTGTAGCGGGAGCGCTGTACTCCCGGTCATCGCTGTTGCACTGCGTGAACGCTAATGTCGCGCATGCGTGCTGGACGGGCTCTTCACGTAGTCACTCACGTGACTCCGAAGTAAAATTATCCCTAGTGTTTGTAGGTGTTGATGTGCGGGGATCACTGGTCGGTGCAGATTCGGTGGGCCGAAGGGCCTGTTTCCGCAGTGTATCTCTATACTAAAAATAGGTTTCCACATGTCTTGGTGGATTCACAGGACACCATAGCCAGGAAAGCAGAACATGCCCAAATCAAGCCACCTTGCTCAAGCAGCATACTATATACAGTACGTGTCTAATGGGCTGGGACCAACAGGCAACATTGCCCTTCCTGACCGCCTTGCATGCTGCCTGTGCACTATTAGTGTCAAGTTTCCAAAACACCTCATCAGTCCTGGGAAGACTGGAAGTAGGTCAGCCAGCAGGAAGCAAAGTTGAGATGAAAGCTTGGTAAATGGAAGCTGCTGTTCTTCACAGCTCCACAGTTTAGTGGGTAGGCAAATACAACTTTAACTTTCAGATTAAAGGAGCACTGGTTTGGCTGCATATTGTATCTAAACATGAGGGAATATTGATAGTAACATTCATAGTATCTGGATCTTAAGCATTCCTCAGGCACCATAATTAGAAACTCTTAGAGTTTGACGACTTCTGCAGATGATGGCCTTGGATTTCTAAATTGGAGCCTTTAAAAGAATTGGAATATCGTAAAACAGATGATTTTTCATGACCATCAGAAAAATAGATAAATGAAAGATCGCTGCGTTGCAAATTTAATGTTTGCCTTAAGTGCACTATTTCTCAGTAGATAGACACAAAATGCTGGGGTAACTCAGCGGGTCAGACAGCATCTCTGGAGAAAAGGAATAGGTGACGTTTTGGGTCGAGACCCTTTTTCGGACTCTTTTTCGCAGTATTTGAACAAGATGATGTGCCAGTGTCCACAACATGGGAGGGGAAAGCTATTGACAGCAGCATAACATTGTGGATACCTGAAAGAACTCTGGTGTGTGCCATTGACGAGCATGAGTTTGGAGGCTACTCTGCATGAGTTTGGAGGCTTAACTTCTATCGCATCTCAACATTCCTACTGCCAGCTGAAAAGAGAAAAATTGCAGATGTTGTAAATCTGAAAGAAAAAAATGGTAAATACTGAAAACGTTCAGTCTGTCCGGCAGCAGCTATGGAAAGAGGTAATGTTTCAGATCAACGACCTGTCAGTTTTGATAAAGGAATCTTAACTTTAAATGTTAAATCTCTTTCTCCCTCCGCAAATGCTGCCTAGGCTTGCTGAACGACCCTCGTGTTTCTGTATTTATTTCTTACCATGAGTTCGGTGCAGATTCACAATCACCATCCAGGCGCACCATGAGGCATAACATTATGGACATCCTCCCATTTCTCATCCATTATTGTCAGGTGTTGAAAATTGACTAAAATCTATTGACTAAAATGTACAAAAATGTTTAGAATTCAGTAAAGAATCCATTCAGAGGCAGATATCATTCTACTCTCTCATGGAAAATTTCCATTCCTCCAATTTATGAACAATATGGCTGATTGAAATAATTCTATATAATAGAAGTACTGATGCCCCATTTACACTGAAAGGTTCAAAGCTAATATTCAGTTCTTTCCTTCATTATATGAAATGAAATAATATTTCAGTAGAATCGATAAATGCAATCTCTGTTGGGTGAGTGCTTTATCTGGCTAAATGTTCAATTCAATCTCATTCAATATTACTGCCTCCTGCTAAAGTTTTTAATGTAATAAAAGGCATCATAGATAGCAGAAGGTTGGCTTATATCTGGAAATTGCATATCAGTTCAGTAGACGGTGTTCTTCAGAAGCTGATGATAAGGGAAATGGTGCTGCATGATATTAATATGGAATGCACTGTCTCGCTTGTTAAAATAGTATGCCGACAATTTTCATACGTTGGCGAAAGGAATATAATTGGGACAAATCTGCTCTCTAATCACTCCAAGCTGATAAGAAGAAGGAATTTTAAAATGTTTTTGCGTTTCAGTTTCTGCCCTTTCTGCTGTAATGTCAACTCTGATAAAAGCAGCAGTCGTTGCAGGCCTTTTAAATATGCCCTCCCTATTAACTAGGTGATTGTTCGGAATGTGTCAGTGTCGATCAATATAACATTGCATGTTAAAATTATTCAGCTACATTTTGTTTTTCGACACACACATTGTTGATAAATTAATTTAATTTTTCACATTGCACTTGCCATGTTTTAAAATATATTTAATTCAACAGGTGTAAAAAAGAACTGCAGACTACACTTCTTCCCACCCTGCTTCGTGTAAGGACTCTATCCCCCACTCCCAATTCCTCCGTCTACGCCGCATCTGCACCCAGGATGAGGTTCTACATACCAGGTCATCAGAGATGTCCTCATTCTTTAGGAAACGGGGGTTCCCCTCTTCCATTATAGATGAGGCTCTCGCTAGGGTCTCCTTGATATTCCGCAGCTCCGCCCTTGCTCCCCCTGCCCCCATTCGTAACAAGGACAGAATTCCCCTTGTCCTCACCTTCCACCCCATCAGCTGTCGCATACAACATATAATCCTCCAACATTTTCGCCACCTCCAACGGGATCCCACTACTGGCCACATCTTCCCATCTCCACCCCTTTCTGCTTTCTGCAGAGACCTTTCCCTCTGCATCTCCCTGGTCAACTCGTCCCTTCCCACCCAAACCACCTCATCCCCAGGTACTTTCCCCTGCAACCGCCGGAGATGCAACACCTGTCCCTTTACCTCCCCCGTCGACTCCGTCCAAGGACCCCGACAGTCTTTTCAGGTGAGGCAGAGGTTCACTTACACCTCCTTCATCCTCATCTACTGTATCCGCTGTTCTAGGTGCCGACTCCTGTACATCGGCGAGACCAAGCGCAGGATCGGCGATTGTTTCGCTGAACACATCCGCTCAGTCCGTCTTAATTTACCTGATCACCCAGTTGCTCAGCACTTTAACTCCCCCTCCCATTCCCAATCTGACCTTTCTGTCTTGGGCCTCCTCCATTGTCAGAGTTAGGCACAGGGCAAATTGGAGGAACAGCACCTCATATTTCAATTGGGTAGCTCAGACCCCAGCGGTATGAACATTGACATCTCTAACTTCAAGTAACCCTTGCTTTCCCTCTCTCTCCATCCCTTCCCCCTTCCCAGTTCTCCCACCAATCTTACTGTCTCTGACTACATTTTATCTCTGTACCGCCCACTCCCCTGACATCACTGAAGAAGGGTCTCGACCCGAAACGTCAACCATTCCTTCTCTCCAGAGATGCTGCCTGTCGCGCTGAGTTGCTGCAGCATTTTGTGTCTACTTTTAATTCAACAGGAATAGTGCCATATCTTCAAATGGTGGAGATCTCTTTACATTCTTCAAGTGTCGGTGGCACTGTGATGTTGCTGGCAGTGTGGCTCACACACACCTCCAGTGAAAGGTTGGATTCTGAGCTCTGGCACAATCTGTGTGGTGTTCGCAAGCTCACAAGTTCACAAGTTAAAGGAGAATTAGGGCATTCGGCCCATCGAGTCTACTCCGCCATTCAATCATGGCTGATCTCTGCTCCTTGGCTGATCCCATTTTCCTGCCTTCACCCCATAACCCTTGACACCCATTCTAATCAAGAATGTGTCTATCTCTGCATTAAAATTATCCAATGACTTGGCCTCCACAGCCCTCTGTGGCAATGAGTTGCACAAATTAATTACCCTCTGACTAAAGAAGTTCCTCCTCACCTCCTTTCTAAAAGAGCACCCTTTAATTTTGAGGCTGTGACCTCTGGTCCTAGACTCTCCCACCAGTGGAAACATCCTTTCCACATCCACTCTATCTATGCCTTTCATTATTCTGTAAGTTTCAATGAGGTCCCTCCTCAACATTCTAAACTCCAGCGAGTACAGGCCCAGTGCTGTCAAACGAATACTGTACCCGTGATCAAATGTTTTTCCCCAGGTCCTCTAGGTTCTTCCACATCCCAAACACATGCTCGTCGGTAGGTTAAGAGAGTCAAGAGTCAAGAGTGTTAAGGGCCTGTCCCACTTACGCGACCTTTACAGGAGACAGCCGGCACCCGTCATAGGTCGCCAAAATGTTCAACATGTTGAAAATTCCATGGCGACCAGAAAGACGCTACGACTCTTTGTAGACCTCTCACGACCATACAGGCTGTATGGTCGTGAGAGGTCTCCTATGGTCATGAGAGGTCACCCGCGACATGTCGCCAGGGGTCGCCTGTACGGTAGTGAGACGTCTCCTATGGTTGTGAGAGGTCTCCAAAGAGTCGTAGTGTCTTTCTGGTCGCCGCTGAATTTTCAACGTTGAAAAATTCGGCGACTTATGATGGATGCCGGCAGTCGCCTGTAAAGGTCGCGTAAGTGGGACAGGCCCTTTAAATTGCCATATGTCCCAACAACAAGACAACAAAATTCTTACTTGCAGCAGCATAGCAGGCCTGTAAACAATATACACATATATAATATAGAACAAACAAAATATCAATTAATTAAGAACACCAATATTAGTGCAAAAGAAAGCACAAAGTCCTAAGTGCAACTAAAGACAGTCCATAGTTCATTGTTGAGGTTACTGTTGTGCAATATTCAAGAGCCTGATGGTTGTTTGGAAGAAGCTATTCTAGAAACTCGTGGTCATGGTTTTCAGACTCCTGTATCTTCTTCCAGATAGTAGGTGTGAAATGTGAGTGTGGCCAAGGTGGAATGGGTCTTTGATGATGCTGCCTGCTTTTATGAGGCAGTGGCTTTCTGAAATCTCTACTATGGTAGGAAGGTCAGAACCCATGGCAGTGTCTACCACCCACCTATTTTGTATGTTCCAGGCCATTTTGCAACCAGTCAATATGCTCTCTCCACTGCACCTGTATAGTTTAGTTCAGTTTAGAGATACAAGATGGAAACAGGTCCTTCGCTCCCCCCCCCCCCCCCCCGAGTCCGCACCGACCAGCGATCCCTGCACATTAACACTATCCTACACATACGAGGTACAAACCGAAGATCTCATAGAAAACCCATGCGGTCATGGGGAGAACATACAAACTCCGTACAGACAGCACCCGTAGTTGGAATTGAATCTGGGTCTCCGGCACTGCAAGCGCTGTAAGGCAGCAACTCTACCACTGCGCCACCTTGCCGCTCTTCAAGGGAATTCAAGGGAAGATTCGTTGATATATCAAATCTCCTCAATGATCTGAGGTAGTAGAGGCGTGATGGGTTAAATGGTTACGATAAAATTGCTTCTAGTATAAGTAAGCGGTAAGAGAATCAGAGCATGGTTGATGGGGATGGAAGAGAAAATAGGTTGTCGGGAAATAAATGGGGGAATGGGACAGATGGAATCGCTTTGAGGGGCTGGCACAGACTCGATGGAATAAATGGCTTCCTGCATCGTGAAATATGTGAAAACTTCAGTGTGTTGTTCTGGAGTAAGACATATTGTAATACTTGATAATGAATATGTCAGGCAATGTTTTGTGTTTCTCGAGAAATTATGCCTCCTTTGAAAGTAATAAAGTCTGTCCTCTTGAATTTGATATCATATCGAAAATTCTGACCCAGTAAACAAGCCATCATTAATTCCATTTTATATCGAATGTTCTTGAAATGAAAAGAAAGCCAAACTTAATATTTTAGATATTTTCACTTGATAATTTACCAGATTAAATTTCTGTTCACATTTTATGGTTATTACAACATTATTATTTAGTTCACTATTTAATTTAATTCTTGGAGAAATCTTCAGTAATAATGTCCATTCACTGACACTGAACAGGCTGCACGTTGTCATGATCTCTCATCTCATCATTCTAACAAGGACGTGGGCATGTTTCTATGTTTATATTTTATTTCAATGACATTTCTTTGGTAATTATATGAATGCTGTGGTAAGAACCGTAAAAAGTCACAGAGTAGCTTGAAAACAGGTCCTTAGCTCACCTTGTCTGTGCTGGTCATCAACCATTTATCTACACTAATCCCATTTCAATCAAATTTATTCTCCCACACATTTTATTCTGCTGTACTATGGCTTTGCCATTTCATAGATTAATTACTGTGCATTTCATGCCCTTTCATCTCATGCCTCAGTTCACTCACCGCCACTGATTTTCCATCTTGCTACTATGGAGATTTAGTCGCTAATGATTGCATAACTTTGTATTTTTCTAAGCTTTTGTTTAATACATGCCTCCTTCATTCCCGTGCATTCAAGTTACTGAACCAGACAATGACATATCCAGTCAGTATGATCTCAGCAGTACAAGTTTGATATAGTTCATAAGTTAATCAGTCCATATGTGATAGGAGAAGAATTAGGCCATTCGACCCATCAAGTCTACTCCGCCATTCATTCGAGGCTGATCTATCACTCCCTATCTCAATATACCATATCTCCTTAATCTTCTCAGGAAATAGAGGCATCAATGAGCTTACTTTCTGATGACATCAATGTGCAGTTGGGCCCATGATACATCTTCAGAGATATGCACGCCCAGGAATTTGAAGCTGTTGACTCTTTCCACCGCCATCCCTTCAATGAAGACAGCTTTCCCTTCCTACAATCACAATCAGCTTCTTGGTCATGTTAATGTTGACAACAAGATTGTTGTTCTGGCACCATCCAATTAGATTATCAATCTCCTTTCTTATTCTGACTCACTGTCACCAATATTATTGTCAGCGAGTTCACAGATGGCATTGGACCTGTATCTGGCTACACAGTCATTGGTGTAGAGAGAGTAGATCAGGGGACTGAGCACATAGCCTTGAGGCGCTCCTGTGTTGATCGTCATTGAGGGAGAAATGTTGTAGCCAATTCATCCTGATTGAGTCTGCTGATGAGGAAATTAAGGATCCAATTGTATGAGGATGAGCAGAAACCCAGTTCCCTGAACTTGATGATAGGTTTAGAGGGGATGATGGTGCTGAATGTCGAGCTGTAGTTGATGAACAATAGCTTGACGTATGTGTTCGCGTTGTCCTCGTGGTAAGTGCATTGTAACAGGGTAACATGGTAACTGGTAAGTTCTTCGAATACATATTTATCCACATACATATTCGTCAATTCCAATTTTCCCCACCATTGCCCAGCTAATTCATTTAATCTGTTTTCGGTTCATAGGTCTTTATGTATGGAAATAAGCTTTAGTTGAAGTTTATCTTTAAAATCACTCCTCTGCTCTTCTTTCCTTTAAAATATGTTCTCAGAATTAGTCTTATTGACATTATTGATCTTACTTTAGGCTATTGCCTTGTCTTCTATTTCCTTGTTCCTTTTCCCATCACTGTAAATCACTTTGGAGTGTGGATTGTATTAATGATTTGAGAAAGAAAATTGTCTTTGGTTGCAAGTACTAAATATCTGAGAGTGATGCTTACGTTTGCATTTTTGCTTCCACTGATGTCCATGGTGCTAAAGGTGTAGAGATTAATACAACCAGCAGCTGATAGTGGTCAGGTTCACTTGCACCTCCTCCAACCTCATCTACTGTATCCATTGTTCAAGATGTGGACTCTTATACATCGGGCAGACCAAACGTAGACTGGGCGATCGTTTCATTGAACACCTTCGCTCAGTTCGCCTGGACCTACCTGATCTCCTAGTTGCCAAAAATTTTAATTCCCTTTCCCATTCCCACACTAACCTTTTCTGTCCTAGGCCTCCTACATTGTCAAAGTGAAGCTAAATGCAAATTGGAGGAACAGCATCTCATATTTTCCTTGGGCAGCTTACAACCCAGTGGTATGAATATTGATTTCTCTGCATTTCCTCCCTCTCCATCCCTCCCCCACCCAAGTCGCACCAGCTTCTCGTTCTCACCTAGCAAACAGCTAACAATGGCCTGTTTACTTTATCTTTGTTACTTGTTTGCATATCTTTTTATTCAATTGTTCTATAACTCTCCACATCACTGTCTATATCTCTTGTTTCCCTTTCCCCCGACTCTTCAGTCTGAAGAAGGGTCTCGACCTGAAACGTCACCTATTCCTTCTCTCCAGAGATGCTGTCTGTCCCGCTGAGTTACTCTAGCACTTTGCGTCTATCTAGTGGTCAGAAGGTAATCTCTCTTTTAAGTCTAAGTACAAGTTATTTGCCATTATAAATGTATGTAACAACAAAAATAACTTCTCCCACCTAAGATACGAGAAAGTATCTATTAATGGGAAAGAATTACCAAATGCTTAGCTTATTTTAGCTGTACAGATGTTATTAAAAAAATAATAATTAATCAAGAGATTTGATGGAGTGGAAATTTATTAAATATTAGATCAGAACATTGCTTTTGGGAGGACGGGCCTGTTAATGTGTAGGTTGAATACGGAACTTGATTACAATATGAGGTGTACATGACCCAAAGGAAGGTTAATGAGCCTTTCTGCTCTCCTTAACTGTACATGCCGCTTCCAAATTCAATAACAATGTTCACAGGGCATCCATTCTTTGATTCTAACACAGTTGTGCCCACATAAAGATTCATTTTTCATTATCATGATGGGAAAATTACATCCTGATTTATGAATATTAAAAATACATATTTCAACCTCTGAGATCACCAGAGATGGTCATTAAAATGATAATGAACTTCACACGATTATAATTTGCTCTTAATGCCTGAACTATGGCAATATAGTTTTGAATTTTAGGATTGAGTGCTCCATCTTCACTGTGTTTCTCTGTTTGAAATAACATTCACTGCTTTCCCAGGTAGTCCACTAGGGATGAGGATGATTTGCTTCCACATCAGTCCTGTGGGCTCTGTGATGGCTGAGAGTCCTATGTAGGGCGGAAGGTATTTGATGAGGCAGTTATTTTGGTTGTTTAGGATGGTGCGTGCTCCTTCCTCTGTTTGCAAATGGCCTTCAAACAAACTCCCTTGTTGAGGATGAAGTGTCTTCCTGCTTGAATCTTCTCCATTCACAGGCCAGGGGTTCTCATGAGTCAGTGAGGATATGACATTTTTCCAAGGAGACTGTGAGACAGAGTCATAAGAGTCAGAGAGTGATACAGTGTGGAAACAGGCCCTTCTGCCCAACCTGCCCACCCCGGCCAACAATGTCCCAGCTACACTAGTCCCACCTGCCCGCATTTGGTCCATCTCCCTCCAAACCTGTCCTATCCATGTACCTGTCTAACTATTTCATAAACGGTGGGATAGTTCCTGCCTCAACGACCTCCTCTGGCAGCTTGTTCCATACACCCACCATCCTTTGTGTGAAAAGGTTACCCCTCAGATTCCTATTAAATCTTTTCCCCTTCAACTTAATAAGTTTGTAGCGGTACACTTGATATTTAAAAACAATGGTTGACCTTGAAGCTAGAGAAAAGATCTGCCTACATTCACAAATGTTGCTTGCAATTACAATGATGTCAGGGTTTCATTGGCTACTCAATTCACCTTTGCCTTTTCTTGATTCATTAAGTTTTTTGTCTCAATCACATTCAGTACTTTGGACACTAATTTCCCAGGTCCTTGTTCAAGTGTGATGGCTTCAAACTGTTCCATTCTGATATATCATTAGATTAAGTTGTCAATCAAATATTACTCAAGTGCTGCTAAAAATGAAAATTAAACCAATTTGAATGTAATAAACATTCCAAAGGCACAAATAGGACAGGCAGAGAAATTACCTTAACCATTTCAATACTTAAAACTTCAGAAATCGCTGTCGCAGATCAATGCTGGTCATGGATACCTGTGCAATAAATGGGACCTCATTTTTTAATTTTTTAAAAAAAACTTTGGAGATACAGTGAGGAAACAGGCATTTCAAACAAATGCCAAACAGTCCAGAACCAGTGGCCACAGTTTAAGAATAAGGGGTAAGCCATTTAGAATGGAGATGAGGAATAACTTTTGTGTTGTGAATATGTGGAATTCTCTGCCTCAGAGGGTGGTGGAGGCCGGTTCTCTGGATACTTTCAAGAGAGGGCTAGACAGGGCTGATTGGGGATGATTGGGGATGACCAGCCATGATCACATTGAATGGCGGCGCTGGCTCGAAGGGCCGAATGACCTACTCCTGCATCTATTGTCTATTGTCTATTGTCAATTTCAGCCCAGCGAGTCCATGCCGACCTGTGATCCCCGCACACTTTCACGATTCTACACATACTAGGGACAATTTACAATTATATCAAGCCTATTAACTTACAAACCCGTACGTCTTTGGAGTGTGGGTGGAAACCGGAGCAAAATCCAAGTGGTCACGGGGAGAACGTACAAACTCTGCACAGACAAGCACCCATGGTCAGGATCGAACCCGGTCCTCTGGTGCTGTAAGGCAGCAACTCTACCGCAGTGCCACCGTGCCGCCTGTGTTGTGCATGTTGGCACAAATGACATAGGTAGAAAAAGGGATGAAGTCTTGTCAAATTATTATCGTATGTTCGGTAAAAGACTCAATTTAGGTAAAAGGCTCCAATGCAAGACCTCCAGGTTAGTGATCTCTGGATTAGTCCCTGTGCCATGTGCTAGTGAAGATAGGAACAGAAAGATAGGATGAAGTGCCAGAAGGCTAGTGGATAGCTAATGTTGTACCTCTATTTAAGAAGGGCTGCAAAGAATAAACCCTGTATAGCCCTGTAGTGAAAGATTTTATGATTCAATTATGAATCAATAAATAATCAAAGTCGAAACTCAAATATATAAATAGTAAAGCTAAGGGGCAATGGAGTAAGGTATCAAAGAACTACAACAATGCTATCCTGATCAAATAACCATCACGTATCACAGACTAGAGTCAATTATGAAACCACAACTTCTCAAGGTTCAAACAATCCTATTATGCCTTGGATCTATTCATATTGAAATTTTTGTAATAATGAAAAAATTCATCTCAAGGGTAAATGTGCTTTAGAAATATGAATGTAATTCTCGTGTCATCTCAGGCTCTGTAATCCTAAATACTGAGGTAATTGTGACTCTGTATGTACCTCGGTACATGTGGCAATAATAAACTAAATGATATAAGACAGATAAAAGTGAACTGGACATTCACAATTTATTTTTCCATTTGATTTTATCTTGAATCTGTGGTATGGTTAATTGAAAACATAATGTTGTCCAGCCTGCTGCTCCTCTGTTTGTACATACAGCATTAAGTTTCCTTAATATGGGTGAATATATTGGGTCAAAAGCAGATATCGTCAGTCTGTTACCAAAACTCAGACTACTGAAATATTGACTTTGGTATCATCGGCAGCAGGTGCAGATGGGGATGATGAAAGAATGAGAGAAGGAATTATAAAATTACTCCGATCTCTCAGTTCTGATGGCCATCCTCTGATTCTGCCCAGATTGTAAGATTAGCCTGAACGACAGACAAGGATGGACCACATGGGAGGGAGGACGCTGCAGTCGGGGGGAGGAACAAAGGAGGACCTGGTGTGGGGGGCCTGCCATGAGGGAGGGGGAGGGGGAAGAACAAATGAGGAATAGGTGTGGGATACTTTGTAACTTGGTCGGTGCCATTTATGTGGCGACTATTTGCATACCTTGGGTCTGCAAGCAAATAATTTCACTGTGACTTGTCACATCTGACAATAAAGTATTCATTCATTCATTCACCTGTGATGTTGGAAATAATCTGACATATTAGCTTGTCCATTCTCTCTGAAGATGCTGCCTGAGTCACTGAATTCCTCCAGTACGTTTTGTTTGGTCTGATATTTGGTCAGTATCCATTCTCATGTAGAAATAGGTGTGTAATTAAACATAACTGGATACACAGATTAATCACAACAAGAACAATGCTCTTAATCATAAAACTAGGCTGGTCAACTCCCCCCAGCTAACTATGATCTATTCTACACTTTCTTAGTTCTCCCCTTTGATGTCTCTTTTCCACACCTTACCCTTCTATATCTCTAGTCTCCCTCTTCCCTGACTCTCAGTCTGAAGAAGGGTCTCGACCTGAAACATCACCCATTCCTTCTATTCAGAGATGCTGCCTGTCCCGCTGAGTTACTCCAGCATTTTGAGTCGATCCTCACTGGAAAATACTGTCACCTTCTACATGCCAGTTTTGTTTTTAATAAATTGCATTCAAAAGGTATTTTGCCCTTTCCTTTATTATTAGCCCTAATTAAGTATTAGTTTCTCCACTACAAATAGGTGTCTCCTCCCTATTACCAATGTCACTCTGTGAACAGGTATGTACAACAGCCATCTTTTTCTGAGAGGATACAATTAGCCTACTTCTTTGTACCTCCACCAGTGAAGAGGTTCGGACCAAGTCCTGAGAAGTCCAATGTATTAACTTCTATTAAATTCTATGCAATTCAATTCTATTGCTCCAGCTTAGTGTGCTGTACCTCTGTCCAACTGGTGTCTGAGTGCTTGTTGTTCTCAATGTTGGAAACTTCTGCAAAGACAGTGGATAAATTAATACACCATAAGTTGCCTCAACAAAGTTAGGGACTGATAATGACATCATTAGGATTGTCACTACCCATATTCGGAGGCCATGTGTCCATAATAACTTCACTCAACCTTGTTGGTCATGAGTAAGCAGAGTGTTCATTTGCGTTTGCACTTTTATTTGATGCCTGCATTGTTAAGGCTTCTGATGTACTGGAACTAAAGTTTAAGATCTATTCTATGAGGGGCACTCTTCTCTGGATCCTGATATTCCATTGCCAATTACACGTGCAAATATCAATTGCATCCTCCAGGACCAAATAGCATGCTCACATTGTGATTTCTTACATTGCTGATACGTTCAATGGTCAATCGTCAATAGCAAAGATACTAGAGGAGCTATCTTTGGTCAATAGTGCTTTATTTGTCGCATATGCAACTGCATATTCATTTTGCATATATTACACATGGTGGTGCTGCCATCTTTGGTGCCATTATTCAAAGTCCAATCGGCCCGCATGCTCGGTGTACTGGAGCAGTTCCTGCAAACCGACATCCCTCTCCTCTCCTGGCCATCCTTGTGTCCAGGAGATGCCTTCTGCAGCTGACCTGAAAGCGCTGGAGGGATTACCCCGGTCCACCCTCCTACCGGTCCTTGCTCCTCGTGTTCCACTCCTCCAGCTCCCTTCCGGATACGCCATCTTTACCAAGCCTTACCGAGGTTTACCGGGTTACCGATCCCATCGAACGTAGATCCCTTGGGCATGAGGGGCCCTCGGAATGCAAGCCTTTGGGCGGTTTCCCGTTCCAGCCGACCATTGATCCTTCAGGTTGGTTCCCGGTCCCACAGGAGACCGGGGCGGGTGAACGGGCCTACCGGGCGGGATCTCCTCCGACGTCTAACCATGGCGGGTGAGTGGGGCCTGCTTGCCGGGGGTGACCCGGCCCACTGCTTCGTCTGTTGCTGCGTGACGGTTATACTCATTGTGTTCTCGATTGCAACTGGCATGTTTGACGTTCTGAAGGCCAACTGGTTGAAATAATTTCCACCAGTTGTGGTTTATGCAACAGAAAATCAGACACCCAAAAATTGTGGGCACAAATGCAATCTAAATTCCTGAATGCGTAAGCGCCAAGTGCAGTCGTAAGGAATATCTGCACTATCTTCAAAATTAGATGTTAAACTGAATTTAGCAATCCTGGGAGAGTGATAATAAAATCCTATCGAACAAATTGAAGAAGAATAAGCATCTTATTTATTTCCGTACTCACATTTGGGGCGGCACGGTGGCGCAGATGTAGAGCTACTGCCTTAAAGCGCCAGAGGAGACCTGGGTTTGAGCCTGACTACAGGTGCTGTCTGTACGGAGTTTGCACGTTCTCCCAATGACCTGCGTAGGTTTTCTCCGATATCTTCAGTTTCCTCCCACACTCCAAAGATGTACAGGTTTGTAGGTTAATTGGATTGGTATATTAAAAAAATGTAAATTGTCCCTAGTGTGTTGGATAGTGTTAATGTGCCAGGATCTCTGTTTGTCATGGACTCGGTGGGCCGAAGGGCCTGTTACCGTGCTGTATCTGTAAAACTAAAACTAAAATCTATAGATGTATTCACACACCAAAGCCCAAAATAGGCTACCTAATATGTTTATCCCATTGCTTTTTATGGGATCTTGTTTGATACAATGTTTCTTTTCACACCAGTAATTAATGTTAGAATTATTTAATTCTGTGACATTTGCAGTCTGCTTTGCTCACTTTGAAAGAGTGGTATGATTTCCAGTCTGCTGGGAGGGTGTAGGTTTTCAGATGTCAGCAGGGAGGGAACAACATTTGGCGACACAGTACTTCATCACTAAAGCTGTGAAATCTCCATCTGGCATTAAGGTTCCTCACCTCTAGAGAGAAGCCAGAACATAACCTCTTGGAATTCGGAGATGCAAATGTTATTATTGAGTCAAGATGTTTGTTAATGCTTTAGAGAAGGGCGGTTTTATATACAAGAACGAGAACACTTAAATTACCAAATTAAGAATGGCCAAAAATTAATTTGCAATATTTTGAAGTGAAAAACAATGAAAAACAAAAATGGCTAATTTTGCAAATGGATTTGGAAAGAAATAACTGAAGGTATAATTGAGACATGTGGAAACTTGCTGGAAAGGCACTGGTTAGAATGATGAAAAGCACAGCAGGATGAGGCAGATGTAGAAGCAAAGTGTAACAATAACAAAATAGCAATGTCAGCAGGGAAAAGTGGAGAATTTCCATGAGATAGCAAATGTTGAGTGATTGCTTTCTAAACTAATACCTGTATGGGAAATGTCGTAGAATAACATAATTCCCACAGCAGAGTTAAACACTTTGATCAAAATGAAATACACGTCATAGATCAACCAGAAGGGTTAAAAAAAAAAAAAAGATTTCCAAAGTTAAATATTCCTTCCAGTACACAAAGTGATTACAGGTGATTTGTGAAGCATTACCAATCATTAAATGGAAGGTGCCAATAGATTAGAAACAAGATAGAGTAAACCCTCGCAATAATGGACCTCTATATAGTGGATTTTGGTTCAGTGGACCAAAGCTCCAGTTGCACTGCCCTTCCACTTCCGCCTGTTACACAACGAGTTTGTGGCTTCTGGCTGCGGGAGTGGAGAGAGGGAACAGCATGAAGGGGGAGTGGGGACCAGACCCGTCCCTGGCAAACTGCGTGTGGGGCTCGGGGCTCTGCCGCTCCCCAGCCTGTGAATTTCTACCTGTTTAACCACCCACCCCCCCCCCCCACCCCCCGAATGCTGCTTTTATTTCCTCCCGGCCTTGGGTAACACTTCACCACCCATACTCAGAAAAATCGGCAATAACAGACACCATCCTCCCCACTGGACCACTATTGCGAAGTTTCACTGTAATGGAATAGCTCATAACAGACGACAAAATGGATACCAGCAATCCAGCAATAAGAGACTTAAGGGCCTGTTCCACTGTATGAGGTAATTCAAGAGTTCTCCCGAGTTTTCCCCTGATTCGAACTCGGAGAATGTCCGTAGCGGGTCCGTAGGAGTTTGTGGATGTCTCGTAGCGGCTCGTAACGCTAACGGTAGGTACTCGGGAAATCCGGTAAACTCGTGACATTTTTTCAACACTGTGAAAAATGTCCATGATTTAAAAAATACTCGTCATGAAAAAAATGGTCACTTTTTACTCGCACGAGCCGCTACGAGACATCCACGAACTCCCACGGACCCGCTACGGACATTCTCCGAGTTCGAATCAGGGGAAAACTCGGGAGAACTCTTGAATTACCTCGTACAGTGGGACAGGCCCTTTACTTCAATTAACAAGAGTAAAATTGACCACTTAATAATGTGGTTATTTGGAGAAACAATGCAGGATTACAAAAATCATACCCAAAACACATCCTTTATTACTCGGAGCGCAACTGATATGGGTTCTGTTAACCCTTTGATGTCAAAGGCAATGATTAAAGTTCTACATGAAAGACCATCAGTTTGGCTTGAAGCTGTGGGAATCCAGAGTAAAACATGTACATGAATAAGACAAGAGTCAACAGCAACTAAAGAAGGAGTAATGCCAGTACAGAAGAATTAACATGCCCAAGACGATGTTGGAAAGACAACCATTTCTAATTTGTATCAGTAACTGCAGTATAGAACCTGGTAAAAATTGCTCATATTAGCATTTCTTACAGTATTCTAATGGGCCTGTCCCAATTAGCCGATTTTTAAAGCAACTACGGGCGACTAGTTTGTCGCCACATGTTCGCCGGTGGTCGCCGGGAAAGTCTCCTCAGTCACTCAAAAAGTCGTAGCTTCTTTCTGGTCACCGCTAAATTTTCAACATGTTGACAATTTTTCAGCGACAGTGGGTTTGACGTCAATGAGCGTAGCATAACTTCTCCTGACGTAGGTGCTGTCATAGGTTGTCGCCAGGATGACGTAGGTTGTCGCCGGTTTTTCGGCGACCTGCTACGACTATGACAGTCGCCGGCAGTTGCCTAAAAAATCGCCAAGTGGGACAGGCCCATAAGGGACAGTGGAACTGAGGACAGCAACTCGTAAATTGCAACATATATTGCAACCAAGTTATATAAATTGCCCAAATAATGACAAATTAAATAGATTCTGGGGCTGTTGAAGAGTATTGCTAACGAGAAAGAACTGCCATTAAGAGGAAAATCCAAAAATCCAATATTGATCAGCAGAAGAAGAGCAGTAGGCCCAGGATTGTGCCCACAACATGCTTAGTGGAACATAAAATACAGAATAAAACCTGAGATCAAAAAGGATTGAACAAAAATTGTCACATTGCTCTCAATCTCCCAGCTATCAGAACTGGTCTCGAAGCAATAACAGGCCAACTTATCTATCAGGAAGGTAGATTTGACTGGTGTGACATATGATGAAAGAATGGATCGACTGGGCTTATATTCACTGGCATTTAGAAGAATGAGGGGATCTTATAGAAACATATAAAATTCTTAAGGGATTGGACAGGCTAGATGCAGGAAAAATGTTCCTGATGTTGGAGGAGCCCAGAACTAGCGGCCACAGATTAAGAATAAGGGGTAGGCCATTTAGGACTGAGATGAGGAAAACCTTTTTCACCCAGAGAGTTGTGAATCTGTGGAATTCTCTCCCACAGAAGACAGTGGAGGCAAATTCACTGGATGTATTCAAGAGAGTTAGATATAGGTCTTAGGGCTAATGGAATCAAGAGATATGGGGGGAAAAGCAGGAACAGGGTACTGATTCTGGATGATCAGCCATGATCTTATTGAATGGCAGTGCTGGCTCTTAGGGCCGAATGGCCTATTCCTGTGCCTACTTTCTGTTTCTATGTGTACATTTTATTGATAAATGTGGGAATACCTGAATTCCGTTAAATGTTCTCAAATTATAAAAACACAAAAATAAATACTAAAATAATATACATTGCCTATTTATATATTGGTGACAGTGGTGGTGGGGAAGGACTAAAGTTATCATGGCAATAATTTTAGCAGATTTTGCACAAGATTTCCTGTTGGCAAAATTATTAACAGGAACAATTTCACCCACATGTCGTGAGTTATAACGTCATTTGATAGTCTAGTTAAAAAATCCAGTACTTAGGCTGTTTCTATTCATTGCTTGTAAAATAGAGAATACAGGATGAGTGAGGACCACTGACAAATGTACAAAACACCCTCATCACATTTAGAATTAAATGACTATTTAGCACAAACGTTTTCCCTTTAGCACAGCAGATTCTTTACCTAAAGCAATTTGGACAGGTTTGTGCTGATATAGAGATGATAATTCCTTTTCTGTCCCCTCAGCTCCCCGATGCCTATATTTGTACAGATCTCATCAAAAGTTACTTCTTGATCATTTGGCATTGAATTAAATAAAAGTCATTTCCTCCCAAAGACCCAAATGTTAATAAAAACATATGTTAATTGTAATGAGCTTATTTTCTTGGTTTGTTAAATGAGGGCAAAACTTGTGCAAAAAATCATGTTCATAAATGTGTTTTTTTGCTCTCTGTCAATACTACTGAAGATATTACCCTCCATGCGATGTCTCGGTTTTTTTTGTCATGAGAAATGAAAGTAATGATTGTGTTCAGTTCTTCAGGGGGTAGTTAATGGAACTCCTCGTGTCCTTATTTTGTTTTCAGGAATTCAATGGCTGGTTTTGAACCTGGTGTCGGTTTTCCTTAAATGATTTCAGTTGTGAGATTCTGAGGATTTTCCCTTCGGTAAAGAAATCTAATATGGAGAGAGTCAGAAATGCAAAATCTTGCTTACAATTCTAGTTTCTGTTCCCCTGTATCCATTTCAATTACTTCTCCCCTCTCTCATGTCACAGATTCTCCGTCATTTGATGAGAAATGTGAGTTTAAACATTCATGCCCTCCAACATTCTTGAGCATGGTTTTGTTCATCAGCAAGACTGCTCTGGTTCACTGAATCAAATGTTCTGATATCAAAATACCTTAGAAATCACCCCGTTTTTTAATTCAAGCTGCATTTTCTTGGGCAGTTCAGGTTGGTATTCTAGCCACAATTCCTTAAATCGTGTTGCTTTATGCATGCATTTGTTGAAGTGATTAGATGGTAATTTTCGTGGCATTTCAACTTCTGATTCCAGTCAAATTAGCTCAGTTAAATTAATGAGTGTGGCATTTTATAAATAGACATGTTATTAGCACTGTGATCAAATTCTGGGAACACCTGACCAGATCAAACCTTTCAATGTGCTCTGCATGAGTTCCATTTGGAGCACTGGAGTAAAGCATATAAATGATAATTGCACCTAGTTTAATTAAGTTAACTAGATCTTTGACCCTCTTATCTGTTTGTAGCCATGGAAATACTCTATGATACAACTGCAGCCACAACAAAATAGGTGCTGGACTAAAACTTAATTTCTGCATTACAAGCAGGCATTCTTACGGACGCTGGAATGCCAGATCTTAAACTTAAGGCAGATTTCTGAACATTGAATCCTTAAGTATATTCCATGGCTACCATTTGGAAAGGCTACCAAAATTAGCTCAAAATTTGTTACAAACTTAACATTATGGATTGATAATTCAAGATATACATATGCAAACTCACCACTCAGAATAATTTATAATCCCACATTCCCTTCCTATGAGAATATTAAAAATACATTGTGAATTGCTCAGCATTTTACTGCAAACGCAACAATCCATTTATTTCCTTTGACTATAATACTTATGTAGATGACGCAGCCTGTCACCTTATACGGCATTAGAGTTCTACACGACAACATGCCCTGTTTAGTAAGTCTTTGCACCAGTAATGGTAACCATGGAAACAAGCCCCAAAATATCCCTTGCTTTTACACAGATACATAGACTGAATATTTCCTGGAAAACTCAGGGTACAATTCTGCCACATAAGAAAAGTTCTCTTTATTGTCAAACTGTAAAATGCATTAGGAATTAATTCTCCATTATCTAATACCTATCCTGTTTGTAAAGCTGCACATTTTTCATCAAATTTGAACTAACTCCATACACGCTTAGTATGTTAGCAGTCGAAACCTTGAAATCTTAATATTATTCAGTGATAGTCATAAAGCTACACAGCACAGAAACAGCCCTTCGGCCCAACTCATCCATGCTGACCACATTGTCTGACCAAGCTAATCACACATGCCTGCACCTGCCCCATATCCCTCCAAACCTTCCTTATCCATGTACCATGTACCAAGTGTTTTTTTAAACTATATAATCATACTCACATCTACCACTAACTCTGCTAGCTTGTTCCAGATATATGAACCACTCCTAGTGTGAAGAAGTTGCTCCTCAGGTCCCTTTTAAATCTTTCCCCTCTCACGTTAACCCTGCACTCTCGAGTTTTAGACTCCCCTACCCTGTGGAAAAGACTAGGGCTATTCAACTTATTTAAACCCTCATAATTTTATAAACCTCTATCAGGTCCGCTCTCAGCCTACTATGCTCTTGGGGAGAAAAGTTCAGTTTAGTTTATTGTCACATGTACAGGTACAGTAAAACACTTTTTGTAGCGTGCTAACCAGTCAGCAGAAAGACAATACGTGATTACAATCAATCCATTTACATTGTATAGATACATGATAGATACATGATAAGGGAATAACATTTAGTGCAAGGTAAAGCCAGCAAAGTCCGGTCAAGGATCGTCTGAGGGACATCAGAGGTAGATAGTAGTTCAACTATAATGGTATAAGGACACACTGATCTGTTCTGTAGTCATGCCTACTATGTTCTGTTGTGCTGAAGCAAAGCAAGAATTTCATTGTCCTATCAGGAACACATGACAATAAACTTTCTTGATTCTTGAATCTTGAACACTGCTCTCTGGTTGTGGTAGGGTGATTCAGTTGCCTGACAACAGCTGGGAAGAAAAGATACAGCCTACCCAGCCTCTCCTTGTAACTAAAACCTTCTTGACCTGGTAACACCCTCATAAATCTATGTTTGCTCATCTTCCAGCTGGATGACAACCTTCTTGTTGAGGGATGACCAGAACTGTACACAGTTCTCCAAATGAGGCCTTGTACAGCTGTAAAAGCCCTGTCCCACGGTACGAGTTCATTCCAAGAGTTCTCCCGAGTTTTAAAATAATCAAACTCGTGGTCAGCACGGAGAATGAACGTAGCGGGTACGTTGGAGCTCGGGGACATCTCTTAGCGGCTCGTAACGCTAACGGCAGGTACTCGGGAAGACTCACTAATGGCAGGTAAGCACGGGAAGACTCGTGAAGATTTTTCAACATGTTGAAAAATGTCCACGAGAGCCCCAAGTACCGACGAGTGGCCATTACCGTAAATCTCCGAGTTCGAATCAGGACAAACTCGGGAGAGCTCTTGGAATGAACTCGTACCGTGGGACAGGGCTTTTACATGGCATTCCAACTCCTGTTCTCACGTCCTTGATCAACGAAAGGAAGCATGCCATCCATCTTCTTCACCAACCTGTCTACCTGCGTCACCCCTTCATGGAACGATGTACCTGCACCCCGACATCTACAACACTTCCCATGGCCCTATCATGTACTATGTAAGCCATGCCCTGGTTTTTCATACCAAAATGACAGACCCTGGATTAAAATGATTTAAACTCCATCTGCTATTCCCTAACACATTGGCCCAATTGATGAAGATCCTTTGGTAATCTTAGTTAACCTTCTTCTCTGTCCACTATACCACCAATTTAGTGTCACCTGCAAACCTATTAACTATGCCACCTGTATTCTCAACCAACTCCAGCTTTTTTGTGTCTTATCTTTGGTTTAAACTAGCATCTGCAGTTCCTTCTTGCATATAAAATCTTGTTATACGGTGCCAGAGAGACTGACAATCTGGGTGAACTTTCATAGTTTGCATTCAGAAATCTACAGTTGTCAATGAACCTCATTCAACACAGGCAACCAAACCATTGTCCAGAATCATTAAAAAATCATTTTGAAACTGTCGCACAATGTTTAGAAGGATGAGCGGGTATCTTATAGAAACATATAAAATTATAAAAGGACTGAACAAGCTAGATGCAGGAGAAATGTTCCCAATGTTGGGCGAGTCCAGAACCAGGGGTCACAGTCTTAGAATAAAGGGGAGGCCATTTAAGACTGAGGTGAGAAAAAACGTTTTCACCTAGAGAGTTGTGAATTTGTGGAATTCCCTGCCACAGAGGGCAGTGGAGGCCAAATCACTGGATGGATTTAAGAGAGAGTTAGATAGAGCTCTAGGGGGCTAGTGGAATCAAGGGATATGGGGAGAAGGCAGGCACGGGTTATTGATTGGGGACGATCAGCCATGATCAGAATGAATGGTGATGCTGGCTCGAAGGGCCGAATGGCCTCCTCCTGCACCTATTTTCTATGTTTCTATGTTTCTATGCCTGGGATATGATTTCAAAGTGATTTATACACAGTAACCCCTCGCTATGACAAATCATTAATATAAACAATGAATAGCAGTGGACACAGCACACCACTAGCCTCTAGTCTGAAAAAGAATCCTTTATCATCACCCTTTATCTAGGTATGTTACAAAACTTACCTTCAGTCGCGCTGTAATTCTGCCACTGGCCGTGTGCGCGATTTTGGCGCCTTCAAGGGGGGGCGGGGTTAAAACGCGGTTTCTCCTCCCTTGTCCTGGAAATATTTTGTTGGAGTACAAACCTTGGCTGACAAAATCGTTCCTACCGGCGTTTTGTGAATTTTTTATTTTTATTAAATCGTCAATGTCAGCGCTAGTCATTTTAAAAGCAGCTCCTGAAGCGTCAACGCCGATAACGGGGACGGATTTCACACAATGGACAGGTAAACGAAAGTGCTTTCTTTAAATGTATAAAAGTGCTTCTTAAGAAGCCTTTAATTCATATTTTGTCATGCGACACGGTGATTTTATTCCCCGAATTAACGGCAGTATTTTTCATGCCAATACGGGGTTAAATTCACCGCAAATGAATGTTCCAAAAGATCGCGTTCCAGTAATCCTCACTCGCAAGATGAATTAAATCCCCATTAATTTACAGGTATTAAACATTCAATTCCTTCCATTTGGCCTGTAAATTCATGAAAATTAGATTTAAAAATTATGTTATATTGTGAATTATTGTGTGAATGTTATTTGGACACTTAGGCTATTTAAAAATGTTAATCTATTCTTAAGAAATTGATAGATGTTTAGATCTAGTAATTGAATTTTGTAATTAGCTACAATTAGGTAACTAACTAATTATATGCTTTACTTTCATGTCTTCGAAGTAAGATTGTTTCATATTTGTTTCAGAATGCTTCAATCTATAATACCTGAAAATTTCTTTCAGTTACCATAATTTTTAAGAAAGTTATGGGCTTTTAACTGTCCTCGATCACAGCTTTTGTGTTAAGTCAATGGAAAAGCAATAGGGAACTAGATGCTAATTTCTGAGTATGATAATGGCCATAACGTTTTTAATACTGAAGATATGAAAGTGAATTAAGTGTCAAATTAAACTTCTTTTTATGCTTTATCTGATGGGATAAATTGCAGACTTTATTTTTAAAATCTCAAAATTTTGTAACATTGCTACTCTATCTCCTACCTTCAAGTTAATTTTGTATCCAATTGATTAGTTTGCACTGAATCTCATGTGTTCTAACCTTCCATTTCAATGGAATTCCAGCGGGTGGCACCACCATCGTGGCAGCCTCGCCAACAGTCTGTCTGTCCCCTCTCTGTTTTATTATTTTAGGTATGTTTTAAAAGTATGATTTAGTGTTTCTTGGTCTGTTTTATGTGGGGGTTGGGGGGTGGGGGAATCGGGGGAAACCTGTTTCAGTCTTACCTCAACGGAGATGCAAATTTTTTCTGTATCGCATCCCCAACCCCCCTGTGGCCTACAACCAGGAGTGGTGCGGCCTTTCCTAGGGACCAGCCCTAAGCTTCAAGCCGTGGGTGCGGCGCGGTTTTACCATCACGGAGCGGGCCATTCTTTGCCGAAGATCGCCAGCGAAAGAGCTCCGACCGTGGGGCATGTGGACGTTAACACCGTGAAGCCGCAGCTCCGGTGAGAAGAAGCCGACTCGGGAGCTCTGAGCCAGTGTTCCGATCCATCCCGATGCCGGAGTTTCCATCATCCCGACATCTTGGACATTGGACCGTCGGCAGTGGCGAACTGCGGAGGGTTCAAAGGCCCCGACCACCACGGGTAAACAATGGAGGAAGATGATTGAACTTTATTTCCTTCCATCACAGTGAGAAATGTGGATTCCACTGTGGTGGATGTTTATGTTAAATTTTATTTGATGTGGCTGTGTGTATTGTTGCTTTTCACTTAGTATGGCTGCATGGTCACTGAAATTTCACGGTATCTTAATTGGTTAAGTGACAATAAACGCAAACTTGAACTTGAACCTGTCATGCAGTACCTTTTCAAATGCCTTAGTAAAGACCATCTAGACAATGCCCTCAATCATCTGGTACACAAAAATGCTGGAGAAACTCAGCGGGTGCAGCAGCATCTATGGAGCGAAGGAAATAGGTAACGTTTCGGCCCGAAACGTTACCTATTTCCTTCGCTCCATAGATGCTGCTGCACCCTGCTGAGTTTCTCCAGCATTTTTGTGTACCTTCGATTTTCCAGCATCTGCAGTTCCTTCTTTAGCCTTCAATCATCTTCTTAGTCACCTCCTCAAAAACTCAATCAAATTCATGAAACATGTTTCCCCATACACATAGCCATGATGGCTATCCCTGATCATTCTTTGCCTTTCCAAATGCATGTAGATGCTGTCTCTCAGAGACCGCACAAATAACTTGCTCATGTTAGATGCACTGGTTTGTACTTCCCAGATTTTTCCAGCAAATCTTTCTTAAACAGAGGCACACCATTAGCCATCCTCCAGTTTTCCAGCAACTCACCTGCGGCTATAGATTATATAAAAATAAGTTGCTGCCTTATAGCGCCGGAGACCTGGGTTCAATCCCGACTACGGGTGCTGTCTGTATGGAGTTTGTACTTTTCCCCGTGACCGCGTGGGTTTTCTTCGGGATCTTCGGTTTCCTCCCACACTCCAAAGACGTACAGGTTTGTAGGTTAATTGGCTTGGTATAAATGTAAATTGTCCCTAGTGTGCGTAGGGTAGTGTTAATGTGCGGGGATCGCTGGTCGGTGCGGACTCGGTGGGCCGAAGGGCCTGTTTCCGCGCTGTATCTCTAAAACTAAAATTAAAACTAAACTATATACCACTGGCAGGAGGCCTGCAATTTTCTCCAGCTTCCCACAGAGTCCGTGAATATACTTGATCACATCCTGGGGATTAATCTACCTTTATGTATTCAAAGGCCTACAGTGATGTGAGTTCTCTGCAAGATATCACTGTTACCCTCTCTGAGTTCCTTAGCACTCCTGGGCAATGCTTGGTGGTCTAAGTGTCCTGTAAGGTGTTGTAGTTGATTACTGCCACCTATATCTCATGTATTTGCTCCACCTAATCAACCTAATGACCTCCTGATGTTTGCAATCAAAGGCCATTCAACTGATTTTAAATGTTCAAAAGGAACTAGGCAATTCAAAAATGTAATCATCATTAAAATAATAACAAAAGGCACTCAACTGATATGAATTGATAAAAAAAAGACAGAGTTGAAGCAGAAAATATAAACCAAATCTCCACACCGGGACTTACAGTATCAATCAAGATTGGTAGAGTTAAGGGCCTGTCCCACTTTCACGACCTAATTCACGACCTTTTCTACTCGTGGACATTTTTCATCATGTTGAAAAACGCCCCGACCTACTTGATGCCACGAGTACCTATGACTAGCATCACGACTTACCTACGACCTACCTACGACCTCGTGACGACCATGCTGCGAGTATGAGTCAAGAGCAAACTCGACAGAGGTTGTGAATTAGGTCGTGAATTCACAACACGGAAGCAACTTGTCCATGCCAACTCAGATACCCAATCTAAGCTCGTCCCATTTTCACTACGTAAAGACCATATCCCTCTGAACCTTTCCTATCCATGTGCATGTCAAAATGTCTTTGTAAACATTGTACCTGCCTCTACTACTTCTGCTGGCAGCATGCTCTGCATAACCACGTGTGAAAATGTTGCCCCTCAGGTTCCTATTAAACCTTTCCCTTCTCACCGCAAATGGAAGCCCTCTAGTTTTAGATTCCCCAAACATGGGTAAAGGCTCCGTGAATTCACCCTATCTATCATCCTCGTGATTTTATAGAACACTGTAAGATCACCCTCGAGCCTCCTATGCTCCAAGGAATAAAGTCTTAGCCTGCCCAACCTCACTCTGTGCCTCAGAGCCTCCAGTCCCGCAACTGTCCATTCACTTTTTCACAGTGGATAGAAGGTGTCACCAGGAGAATGTGATGGCATGGGAAATTCTGGTGTCATAGCTTAGTGGTGATGGTGAGGTGTACAAAAGTACACACTGGAAATGATGGAGAATAAACATTCACGACCTAATTCACGTGGACATTTTTACTCGTGGACATTTTTCATCAGGCTAGAAAAACGCCCCGACCTACTTGATGCCACAAGTACCCACGATTAGCATCACGACCTACCCATGACCTACCCATGACCTCCTACGACCTCCTACGACCTCGTGACGACCATGTTGCAAGTATGAATCAAGGGCAAACTCGGCAGAGGTCATGAATTAGGTCGTGAAAGTGGGACAGGCCCTTCAGTAATATGAAATTGAACAGAACACCTAAAACTGAGGAGCACCGTGCCCTGTAGCAATTGTTAACCATGGTAACAATGTTAATCAAGCAATTGGTCATAGAGTTATAGTCATAGAGTGATACAGTGTGGAAACAGGCCCTTCGGCCCAACTTACCCACACCAGCCAACATGTCCCACCTACACAAATCCCACCTGCCCATGTTTGGTCCATATACCCTTCAAACCAGTCCTATCCATGTAATGTCTAACTGTTTCTTAAACATTGGGATAGTCACTGCCTCAACTACCTCCTCCAGCAGCTTGGTCCATACACCTGCCACCCTTTCTGTGAAAAAGTTACCCCTCAGATTCCTGTTGAATCCTTTCCCCTTCACCTTAAACCTATGTCCTCTGGTCCTCGATTCACCTAATCTGGGCAAGAGACTCTGTGCATTTATCCAATCTAATCCTTGCCTGATTTTATATACCTCTAGAAGATAAGGTCACAACCAAATATCACTGAGCCTTTTCAGAGATGCAATGGAAGTGTTTGAAGAACTTAGTCGCTTTCCCAAGTGATACTGCTTTGGGGAGTACACAAAGCTGTGCAATTCCTTACACATTGGCCGTGGTTGGAAATGTCTTCTTGCTTTTCAGCTTCTTGTGTTACTGATGTCAGGGGAGGCTCGTGGTTTATGGTGTGAATTTCAGGTACTTTAACGGAGTAATCTTCCTTGGGAAGCAGGTGATGATGAGACTGCAGTGGCTGCTGCCGGGAGAAGGGTGGGCCATGGCACTGAACACGTAGTCTTTGAAGAATGGAGATTGCGATGCTAACTGGCAGCATATGATTGGGGATGAGGTGTAAAATATTAATTCCATTGATTATGGTGGCAGTGAGAGATTTGGTGATATTTGAGTGAAGCAAGAAAAATGACAGAAAGAAAACATATGGAGGAAAGCTTCACATAAAATTAATAATGATTTCTGCTGTAAAATGAACATTTTATGTTTTTATAAGTGTTTTACTTTGCAGTGCACATGTCACAGATAAAGGAAATGGGTGTTATAATGATATTTACTATAAGTAATGAAGTCAGCTCAATTTTTGATGTAAATTTTGAAATTTTAAACAGCGATGAATGCCTTATTAAAATTATGGGCATCGGTTCAAGGTTTAAAATATGCAAAGCCTAATTTCCCGTGCTAATCCTGATTAGGCTTGGAAGAGATCCAGTGCCATTCATATATCACTGCTGGGAGTGTGAATGCATTCTGCTGGGATCCACATGTTGGTGCCAATTATGGCCATTTCACTTCATTTCTTTATGCTGTAATTTATCAATGAGACAAAGATGATCAAAAATACACTGCCGCACATCTGAAAACAAACTGTACATCACGGGGCAAGTACTTTCTATGAAAACTACTTCTCCCTTGTTACCATGTGCTTTAGCTGTTCAATTGCTTATTATGGTTGGGTTTTTTCAGAAGAAGCTTTGAAAGCACACAGGGGATCCTGATTCTTTGTCTTCTTGGGAATTGGCCATTGTTTTGAAAGGCTGGCTCTAACTAGACTGCGGCATGATCATTTCAGGCTTTGGTGAGCTGGAAAAGATCACAATTTATCATCCTGAATGTAACATCAGTGTTTGTGTCACTAGCTCTAATCTTTAACTGTTTCTTTAACTAATCCCTTTGTTTTTTTCCTGGTTGCACAGATCAGAGCTATTATCTATGGGGGGACTGACATATGATGAAAGACTGGGTCGACTGGGCTTGTAGTCGCTGGAATTTAAAAGGATGAAAGGGGATCTTATAGAAAAATATAACATTCTTGGAGGACTGGGCAGGCTAGATGCAGGAAAATTGTTCCCGATGTTGGGGGAGTCCAGAACCAAGGGGTCACAGTTTAAGAATAAGGGGCTGGCCATTTAGGACTGAGATGAGGAAAAACGTTTTCACCCAGAGAGTTGTGAATCTGTGGAATTCCCTGCCACAGAAGGCAGTGGAGGCCAATTCACTGGATGTTGCAAGAGAGAGTTATATTCAGATCTTAGGGTTAAGGGAATCAAGAGATATGGGGAAAAAGCCAAATCTGGGTACTGATTTTGGATGATCAGCCATGATCATATTAAATGGCGGTGCTGGCTCGAAGGGCCGAATTATCTTCTCTGGTACCTATTTTCTATGTTTCTATACAGTTTGGGGCCCTCAATTAATTGCTGTTAAATTTTGTGATTGTTTAAAGTTAATGCTTTTTGGAAGATAGACACAAAATGCTGGAGTAACTCAGCGGGACAGGCAGCATCTCTGGAGAGAAGGCATGGGTGATGTTTTGTGTCAGGACCCTTCCAGAGATCATGCATGTCCCACTGAGGTACCTTCGGTGTCTACCTTCGGTGTAAAGCAGCATCTGCAGTTCCTTCCTACACACAAGACCTGGTACAGGAAGTGACAGCCTGAGAGAGGAGAGAGCAGAGTAACTAGGAATGTGTGTTGTGAGGGTGAAAAAGAAGGGTAGGGTGAATGGAATGTGAAAGTTGGTTGTGTGAAGGGGTTGTGGAGAAGACCTGACTGTGAGCACTAAATGCAATGCACTAGATTGAAATTTCTCAGACGATAGACACAAAAAGTTGGAGTAACTCAGCAGCTCAGGCAGTATCTCTGGAGAAAAGAAAGAGGTTTCAGATCAAGACCCTTCTTCGAGAATTTCTCAGGTAGACTTGTTGATGTCAATGGACATAATGGACATTGCTATAAACGGGTTTGCTTTTGTATTTCCCACATTACCATGGGTAGCACATTTCAAAAAGTATTAATTGGCTGTGGAATGTCCCAAGATTATATTGTGCCTGTATAAAAACAATTTCCTGCATTCTGCATTACAATTGCAACAGAGAAACATAGAACATAGAAAATAGGTGCAGGAGTAGGCCATTTGGCCCTTCGAGCCAGCACCGCCATTCAATATGATCATGGTTGATTATCCAAAATCAGTACCCCATTCCTGCTTTCTCCCCATATCCATTGATTCCATTAGCCCTAAGAGCTAAATCTAACTCTCTCTTGAAAACATCCAGTGAATTGGCCTCCACTGCCTTCTGTGGCAGAGAATTCCACAGATTCACAACTCTCTAGGTGAAACTATTTTCCTCATCTCAATCCTAAATTGCCTACCCCTTATTCTTAAACTGTGATCCCTGGTTCTGGACTCCCCCAACATCGCGAACATTTTTCCTGCACCTAGCGTGTCCAATCCTTTAAGAATCTGCCTGCTTTGAATGAAAACCTGTTTGTCAAGTTTGAAATGCATATTTCAAATCTGCCTGGCACTTTACATGCAGATAGATCAACACTCGGCAGCTGCTTGTGCTGCTACTGACTATGGGTGCAAAATGTGAAAGTAGAAACATTCAGATCTAAAGAACCAATGATTATTACTCCAATATATGTCAAGTTCATTCAGTTTATACAGATATCCAGAATGATATCATTCTGCAAAGCACAAGGACATTTGTCGAGCTGAAATAAAAGCATTTGTTTGAGTCAAGAATTTATTCTGAGAATTGTATTCTGCTATTACCTGAACCTTTCAGGGTCTTCAATATAAAAGGCACAGAAATATAGATTGTCAGAATAGTGACTGAATCTGTTTTGGAGAAATAATTAAAGTTGTACAGATTATATTTACAATAAAGGCTTTTGACAATCACAGAAATAAATTAAAAATCCTTTGTACTCTGGTTATTATTTTTTAAATTAATTATTCTTGTGATAAATAAATTAAACGCATACTTAATTGAAGTCATTGTCAGCACAATTATCTCCTCCAACCTGGTTACCAAGCTCAGGGAACAGGGTCTCTGCATATCCCTCTGCAACTGGATCCTCAACATCCTCATGAAAAGAACACAATCTGGGTAAATTGGCAGCAAGACTTCCTATTCAATAACCATCAGCACAGGAGTACGTCAAGGCCTTGTGCTCAGCCTCCTGCTCTACTCATGGCTGTGTAGCCGGACACAGTTCCAACTCCATCTTCAAATTGCTGTTGACACCACCGTTGCTGGACGAATTACAGATGATTATGTGTCAGAGGGAGGGAGGGAGATCGATCGACTCACCAAATTGTGTCAGAACAATGACCTTGCTCTCAACGTTAGTAAAATCAAGGAACTGATTGTCAACTTTGGAAAAGGAAGGCCGAGGATACACAAATCCGTCTTCATCGACGAGAGGGTCAAAAACTTATATTTAAGTTTAAGTTTGGGAGAACTGAGTCCCAGCGTACTCAACCTCTCCCATAGTTCAGACCCCCTATTCCTGGCAACTTCCTCGTAAATCTTCTCTGTACCCTTTCCAGCTTGACAACATCCTTCATATAACACGGTGCTCAGAACACTGAACACAATACTCTAAATGTGGCCTCACCAACGTCTCATACAACTGCAACATGACCTTCCAACTTCTATTCTCAATACTCTGGCTGATGAAGGCCAATGTACCAAAAGCCCTTTTGACCACACAATCTATCTGCGACTCCACCTTCATGGAACTATGCACATGCACTCCTAGATCCCTCTGCTCTATAACACTCCCCAGAGCCCGACCATTCACTGTGTAGGTCCTGCCCATGTTAGACTTCCACCCCTCACATCTTTCTGCATTAAATTCCATCTGCCGTTGTCTGCCATTTGAATTTACCGCCCCATTGCCACTCTGACCTTTCTATCTGTGGCCAGCTGCACTGTTATAATGAGGCCCGACCAAACTGGGAAACCACATCATCTTCCATCTGGGCTTGTTGCAATCTGCAGGATTCTGCAGCTTTGTGTCACTCACTCTTTCCTTCTCTCTTGCTCAGAACTAGTCATTTCTACCTGACCTCAATTTGTTCAACGTTTCTTATTCTATCTCCAGACTCTGGTCAGCGCGACATTTCCCCGAAACTTGCTATTTACAACAAATTGCCTGTTGATCTAAATCCTCTTATCCTTTCAAAGATATTCCCTTCATTCCACCCATTGCATCGTCATCTTTTCTACTACATGAAACTAACTTGTTTTTTACCCTTCTCTAGTTCTGATAAAGCCCTGGTTCTGAAACATTAACTGTTTCTTTTTCCACAGATGTTACCTGACCTGTTGAATGTTTCCAGCATTTTTTGTTTTTGTTGAAAATAAGATATGATTGACTGCTAGAAACAAGATGTGATAGTTTTTAACTGAGGAACTGCATTTTAACTGAAGGGTGGCATGGTGGCGCCACGGTAGAGTTGCTGCCTTAGAGTGCCAGAGACCCGGGTTTGGTCGTGACTATGAGTGCTATCTGTACGGAGTTTATGCGTTCTTCCCATGACCGCGTGGGTTTTCTCCAAGATCTTTGGTTTCCTTCCACACTCCAAAGACATGCAGGTCTGTCATATGCTGAGAGAATGGAGCGGCTGGGCTTGTACACTCTGGAGTTCAGAAGGATGAGAGGGGATCTTATTGAAACATATAAGATTGTTAAGGGTTTGGACATGCTAGAGGCAGGAAACATGTTCCCGATGTTGGGGGAGTCCAGAACCAGGGGCCACAGTTTAAGAATAAGAGGTAAGCCATTTAGAACAGAGACAAGGAAACACCTTTTCTCACAGAGAGTTGTGAGTCTGTGGAATTCTCTGCCTCAGAGCGCGGTGGAGGCCGGTTCTCTGGATACTTTCAAGAGAGAGCTAGAAAGGGCTCTTAAAGATAGCGGAGTCAGGGGATATGGGGAGAAAGCAGGAACGGTGTACTGATTGTGGATGATCACCCACGATCACATTGAATGGTGGTGCTGGCTCGAAGGGCCGAATGGCCTACTCCTGCACCTATTGTCTATTGTCTATTGTCTATTGTTTATTGTCTGTAGGTTAATTGGCTTGGTATAAATGTAAATTGTCCCTAGTGTGTGTAGGTTAGCGATAGTATGCAGGGATCGCTGGTCGGTACGGACGCAGTGGGCCGAGGTGCCTGTTTCCATGCTGTCTCTTAACTAAATTATAATTATAAAGGTTGCTATATTTCTATACTTGCTACCTAGCTCTTTTAATAGTAGAAGCTTTCCATCCTCCAAATTCCATCTAGTGATTGTGCTTAATGTGCCTGTGAAGCTACAGCAAGTAAGAATTTCATTGTTCTGGTCCCGGTGCTGTGTCAATTAATCACTCTTGACTCCTGACTTGATGTAGACAAACTATTTACCCATTAAAGCAAAGTCAGAACTGTAACAAAGCCAAGGAAAACTGATTCCACCGTACACACACAATAGTCAGTGTAAATATATTTTCCATCAGTCAAGCACATCTTGTTTCATAAAGGAAATAAGAGGAGCTGGTCATACTTGCCTGCACTTCTCTGCATTTAATATAGTGGAACACAGATGGTATTTTTGGCCCTGAATTGAGTGACAAATCCAAAGAGAACACAGTGCTTAGAAAATCTGCTTCCCAGATTGGTAACGAAACAAGGTAAGAATAAAAATCAACATAGATGAAATATTGAATATTATCACTGTGAGGCACTAACCCCTCAACCATAATTTAGTTTAGTTTAGTTTAGATACAGCGCGGAAAAAGGCCCTTCGGTCCACTGAGTCGATCCCCGCACACTAACGCTACCCTACACACACTGGGGACAATTTACATCTATACCAAGCCAATTAACCTATATACCTGTACGTCTTTGGAGTGTGGGAAAAAAACGAAGATCTCAGGGATAACCCACGCGGTCACGGGGAGAACGTACAAACTCCGTACAGACAAGCACCTGTAGTCTGGATCGAAGCGCTGTAAGGCAACAACTACCGCTGCACCACCATGCCGCCCTGTGATATAAATTGTAGAGTGATACTTGCAAATCAAATTAGGAGAACAAGGAGGGCGCATGAAATATCACCAACGGGCAAGATAGCAAGATTAAAGTAAATACCATTTTGTATATTGTTATATCAGGTTGGTAAACGGAGAAAGAACGGGGCGAGTTAGAGACAGAAGGTGTTAATTGTGCATGGAGCAGGAGGATACAGGCAACTTCTTAAATGTATTTCAAAGTAGATACTAAAAGAGTTAAGGATAGTCTAGACATTAAAATCCTAGATTGAGGGAAGTCTGGTTTCAATATTGAGAAACAGGTCCTGGCAAAATTAAGATAGACACAAAAAGCTGGAGTAACTCAGCAGGTCAGCCAACATCGCTGGAGAGAAGGAATACGTGACGTTTAGACTAGGGACAATTACTTGCAAATAGTTCTATAATTGACAAGTGGGAAGAATTTAAATGTCAAAACAGTAATGGTTCAGAGCTAATATGTTCCTGTGAGGGTGAAGGGAAATGAGAACAAGTCAAGGGAATCCAGGATGTCAAGCAATGTCAAGGATAGGACAAAGAAAGAAAGCAACCATATAATAAATATAGAAAACTCCAGAGGGGATATCCTTTATGAGTATAACCACCAGGGTACTTAAAGAGACCAGGAAGGCAAAGATGGGATATGAAATATTACTGACAGGCAGGATTAAAGAAAGTCCCAAAACTTTTCATGTATATTATGGGTAAGAAGGTAAACATGCAAAAAGTAGGTCCCTTTAAGGATCAAAGTGTGTGGAGCCAGAGGACACGGGTAAGGTCTTTTATGAATCTAGACACAAAATGTTGGAGTAACTCAGCAGTGACGTTTCAGGTCGAGACCATTCTTCAGACTCTGGGTGACATATCGGGGTGTTACCCTTCTTCAGAATACTTCTCAAATGAATACTTCTCCTTAGTGAATACATATGAGAAGAACATTTTAGTTGGAGAATGCAGGGAATTCTAGAACATGGCAACATAAAAATGATAATCGTGCCTTATTGAGTTTCAAAATGGATAAATCCTCAGGGTCTGATGAGATTCATCCCAAGCTACCAAGGCAGGCAAGGGTGAAGATGGCTGGGGGCAGCAATATAATTTTAAATCTTTGCTGGTGACAGGTAACATGCCAAGTGACCTAAGGACAACAAATGTGATCTCTTTATTCATGAAGAGCAGCAGGGATGGGCTTTTCATTGCACCTGTACCTCACCGTTCTTGTGCATATGACAATAAATATGACTTGACTTGTCTATAACCAACCACATAGCAATAAGTTAAGCTTAGAGGGATCTGTGGAAGATTTTCACCCAGAGGATAGTTGGAATTTGGAATGCACTACCCTTGGGGCTGGTGGAGATAGTGGTCTTATAAAATTCAATACGTTTTAGTTTTAGTATTTTAGCTTTTAGTGATACAGCGTAGAAACAGGCCCTTAGGTCCACTGAGTCCGCACCGACCAGTGATCCCCACACATTAACACGATCCTACACACACTGGGGACAATTTACACTTATACCAGGCAATTTACCTACATACCTGTACGTCTTTGTAGTGCGGGAGGAAACCGAAGATCTCAGAGAAAACCCACACAGACACGGGGAGTACATACAAACTCCATACAGACAGCACCTGTAGTCGGGATCGAAGCCGGGTCTCCGGCGCTACAAGCGCTGTAAGGCAGCAACTTTACCACTGTGCCACCGTGCCGCCCTTGTGTCTAGATGATCACTTGAAATGCTTAAGCATGAAAGCCTGTGGCCAAATAATGGAAAAATAAATTAGTATTGCGAGGTACTTGCATAGGCAGAGTATGTTTCTGTGCCTTATACCTCGATGACTCTAATAAATTTGAGTTACAAACATGTGGAGGAAAGATAATTCTAAAACATAACTCAAAACATGTAAAAATTGCATTCAACAAAAGATTATTTATTCAAAATAATCAGAGCATACAATCTAAAAGTAGCTTAATAGCAATTGCATAGAATGTTATGATCAAAGATTGTGAGAGGGAAAGGACACCACTGTTAAGAACCCCATTCTAAAAAGCAATGTTCATATTAGGACCATTGATGTAATGACTGGTAGTTTGAATATTACAGAATCTCATTGTTCAATTGAATTAGATTATTTTAGATACTCATAATTGCACTAACGAGCATAAATCTTGTCTTCAAGTTGCTCTAAGTTGCGTAAATAATGTTTTATATACATGTATACAAGCAGACACACACACACACACACACACACACACACACACACACACACACACACACACACACACACACAC
>JAXLNO010005235.1:0-5000 GCA_038087875.1 Malacoraja senta | reverse complement strand
CAGGATCGAACCCGGTTCTCTGGCGCTGTAAGGCAGAAGCTCTACTGCTACAATACTGTTCCACCCCCTAACACCAATATGAAATGGTAAAAATAGAGCCAATTCAAAATCTTGGGAATTGGGCCTTCCAATTGACTGTAAATGCTTGTTTTCTACACATGCTTGTTAAGTCAGATTAAAATAAAATAATGCAATTTTACTCTGAACTGTGCAATATTTACTCATTCAGGATGTGTAGAAACTCTGAGAAGAGCACAAATGGCTGGATGGATTTATTAATGAACTCCCACAGGCATTGCAGAGATCATTTAATACATGCAAATTCATTAATGCATTTCTCAATGTGAGTATTTCTTTTGGAAACAAATTAACTTTATTAATAATTCCTCCAATTAAGTAAAATCAAATGTTCCACTCCAATAAAAAAATCAGAATAAATTACAATTCAAATAATGGTAAACTATATACTGAACCTATGACATTGGAGAACAAGGGTTGATTAGGTTTAGTTGGTTGAGAAGCTATCAGCTGAGATTGTCACAATATATTTTCCATGGAGTTTTTTTTTTAAAGAATGTGAACCTCATCTTTAACCTAATCATCCTATTGCTTTAGTAAAAGAAAATGTAAGTTAAATATTACTCTTGGTCTTGAAGTATAAATAAGTGAAGTGTAAAAATAGTTCAGGTGATCAGGAAATCAAGCTGAGGGGAAAGGCTTAGTTTTCTTCGAAAAATTAACCTAGAAAGAAACTCAATGAATAATAAAAATGAATCAATTAACATATTTATATTAAAAATTAATAAATGTATATTAGTTTGCCATTCAAATGCCTTAGGATACACTACAAATGGGCGCTAGGGACAATTATTGTGAAGATTAATGGCACTGAGTGATATAGGATTGTAACCAAAAATCCCTAATCGACTTATTCTTACTCAGCACCCTGCTGACGTTATTTATAGCTCACCAAATTGTGATAAACACCTTCATTGGATGTAAAGTATTTCACTTCATCCCAACACCCTTTGTTATGCTTGACAATGGATGTGACAGGCAAAAATGAAAGGTGAAGAGAAGGAAGCCCTTTAGGATTCAGTAGGAAATATTAACACTGCATGGAATTGGGTACTGTTGGATGGTTACACATGAGAGAAAATCCTGCAAGCACGTGAGGAATTTATCTGAAACCTGAGGATATCCTCATTTTACAGAGGTGTTTTATGGGATGAATAGCAAACCTGCTACCAGGGGGTTGGTTAACACTGCAATTAAGTAATACTTTGGAGAAAATCACAACGTCACTGCAGAGCAAAATGCTGGATGGAATTAAAAGTGAGTGCCTTGGACTTGATTATTGGTTTAAGAGCAAGTGAGTCTTGCAAAGGTCATGACATGGATGAGAGTTTCTAACACAATGGCAATGGTGAGGGTGGAAAAGAACAGTTAGATAAACAAGTAGGATTATAACCATATTTAGGTTTAGATGTTCATGTGAATCGAGCACGACGTTGAAAAAACAAAGTGCTGGAGTAACTCAGCAGACCAGGTAGCATCTGTAGAGGGATGGACAGATGATGTTTTGGGATGGGACCATTGTTCGGACGGATGGAGTAGAGGGGAGAAAGTAACACCATCTGTCTGAAGAAGGGTCCTGACCGAAATCGTTGCCTGCTGTCTCCCACTACGGACGCTGCCAGGCCCGCTGAGTTCCGACAGCACTAGCTTTTTGCTCAACATTCCAGCATCTGCACTGTCTTGTGTCTGCATTGTGCTGAATGTACATTTGGGATTGAAATGCATTTGTTTTTTAAAGCATCTGCAATGAGATAAAAATGAGAAAACAGCAGTTTTGACCTTTGCTGTGGTAAAAATGCCACATTTTCACATTTTCTTAATTTCTCAATAGTCATAGAGTGATACAGTGTGGAACCAGGCCCTTCGGCCCAACATGCCCACAGCAGCCAACATATCCCAGCTACACTATTCCCACCTGCCAGCATTTGATCCATATCCCTCCAAACCTGTCCTATCCATGCACCTGTCTAACTGTTTCTTAAATGTTGGGATAGTTCCAGCCTCAACTACCTCCTCTGGCAGCTTGTTCCATACACCCACCACCCTTTGTGTGAAAAAGTTGCCCCTCAGATTCCTATTAAATCTTTTTCCCTTCACCTTAAACCTATGTCCTCTGGTCCTTGATTCACCTACTCTGGGCAAGAGACTCAGTACATCTACCTGATCTATTCCTCTCATGATCTTATACACCTCATCCACCTGCGCCCCAAGAAATAGAGTCTCAGCCTACTCAATCTCTGTCCATGGCTCAGACCATCGGTGAAATCTATTGAAGACTATTCTTTGGGATAGGATTTACTCATATTTGGGAGAGAATAGGAACATTAGCATGACTTTGCACCAGGTCATGTTTTATTAACTTCATAGATTATTTTGAGGAGATAAAGGTAATTGATGAGGGTAAGGCAATGGATGTTGTTACATGGGTTTTAGTACGGCATTTAGTAAAGTCCCTCGTGGTAGACTGATCTGGAAGATTGAGATGCATGTTATCCAGGCGCATTGATAGTTCAGATTCAAGAATTAGGTTATTTATAGAAGACACAGGGTGTGGTGGAAGGGTGTTATTATGGCCAGTTGTTGGTGACCAGTGTTGTGGTGCAGGGATCTGTAATGGGACCTCTGGTTGTGAGATCAATAAAGGACTTTGATGTAAATCTAGATGGATTGGTTAGTAATTAGCAGGCAATACTAACATTGGCGGAGTTGTGGACAGTGAGGAAAGCTGTCAAAGGATACTGCGGGATATAAATCAGTTACAGATAAGGGCAAAGAAATAGTAGATCGAGTTTAGTCTGAGAACATGTGAGGTCAGACCATTGAGTATAAAAATCAGGAAGTCAATAGACAATTGACAATAGGTGCAGGAGTAGGCCATACGGACCTTCGAGCCAGCACCACCATTCGATGTGATCGTGGCTGATCATCCACAATCAGTACACCGTTCCTGCCTTCTCCCCATATCCCCTGACTCCGCTATCTAGCTCTCTCTTGAAAGCATCCAGAGAACCGGCCTCCACCGCCCTCTGAGGCAGAGAATTCCACAGACTCACAACTCTCTGTGTGAAAAAGTGTTTCCTCATCTCCGTTCTAAATGGCTTACCCCTTATTCTTAAACTGTGGCCCCTGGTTCTGGACCACCCCAACATCGGCAACATGTTTCCTGCCTCTAGCGTGTCCAAACCTTTAACAATCTTATATGTTTCAATAAGATGCCCTCTCATCCTTCTAAAGCCCAGCCGCTCCATTCTCTCAGCATATGACAGTCCCGCCATCCCGGGAAGTCATGTTGCACCTTTTGGTTAGGCCACATTTGGAGTATTGTGTGCAGTTCTAGTCACCCCATTATGGAGGAAGTGGAGGCTTTAGAGAGGGTGCAGAAGAGGTTCACTAGATTGCTGCTTGGATTAGAGTGTACTAGCTATAAGGAGAAGTTGGAAAATTTGGACTGCTTTCTCTGGAGAGTCAGAGGTTGAGCAGAAACTTAAGAAAGGTGTGGAAAATTATAAGAGGTGCAGATAGGGTAGACAGTCACAACCTTTTTTGCAGGTTGCAAATGTCAAAGAGTAGAGGGCGTAGCTTTAAGGTCAGGGAGGGAAACTTTAAAGGAGTTTTGCAGGGCTAGTTTTTTTAAACAGAGTGTGTAACTAAATATAAGCAGATTTCAAGGATTTGGATCAATGAAGGGAGAAAGAACATTTTTGAGAATACAAACAAGTATATTTATTGAAAATAAATACAAGAAAATTATTAATAAAGCAATGTCTCACGCCTCTCTGCAATCCAAGACTGCTGTCTGTGATGGCTGCCGTGAGAATTGAGAGTCCCGATGCCTGCACACACCATGGTCCAGGCTCTCTCTCTCCCTCCCCGAAGGTGGAGTCTCTTTCATAACTTCTATCTCTAAGTACAGCACGTGTTAAAACTAGCTATCCTCCTTTGTGCCATAATAGACTGAGTTATTTGTCCCATCAGACATCGATCTAGTCTTTGATTTCTCTGGGAAGGCAAAAACTTATCTTAGTGAGCTCGCAGGTAGCCTCATGATTTACTGGTCCCTCTTAGTTAGCATAAGCATTCTTACAAAACATCTAATTATTTCCTTAAGCAAGGCTTGAAATGTGGGGTTGCTAATTTAGCTGACAACTCCATTTTCGATTAGTTTAACCCTTACATTATAGAGTGGTAGATACCTGGCACATACTGTGTTGCTGGAAGCAGGGTGTTGCTGGAAGCAGATACGATTATGGCATTTAAAAGGCTTACAAATAGGCACATGGATTTGCAGAGAATAGAGGGATATGGATCAGACACAAGCAAAGGGGATTAGTTTAATTTGGCATCATTTTCAGCACGTGTGCCAAAGGGCCTGTTCCTATGCTATCCTATTGTATATTGCATTTTTTAAATTCTATGTTTTATGAATGAATAGATTCTACAAATGATGGGAATGTGATGGAAGAGTGGTGCCAGAAGTTCAGAGGGAGTTGAACGATTCCCTCTGGGAGCATTTTCTTTGTGCAAAGAGGCGATGGAAACCTTCTTGGAATGCATGCTGTCGGGACATTACCAGAGAGTTCCCTGTTGGACATGAGTGTTATCAAGTGCCTGCACTTTGGCGTAACAGAATATATGGGAATATCCTTGGCCAGTCTGCCTGCTCCGGTGAACTGAAGTAAAGTCTTCCCTGCTGAAGTGTGAAGTTTGGGTGACCTCTGCAATGCAGCAAAGTATGGGAGGGAGCTGGGATCAGCAGCAACACCTTGAGATGATTTGAAGACTATGAAGCTGAAAGTGACTGAGACCCTGTCATCAAAAAGCTGAACAACCTATGATCCTTCACGATGCTCTATCTGAGCAGGGGGCTAGTAGAAACAGAAAATTGTGAAACTGTGGAGAATAAAAATCCACTGTAATGATGA
>JAXLNO010005234.1:0-50948 GCA_038087875.1 Malacoraja senta | reverse complement strand
GACAGAGAGAAACAGAGACAGAGAGAGAGAAAAATACAGAGAGAGAGAGAAGGAGACAGTGAGAGACAGAGAGGGGCAGAGAGAGAACAGTGATATATATATAGAGAGAGAGAGGAGAGAGAGAGAGAGAGAAACAGAGAGAGAGAGAGGAGACAGGGAGAGAGACAGACAGACACAGAGCGACAGAGAGAGAGAGAGACAGAATGAGAGACAGAGTGAGAGAGAGAGCGAGAGACAGAGAGGGACAGAGAGAGAGGCATAGAGATAGGGAGAGAGACAGGCAGACAGAGAGAGAGAGAGAAGGAGACAGAGAGAGGGAGAGAGATAGAGAGAGAGGCAGAGACGGAGAGAGAGCGAGAGAGACAGAGAGACAGTGAGAGTGTGAAACATAGAAAATAGGTGCAGGAGGAGGCCATTCGGCCCTTCGAGCCAGCACCGCCATTCATTGTGATCATGGCTGATCGTCCCCTATCAATAACCCGTGCCTGCCTTCTCCCATATCCCTTGACTCCACTAGCCCCTAGAGCTCTATCTAGCTCTCTCTTAAATCCATCCAGTGATTTGGCCTCCACTGCCCTCTGTAGCAGCAGGGAATTCCACAAATTCACAACTCTCTGGGTGAAAAGGCTTTTTCTCACCTCATTCTTCAATTACCTCCCCTTTATTCTGTGGCCCCTGGTTCTGGACTCGCCCAACATTGGGAATATTTTTCCTGCATCTATTTTTCAGTCCTTTTATGATTTTATATGTTTCTATAAGATTCCCCCTCATCCTTCTAAACTCCAGTGAATACAAGCCTAGTCTTTTCAATCTTTCCTCATATGACAGTCCCGCCATCCCAGGGATCAATCTCGTGAACCTACGCTGCACTGCCTCAATCACAAGGATGTCCTTCCTCAAATTAGGACACCAAAACTGTACACAAAACTCCAGATGTGGTCTCACCAGAGCCCTATACAACTGCAGAAGAACCTCTTTACTCCTATACTGAAATCCTCTTGTTATGAAGGCCAACATTCCATTAGCTTTCTTCACTGCCTGCTGTACCTGCACGCCAACTTTCAGTGACCGGTGTACAAGGACACCCAGGTCTCGCTGTACTCCCCCCTTACCTAACCTAACCCCATTGAGATAATAATCTGCCCCTTTGTTTTTGCTGCCAAAGCGGACAACCTCACATTTATCTATATTATACTGCATCTGCCACGCATCTGCCCACTCACTCAACCTGTCCAGATCACCCTGCAACCTCCTAACATCCTCTTCACAGTTCACACTGCCACCCAGCTTTGTGCCATTCGCAAATTTGCTAGTGTTGCTCCTAATTCCCTCCTCCAAATTATTTAATATATATGGTAAACAGTTGCGGCCCCAACACCGAGCCTTGCGGCAATCCACTCGCCACTGCCTGCCATTCTGAAAAGGACCGTTCACTCCTACTCTTTGCTTCCGGGTCTGCCAACCAAGTTTCTATCCATGTCAACACCCTACAGTGAACAGTGACAGAGTGAGAGAGACAGAGAGTGGGAGACAGAGAGAGAGAGAAAAAAAGAGAGACAGAGAGAGAGGGACAGAGAGACTGAGAGAGGCAGCGAGAGAGAGAAACACAGAGAGAGACAGAGGGGGAGAGAGGGAGCCAGAGAGAAACAGATAGACAGAGAGAGAGAGACAAAGTGAGAGACAGATAGTGAGACACAGACAGAGAGAGAGATACAGAGAGAGATAGACAGAGAGAGACAGAAAAACTGACAAAGCGTGAGAGAGAGATACAGAGAGAGAGAGAGAGAGAGAGAGAGAGAGAGAGAGACACAGAGAGGAGAGACAGAGAGAGAGAGAGAGACGGAAACAGAGGGAGAGAGGGAGACAGATACGGAGACAGAGAGTGAGAGACACACTCACGCACAGAGGCAGAGAGAGGGAAAGACGGAGAGAAACAGATAGAGAGCGAGGTAGCGAGAGAGAGAGACAGAAAGAGAGAGAGCTGAGAGAGACACACAGAGAGAGAGAGAGAGATAGATAGAGGGAGAGATAAAGAGAGAGACGGAGGGAGAGAGAGAGAGCGACATACAGAGAGATAGACAGAGAGAGAGTGAGAGAAGCAGAGGGAGAAACACAGAGAGAGTGAGAGACAGTAAGAGACAGAGAGAGAGACAGAGACAGAGAGACAGAGAGAGAGGCAGATAGTGAGAGAGGCAGAGAGAGAGAGATACAGAGAGAGAGAGGGAGAGAGAGAGAGAGAGAGAGAGAGAAACAGACAGATACAGAGAGGGTCAGAGAGAGAAAGAGAGAGACACACACACAGAGGCAGACACAGAGAGAGACAGGGATGCAGAGAGTGAGAGACGGAGAGATACAGAGGGAGAGAGAGACAGAGAGAGAGGGGGAGACAGAGATAGAGGAAAGAGACAGACAGAGAGAGAGGCAGTGAGAGAGAGAGACAGAAAGAGAGGGAGAGACAGAGACAGAGTGGGACAGAGGGGCAGAGAGAGAGAGACCGAGCGATAGACAGGTATATATATATATACTAGACCAAGTGCAGACCCGTTGGGTCTGGTCCCCGAAAGTGCTTGACACCCCGGGGTGTTGTTCCCCAACGTGCTTCAGACCCCGGGGTGAAAATGGTGGAAAAAAAGATGGCGTCGTTTTTGGAAAAAATTGGAGAAAATCGGCGGAAAAAAGATGGCGTCGTTTTCGGAGAAAATCGGAGACAATCACATGGGGGTGGGGGGGGGATGGATTTTATTAAAAAAACGTGTACATAAACAGGACCGAATTTAATCAGGAGTGGCTATTCGTAAAGATAAATGTCATCTCTTTGGAAATGGTAAAAAAATATGGGCCTTTCCGTGCGCTGTGTGGGCCAGGGCGGTATCAAAAGTGCAGACCCGTTGGGTCTGGACACCGAACGTGCGTTTGGGGCGGGGGGCTGTGACGTCACACTAACCACCTGTTGGGTCTGTACCTCAAAGCAGGGTTGCGGGGTGTGAATCTGGCACCCACAGACACACACACTCATCACACCCCTTGATATTATATTAATATTTTAATTTTCTTCTTTTATTCCATCTCCACCCTATCCACTGACGAATAGCCCTCACCTCTCAGGTACGTCTCGAGGGGGGGGTGGTGCAGAGAGAGAAAATTTAATGTTAGAAAAAAAAATTGTGAGGGTGGGGGAGGAGGAGGGTTGAGAGGAAGGGGGGTGAGGAAGGTGGGGAGAGAGGAGGGTGAGAGAGGAGAGGGGTGGAGAGAGGAAGAAGAGGATGGGGAGAGAGGTGAAGGGGGTGGGTTGGAGCAGGCGTGCATGAGTTGAGTCGCGGGCTGTGAAGAGAGAAGGGGCAGGAGAGAGAGAGAGAGACAGAGGTACACACAATAAAACTCGAGAAACTGCGGGTGCAGCAGCATCTATGGAGTGAAGGAAATAGGCAATGCTTTTGGCGGAAACCCATCCTCAGACTGTTTTCACGAAACGTTGTCTATTTCTTTTGATACATAGATGCTGCTGCACCCGCTGAGGTTATGAACCATTTTTTGTGTACCTTTGATTTTCAAGCATCTGCAGTTCTGTCTTAAAGACAGGGAGACTGTTGGCGGCTGTTTTCCCAACGCGCGTTTGCGGGAGGGGGGGGGCTGCGGCATCACACTCACACTAACCACCCCCAAACACAGGCGGGGGGAGGGGTGGAGAGGAAGACGGGGTGGGAGAGAAGAGGGAGACGGGGTGGGGAGAGAAGAGGAGAGGGGGAGGGAGGGGAGAGGGGGAGGAGGAAAGGGGAGAAATTGGGAGGGAGAAGAGAGCAGGGTGGGGGGAGAGGGAGGGGGAGGAGAGTGGGGAGGGCAGGAAGGGGGGAGGGGATGTTAGAGGTGGAGAGAGGGGATGAGGGAAGGGGGAGAGGAGTAGGGGGAAGAGAGGGTGAGAAGGAGGGGGGAGGGATAGAGGTGGGGGAGGGAGAGTGGAAGAGTGGGGAGTGAGAGAGAAGGGAGGGGGGAGAGGGGTGGGGGAGGGGGTTGTGGAGGGAGATGGGGATGGGTTTGGGAGTTAAGTGGAAGAATGGGGAGGGAGATGGAGAGGTGTAGGGGGAGTGGTGGAAGTGGGAGAGAGGGAGGGGGAGAGGTGTAGGGGAGTGGTGGAAGTGGGAGAGAGGGAGGGGGAGAGGTGTAGGGGGAGTGGTTGAAGAGGGATAGCGGGGTAGGGGAGGGGACGGGGTGAGAGAGGGAAGGGGGATGTGGGAGAGAGTAATGGGGGTGGGAGGAGGAGGGGGATGAGAGGGAGAGGGGTGAGGAGAAGGGGATGGAGGGGGAGGAGAGGGGTGGGTAAGGCGAGGAGAAGGGTAGAGAGGTGTGGGGGAGGGTGGAGGGTGGCGACGGGGTTGGGAGAGAAAGAGGGGGGGAGGGGGGAGAGGGAGACGGAGTGGGGAGAGAAGAGGGGAGGGATGGGAGGGAGGAGAGAGGGGGAGGAGGAAAGGGAGAGATTGGTGAGGGAGAAGAGAGCAGGGTGGGTGGAGAGGGACGGGGAGGAGAGTGGGGAGTGGGAGGAGAGCGGGGAGGGCAGGAAGGGGGGAGGGGGGAGGGGATGTTAGAGGTGGAGAGAGGGGATGAGGGGAAGGGGAGAGGAGTAGGGGAAGAGAGGGAGGGGGAGGGAGAGGGGAAGAGTGGTGAGAGAGGGTAGCGGGGAGTGGTGCAAGAGAGAGGGGAAGGGGGTAGGGGGAGATGGGGTGAAGAGGGTGGTGGAGGGGGAAGAGGGGGGTGGGAGGGGAGGGAGGGGGAAGAGTGGGAAGGGAGAGTTGAAGTAGGAGGGGTAGGGACAGTCCATCTGTTACCCATTCCCTATCACCCCCAATCCTCTTTCTCTATTCCCACACAAGTGACGACTCCCTTCGACACAGGCTGCGGGGGTGGGGGAGGGGCTGGGGCTGACCCACTGAGTTACTCCAGCACTTTGTGTCTATTTCCCTCATCCAGCTCATTAATATAAATTGTAAATAGCTGGGGTCCCAACACTGAGCCTTGCGGTACCCCACTAGTCACTGCCTGCCATTGTGAAAAGGACCCGTTTACTCCTACTCTTTGCTTCCTGTTTGCCAGCCAGTTCTCTATCCACATCAATACTGAACCCCCAATACCGTGTGCTTTAAGTTTGTATACTAATCTCTTATGTGGGATCTTGTCGAAAGCCTTCTGAAAGGCCAGATACAACACATCCACTGGTTCTCCCCTATCCACTCTACTAGTTACATCCTCGAAAAATTCTATAAGATTCGTCAGACACGATTTACCTTTCGTAAATCCATGCTGACTTTGTCCAATGATTTCACCACTTTCCAAATGTGCTGCTATCCCATCTTTAATAACTGACTCTAGCAGTTTCCCCACTACCGATGTTGGACTAACTGGTCTGTAATTCCCCGTTTTCTCTCTCCCTCCCTTCTTAAAAAGTGGGGTTACGTTTGCTACCCTCCAATCCTCAGGAACTACCCCAGAATCTAAAAATTTTGAAATATTATCACTAATGCATCCACTATTTCTGGAGCTACTTCCTTAAGTACTCTGGGATGCAGCCTATCTGGCCCTGGTGATTTATCGGCCTTTAATCCATTCAATTTACCCAACACCACTTCCCGACTAACCTGGATTTCACTCAGTTCCTCCATCTCCTTTGACCCGCGGCCCCCTGCTATTTCCGGCAGATTATTTATGTCTTCCTTAGTGAAGACGGAACCAAAGTAGTTATTCAATTGGTCCGCCATATCCTTGTTCCCCATGATCAATTCACCTGTTTCTGACTGCAAGGGACCTACATTTGTTTTAACTAATCTCTTTCTCTTCACATATCTATAAAAACTTTTGCAGTCAGTTTTTATGTTCCCTGCCAGTTTCCTTTCATAATCTATTTTCCCTTTCCTAATTAAGCCCTTTGTCCTCCTCTGCTGGTCTCTGAATTTCTCCCAGTCCTCTGGTATGCTGCTTTTTCTGGCTAATTTGTACGCAACATCTTTTGCTTTGATACTATCCCTGATTTCCCTTGTTATCCACGGATGCACTACCTTCCCTGATTTATTCTTTTGCCAAACTGGGATGAACATTTTTTGTAGTTCATCCATGCAGTCTTTAAATGCCTTCCATTGCATATCCACCGTCAACCCTTTTAGAACTACTTGCCAGTCAATCTTGGCCAATTCACGTCTCATATCCTCAAAGTTACCTTTCTTTAAGTTCAGAACCGTTGTTTCTGAATTAACAATGTCACTCTCCATCCTAATGAAGAACTCAACCATATTATGGTCACTCTTGCCCAAGGGGGCACGCACAACAAGTCTGCTAACTAACCCTTCCTCATTACTCAATACCCAGTCTAGAATAGCCTGCTCTCTCGTTGGTTCCTCTAAATGTTGGTTTAGATAACTATCCCTCATACATTCCAAGAAATCCTCTTCCTCAGCACCCCTGCCAATTTGATTCACCCAATCTATATGTAGATTGAAGTCACCCATTATAACTGTTTTGCCTTTGTTGCACGCATTTCTAATTTCCTGTTTGATGCCATCCCCAACTTCACTACTACTGCTAGGTGGCCTGTACACAACACCCACCAGCGTTTTCTGCCCCTTAGTATTTCGTAGCTCTACCCATACCGATTCCACATCCTCCAAGCTAATGTCCTTCCTTTCCACTGCGTTAATCTCCTCTCTAACCAGCAACGCTACCCCACCTCCTTTTCCTTTCTCTCTATCCCTCCTGAATATTGAATATCCCTGGATGTTCAGCTCCCAGCCTTGGTCACCCTGGAGCCATGTCTCCGTGATCCCAACTATATCATAATCATTAATTGCTATCTGCACGTTCAACTCATCGACCTTATTACAAATGCTCCTTGCATTGAGACACAAAGCCTTCAGGCTTGTTTTTACAACGCTCTTACCCCTTATACAATTATGTTGGAAAGTGGCTCTTTTTGATTTTTGCCCTGGATTTGTCTGCCTGCCACTTTTACTTTTCACCTTGCTACCTATTGCTTCCGCCCGCATTTTGCACCCCTCTGTTTCTCTGCTCACCCATTTAAGAACCCCACCACCTCTTATTCTCTGTTTATTATTGTTTTCTTCTTTCCCCCCTACATGTTGGGTCTGAGTGCTTTCCTTCTCTGCCTCCTGCCTCACACACTGTCTAATAGCATTCTCTATTTGAGTCCCTCCCCCCAACCATTCTAGTTTAAAGTCTCCCCAGTAGCCTTTGCAGATCTCCCCGCCAGGATATCGGTCCCCCTCAGGTTCAAGTACAACCCATCCTTTTTGTACAGGTCGTACCTTCCACAAAAGAGGTCCCAATGATCCAGAAATTTGAATCCCTGCCTTCTGCACCAGTCCTTCAGCCACGCATTTATCCTCCACCTCGCTCCATTCCTACTCTCACTGTCGCGTGGCACAGGCAGTAATCCCGAGATTGTTACCTTCGCTGTCCTTCTCTTTAACTCCCCTCCTAACTCCCTAAATTCTCCTTTCAGGACCACTTCTCTTTTTTTACCTATGTCATTGGTACCTATATGTATCACGACTTCGGGCTCCTCTCCCTGCCCTTTCAGGATGTCTTGGACATGTTGAGACACATCACAGACCCTGGCACCAGGGAGGCAAACTACCATCCGGGTCTCCCGACTGCGTCCACAGAATCGCCTGTCTGACCCCCTAACTATAGAGTCCCCTATTAATATTGCCCTCCTCTTCTTTTCCTTACCCTTCTGAGCAACAGGACCGGTCTCTATACCGGAGGCCCGGCCGCTGTCGCTACCCCCAGGTAGGCTGTCCACCCCAACAGTGCTCAAACAGGAGTACTTATTGTCAAGGTGTACAGCCACCGGGGTACTCTCTAGTCCCTGCCTGTGCCCCTTGCCTCTCCCAACCGTGATCCACTTGCCTGCCTCCTGTGGTGTTGGAGTGACCACATCCCTGTAACTCCTCTCGATGACTTCCTCGCTCTCCCTGACCAGACGGAGGTCATCGAGCTGCTGCTCCAGGTTCCTAATACGGTCCATTAGGAGCCCCATCTCGATACACCTGACGCAGATGTGGACGTCTGGAGGGCTATCAGACTCCATGACTTCCCACATCTGACATCCAGAACAGTAAACTGCCCTGGCCCTCATACTCCCCTTACCCTGGATAGAATATAAAACTGCTACAATACAAAACAAACTGCTACAATACAAAACAAACTGCTACAATACAAAACAAACTGCTACAATACAAAACAAACTGATACAATACAAAACAAACTGCTACAATACAAAACAAACTGATACAATACAAAACAAACTGCTACAATACAGTACAATCAGCAGGGATCTGACTCCCAATCAGCTGCTCCCTCTTATCTGCGTCCACCAATCAGCGGCTTCCTCAAACCCACTTGTTTTTGAAGTGGAACTTGGAACGTTACAGATTTGGGCTCCTTTTTAACTCCTACCGGTCGTGTGTAGCTCCTCCCTCTGCGATCTCTCCAACGGCTCTTGGGCCTCTGTAAGGAACAAGCCCCGCGCTCCTTTTTAACTCCTACCGGTCGTGTGTAGCTCCTCCCTCTGCGATCTCTCCAACGGCTCTTGGGCCTCTGTAAGGAACAAGCCCCGCGCTCCTTTTTAACTCCTACCGGTCGTGTGTAGCTCCTCCCTCTGCGATCTCTCCAACGGCTCTTGGGCCTCTGTAAGGAACAAGCCCCGCGCTCCTTTTTAACTCCTACCGGTCGTGTGTAGCTCCTCCCTCTGCGATCTCTCCAACGGCTCTTGGGCCTCTGTAAGGAACAAGCCCCGCGCTCCTTTTTAACTCCTACCGGTCGTGTGTAGCTCCTCCCTCTGCGATCTCTCCAACGGCTCTTGGGCCTCTGTAAGGAACAAGCCCCGCGCTCCTTTTTAACTCCTACCGCTCGTGTGTAGCTCCTCCCTCTGCGATCTCTCCAACGGCTCTTGTCATCCATGGCCTAACTATATATTTTTGCTTCTTCATGTGTTGTTTCAAAGGACAATGTTCATCATATAATGATTTAAATATTATCAGGAATGTTCCATACGCTTTGTTGGTATCAGTCTCTTTAAACACCTGTTTCCAATTTTGGGTCAGTAATACATTTCTAAATGTATTTATAGATTCTTCTGTTCTTACTCTCCTGTATCTAATCTTGATGGAAGTCTTTAATATGATGAGCGGGTTAGACAGAGTTGACGTGGATAAGCTTTTTCCATTGAGAGTAGGGAAGATTCAAACAAGGGGACGTGACTTGAGAATTAAGGGACAGAAGTTTAGGGGTAACATTAGGGGGAACTTCTTTACTCAGAGAGTGGTAGCTGTGTGGAATGAGCTTCCAGTGGAAGTGGTGGAGGCAGGTTCGATTTTATCCTTTAAAAATAGATTGGATGGGTATATGGACGGGAAAGGAATGGAGGGATATGATCCGAGTGCAGGTAGATGGGACAAGGGGGAAGGAAGAAGAAAGAAGGGGTAGAAAAGTGTTCGGCACGGACTTGAAGGGCCGAGATGGCCTGTTTCCGTGCTGTAATGGTTATATGGTTATATGATTATAACTAGTGACGGTGATACCACATGTGGAGAATTATGCAAGACTGGGTCGTGTGTCACAGAGTCACATAGCAGAGAAGCAGGCCCAACAACTATCTATGTCGATAGTATCCAATTACTAAATCCCATTTACTAGCTCGTGATCAGCAGAGTATTATGCCTTCGAACTATCTAATTTATCGTTAATTCCCACATACCTCGACCCTTGTACCACCAAACGTATTTCCATATACATCGACTCCATCCTATCCCCCTGGTCAAATCTCTCCCTAACTATGTCCCGGACACCTCACACCCTCTTCGTCCCCTTCATGGCTTCCGTTTTCCAGGCCCCCATTCCCTCATCTTCACCGTGGATGTCCAGTCACTCTACACCTCCATCCCCGACGAGGAGGGTCTTAAAGCCTTCCGCTTCTTCCTCGACCACAGAACCAACCAATCCACATCTACTGATAATCCTCCGCCTAGCGGAGCTGGGCCTTACCCTCAACAACTTTTCCTTTGACTCCTCCCATTTCCTCCAAATTCAAGGCTAGCTATTGGCTCGCGCCTGGGCCCATATCATTGTTCGAGGCGATACCGTGGCCCTATCCCCGAACTCTATCTCCGCTACATCGACGACTACAACGATGCTGCCTCCTGCACCCATGCAGCACTCACTGACTTCATCCATTTCACCACTAACTTCCATCCGGCACTCAAATTCACCTGGACCATTCACAATATCTCCCCACCGTTTCTTGTCCTCACTATCTCCATCCCAGGTAACCGACTACTGACCAATATCTACTACAAACCCCCTGACTCCCATCTGAGATATATTGAGCTCAGACACAGAATAACAAGTTAACTCACTGGTGAAAGGAACATGACTGCACAGCTGCACCGTGGTTTATTCAACCATATACAATGCTCCAACTAAAGGTGGCGCTATTACAACTCCTCCCACCTTAATGAAAACGTTATCGCCTTGTTGAGATTTTTAAATATAACATTGTTGACATTTTTAAATATAATAAAAACGGTATGAATATATTACAATCTTTTATAATACTTTACTTTTATATAACCTGAACAAAATGAGGGGATCAGGCATATATGTTGCATATGCAATGATCTGTGCATTTCCCAAATTTGAATTTGAATTTGATATCTTTTATTTCGAACGATTAAAAAAAGAAGAAAGAAAAGATGATAATGAATAATAAACGAAGAAAAATTATATATATACATATATATATGCACATAAATATATATATATATATATATATATATTTTTAATTTTGTATTTATTAGAAGTACATTACATTACAACCACATACATTAGTACTCGTCACTTATGTCTTCTTACAATTAATGTACTCCGTTTGTATTTTACACTAGTAAAAGGAAAGGATAAGATTGAAAGAATGAAGAAAGTGAAGGAAAAAGTGAGAGTAGAAAATGTGACAACAAGAAAGAACGAAGACCCTATAAGAACAAAATTAAAAACAAAAGAAAAAGAGTTAAGAAATAGACCCTAGAAAAGAAGGATAAAGAGAAAGAGGAAAAAGAGAGAAACAAATAATTTTTATGAGCATTACGCAAATAGGACATACCAACTCTTCAACTATCATTCCCCATTACCTGACCTCAATTTTTTTAAGGTACCTTTGCACCCTATATTTGTAATAATTCTATAAATGCAGACCACGTCAGGTGGAAGTGATCTGGTTTACCTGCCAGGAGGAGTCTTATCTCGTCTAGGTGTAATGTTTCGAACATATTTGAAATCCACATGTTTATAGTTGGTATTGGAGCCTTCTTCCAAAATTTTAGGATTAGCTTTTTTCCAGTTATTAACCCACAGTCTATTAGTTTCTTTTGAAACACATTTAGTTCTGGACCATCTTCTGTTATTCCGAAGATAATCCATTCTGCTTTGGGTATCAGTTTTATTTTAAGTAATTTTGAAATGATTTCGAAAATTTCATTCCAAAATTTTTGAATTTTTGTACAGAAAACGAATGAGTGCGCTATAGTAGCTTCTTGGGATTGACACTTATCACAAATAGATGATACATTTGGGAAAATTTTATGGATTTTAGTTTTGGAGTAATATAATCTATGTAAAATTTTAAATTGTATTAAAGTGTGTCTTACATTAATCGAACATTTATGCACGTTTAATAAATGTTCATTCCAACTTTCCTTTGAAATTTTAATAGCTAACTCTTGTTCCCAGACTCTTCTGATACCCTCCGTAGATGGTATTTGTACATTTAAGATAATATTATACAAATATGATATTAAGTTTGCTGATTGAGCTTTTATCTGCATTGCCTCATCCAATACATCTGCTGGGTTATTATAATGATCTTTTGTATATTTTTTCAAATAGTCGCATATTTGAAAATATTTAAAATATTGATTATTTCCGAGTTTATATTTTATTTGTAATTGTTGAAATGAAAGAAATTTTCCAGTTTCATACAAGTCACCGAACGTTTTAATTCCTAGTCTATCCCAATGTGTAAAAGCTTTATCTATAATAGAGGGATTGAACGAAGGGTTATTAACTATGGGTGATAAAAGTGATAAATTTCTTAATTTTAAATTTTGTTTTATTTATTTCCAAATTCGGATTGTGCTATGAATAATTGGGTTCTTATTACAATTTATATTATTCAGTTTCATTGGAGAGAGGAGGATCGCTCCAATGTTTCCAGAGGAGCAATCCTCTTTCTCCATTACAATCTAGTCCACTTGCTGGGCGGAGTTATCCATCAGTTGAATCATATTTTTAATATTTACTGACCAATAATAATACATGAAATTAGGTAAACTTATGAAATTAAACTTCACAAATTAAACCTAACCACCGGATTTCTCCTTTTGTCTGTATATAATTTCTGACCAAAGGTTTCTGACTGTTTAGAACCACTTGGACTCATTTTTTATCGAGTCAAGACTTCCTTTTAACCTACATTCATAGATTCCAGTCTATCAGTCAATTTTGTAGACTGTCAACCACACTTGAACCCCGTAGTCGCCGCCACGGGCGGCCCGATGTTCAGGCCCTCTCGCCGGGAGCGATGGAATCCCGACGTCGAACGGGAGAACATCCTCAGCGGCCTGGGCCTCTGAATCGGCCACCTTCCACCTTCCACCGGAGTCCGCGGCTCCCGATGTCCACAGGCCGCGCTGCGCGGAGATTCGCGATGGCGACCCCCGGCAAATGGTCCCAGGACTTTGCGATGTTTAAGTCAGCTCCGCCCGCGTTAGGAGCTCCGCCCGCGTTAGGACAGCTCCGCGATGCTGGAGCAGCGGCCCAACACTCCGGAGCTCCATGCGGCGATCCCAGGTAAGGCCTCGCCAGCTCCGCGATATATCGAGCGCAGCGCCGCAGCTGCTCAAGCTCTGGTCTGGTCCCCGTTGGTATGCCGCGAGGGGAGGTGGGATTGGGGGGGGGGGCGAGGTCGCGACTCGGATAATAGCCGCATCCTCGCCAGGAAGCGACTGAAGGACGGTTCCCCCCTTACCCTACCCGCTTCCCCCCACATAAAGTACTGAAATAAACAAACAAAAAACACTCTGAACATAACAAAATTCAAAAGACAACCAGAATGTGGGCGGAGGCAGCTAGTAACAGCGCGACCGGATGTCCTAGGGCGCCACCGGATGTTCTACGAGTACCCACTTGTGATGATGTTTTTCACCTTTAACTTCTGATTCCACTCAACACTCCTTTCCTTTATCTACTTCTGTCATGATATGCTTTTTTTCCCAGCTTCTTTTCTACTGTTTGAGCCAAGTTTGGTTTCAGCAGTGAAAACCTTGTGCTTGGTTTTCTCCTCAAGAACAGTTCACCTGGCGTTTGACCAGTAGTGGTGTGAGGTGTGTTTCGATATGTAATCAGAAAGTTAGCCAGTTTGTGAGACAGAGACAACTTTCTTTTCTTTGGATTTGGATCCAGCAGTTTGACTAAATTACGTTTTACAATTTGCACTGTGCGTTCTGCTGCTCCATTTGAAGCGGAATGGTATGGAATGACTCTAGTGTGTTTTACACCATTCCATTTCATGAATTGTGCAAACACTTGTGAACAGAATTGAGGTCCGTTATCAGACACAATTTCCTCTGGAAATCAATAGGACGCAAACAATCCTCGCAAAATGTCTATTGTTTGGCTGGATGTCGTTTTGTTAATCGGAAAAACCTCAACCCACTTGGAGTGACTATCAATCATAATGAACAATTGTTGTCCATCTAACTCTGCAAAGTCCACGAGTAATCTTTGCCACCCTCTAACCGGCCATTTCCATGGCTGTAGCGGTACTGTTGGTGGATTCTTTCCAACTACTTGACATGTGCTACACCCTTTCACAGTTTGTTTTATGTCCTTATCTACACCAGGCCACCATAGATGGTTTCTAGCTAGACTCTTTGTTAGACACATCCCCAAATTCTGATCATGAAGATCTCCTAACAATTTTATTCCATTTTTTAAGGGATTACAATTCTCGCACCCCACATGGCACAATCTTGGTCGACTGAGAGTTCATTCCTACGTACAAATAATATTTTCAGTTCTGCCTCTGAATCCGGCAATTTGTTTGGCCATCCATTTGCGACAATTTGCAGCACTCTTGACAAAACTATATCAGTGCGAGAAGTCTTCCAAATGTCCCCTCTCGTCTACATGAGAGAAATAAAACAAGTCCTCTCTGTTTGGGGAAACCTCTGATTCCAAAGGTAATATAGACATGGCATCAGCATTGGTGTGCTCTGCTGCCTTGCGATACTGAATTTCATACTGGTATGCAGAAAATATCAATGCCCATCTTTGCATTCTGGCTCTAGATGTCAGCTGATCTATATCGGTGAGACCAAGCGTATGCTTGGCGATCGTTTCGCCGAACACCTCCGCTCGGTCCGCATTAACCAACCTGAACTCCCGGTGGCTCAGCACTTCAACTCCCCCTCCCATTCCGAATGCGACCTCTGTGTCCTGGGCCTCCTCCATGGCCAGAGTGAGCAACATCGGAAATTGGAGGAACAGCACCTCATATTCCGCTTGGGTAGTCTGCATCCTCTTGGCATGAACATTGAATTCTCACAATTCAGTTAACCCTTGCAGTCTCCTCCACCCCCTACCTCTCCCTCAGCCCCCGGGCTCCTCCTCCTCCTTTTTCCTTTCTTCTCCCCGCCTCCCCCCACCCCCCATCAGTCTGAAGAAGGGTTCGGACCGAAACGTTGCCTATTTCCTTCGCTCCATAGATGCTGCTGCATCCCATGAGTTTCTCCAGCATTTTTGTGTACCTTCGATTTTCCAGCATCTGCAGTTCCCTCCAAAACAATTTGCATTCTGACTGCTGCCAGAGTTGGTATGTGTGCTTTTGTATTTGGGATCACTATCAACGGCTGGTGACCTGTCTCGATTAGAAACCCTCTACAATACAAATATTTGTGAAACCTCCTAACGACAAAATGAAAGCAAGAACCTCTCGCTCTATTTGCGCACAATTTATCACACTGACATTGGGTGTTCAAGATGCAAATGCTATTGGCCTCTCCCATCCATTATCTAGCACATGAGAGATCACAGCCCCAACACCGTATGGTGAAGCATCACATGCTAACTTCATTGGCTTATTTATGAACAAGCATTGTACTCTCTGCCAACTGAGCATTACATGACTTGAAAGCTTGATCACATTCACGTGTCCACTTCCATGGTACATCTTATCACAAAAGCTCGTTCAAGGGATGTAAACAGGTGAACAGATTTGGCACCAACTTCCCATAATAATGCACTAATCCTAAAAAGGATCGGATCTCAGATATGTTTCTGGGAGTGGGCGCGTTCTTGATCGCATCAACTTTACCCTTGGTGGGGTGTAGATGATTCTTGTCTATCTTATGACCCAAGTACTCTGCCGAGTTCTGAAAGAACTCACACTTCTGTGCCTTCACTCTTACACTGTGTGTATCAAGTCGTTTGAGTACATCTTCCAACCTTTCATCGTGTGTCTGCCTGTCAGGGGCTGAGATGAGGGTGTCATCCAAGTAACACACCACACCTTCAATTCCCTCAAGAATGTGTGTCATCACCCTTGAAAAATCATAATCATCATAGCGTTCATTTTATCCAAAAATCCTCACTTTCACCGCTGCAACTATGTTTGATATGTGTCTGCTTACGACGTAGGTAAAACTAGCACATATTAGACGGGGAAAGATGGCTCCACACACACTCGTGTTGGGATCAAAAGCAAGAATGATTTATTTCCAAGTTAAACGTCACTGACTGATTTGCATAATTATATGCGCGAGGCTGAGCATGTGCGAGACTATGTATTGCTCATATGCATAAATTACATGGATATTGTCACTAAAGCTAATGGCATGTTGGCCTTCATAACAAGAGGAGTTGAGTATAGGAACAAAGAGGTCCTTCTACAATTGGACAGGGCCCTGGTGAGACAACTCCTGGAGTATTGTGTATAGTTTTGCCATCCGATTTTGAGAAAGGACGTTATTGCTATTGAGGGAGTGCAGCGTAGGTTCAACAGGTTAATTCCCGGGATGGTAGGACTCTCATATGTTGAAAGAATAGAGCGACTGGGTTTGTATACACTGGAATTTAGAAGGATGAGAGGGGATCTTATTGAAACGTGTAATATTATTAAAGGATTGGACACGATAGAGGCAAGAAACGTGTTCCCGATTTTGGGAGAGTCCAGAACCAGTGGTCACAGTTTAAGAATATGGGGTAGGCCATTTAGAACGGAGATGAGGAAACAGTTTTTCACCCGGAGAGTTGCGAATCTGTGGAATTCTCTGCTTCAGTAGGCAGTGGAGGCCAATTCTCTGGATGCTTTCAAGAGAGAGTTAGATAGAGCTCTTAAACAGAACATAGTTAAGGGTTTTGGGGAGAAGGCAGGAAGGGGGTACTGAATGTGGATGATTAGCCATGATCACAGTGAATGGCGGTGCTGGCTCGAAGGGGCGAATGGCATTCTCCCGCACCCATTGTCTATTGTCTATTGGCTCGTGAATTTCAACCTGGGCTCCCGCAATTCCCACTCTAGTTCCGTACAATGTCCTCGGATATGTCTGATCAAGCCCAGGTGTTTTGTCTACCTTGATACACGATAGAACCTTCTGTACTTCTTCGACGGTAACACTGACTGCTCTCAAGCCACATCCATTGGCTGCCCCAAGATCCGCCGTCATCGACTGTTTTTCTCCTCGATAAATACTGAGGAGAGATACTCATTGAGGATCTTGTCCATCTCCTGTGGCTCCACACGGGGGTGGCCGCTTTGATTCATGAGATGTCCCACTCTCTCTGTAGTTACCCCTTTCCCCTTGGCCGCAGACGGTTATGCTTTGACGTTATATCTTTCAAGGAACACGATGCGCGTCTTCAACTCGGTGCAGAGACTGAAGTCGACATTTATCCCTCGGCAAAAATGGCCGTCAAAGGACCAACACTATATCAGATCGTCTGTGCAGTTTGGAACAACGACAAGTGAGTTTATTGACACAATAAATGTCGGCTTCTGAGATGCCTTGACAGGATGGATATTCACCGAAATACACAAAGGGTCGCTGGAGAATCTAGTTACGATAAATGTTTCAGAATAAGAATTGGGTGACTGGGATAAGATGGAATTTATCCTCACAAACATATCTGAATACACTGTACCTCCTACTCAGAAAATAATGATGCTCATTTATCAAGTACAAATCTGGCTGGGCGAACATGGGTTTTTTCGACGATGGGGAAATGAAGAATAATGTAATCAGATATGAAATGATTGAGTCCGAGGTCAGTACTGAAACTGCGTACCACGGGACATACGAATAGCTTATTATCCTCTGTTATCAGGCCTCTGAACAGTCCCTCCAGAGTTGGGGTTCTGTTCAATTTGCCTCTATCTTCATTCATTCATCATCCTTGAAAACATTAGTGACGCAGTGGTGTTGGTTTCCGACGGGCACATTGTGGCTTTGGGCTTTGTCTCACAAAAGCCTCTAACCCATTGTGGCATTGGGCGTTGTCTCACAACAGCCTCTAACCCATTGTGGGCGTTGTCTTACAACAGCCTCTAACCCATTGTGGCATTGGGCATTGTCTCACAAACTGATGAACAACGATGCGATACAATGGTGATAACTGTTTTCTGCACTCTGTGCCGTCCACTTTGCTTCATCTATTTACATAGTCATAGACCAGCGGCCCAGCTTGCTGCCCTCACCGACCAATGTACCCCATCTACACTAGTCCCACCTGCTATGTTTGGCCCTTATCATTTTTAAACTTTCCTTTTCACGTACCTGTCCAAATGTCTTTACATTTTGTGATAGTTTTCGCCTCAACTATCTCCTCTAGCAGCTCGTTCTATAAACCCACCAACCCCTGTGCGAATCCACACAGTGACCACCCTCTGAGTTTATACAAAGTCTCGCCAGTCTGTGTCCTCGTGTTTGAACTGATTGAATCTGTATATGTTATATCTGGTCAGTTTGGACAGCATGCACAACCAAGTTTTAGACTGTAACTTGATACATGTGATAATAAACGTGGCTAAAACCTAATGCCTTTCTCATCTTAATTATTCACTACACCACGAACCCAGCGGGATGTCTCATGGTTCACAGAAGCAACGCATCATACATCGTTCCAGCTGTGGACCTCGGCACAGTCAAATGATGCGTTTTCAACATTATACTAACTGTGCGTTTTTACAGCTCGAATTCACCAACTTCACATGACCAGTTCCACGGAGGTCTGATGTAAGCAATGTGGGCTGAACAAATGATGTCCATCCTTACAAACACAAGGACAATTCTGGGATTCGTAGATATAAAAGGCAATATTGATCATAACATCACGAACAATATTCTGTATTCTGTACATTCCCCTTGGTCTATCTGATGTATCTGAGTTTGAAGAAGGGTTTCGGCCCGAAACGTTGCCTATTTCCTTCGCTCCATAGATGCTGCTGCACCCGCTGAGTTTCTCCAGCACTTTTGTCCACCTCTGAGTTTGAACTGTTGGTACCTATGCACGATCTATCCGATCTGATTGGATCAGAAGCAAAACTAAGCTTTTCACTATTCCTCGGTACATATCACACTAGTAAACCTTTGCCTAACCTTACCAATGCTAATCATCTGAGAAAAGTGATATTTATGATCAGAGCGGGAATGTTCGTAGAATGATGGCGACTAAGATTGTCCATGTGAAAGAGACGATATCGATATCTAAGATGGTTTTTGATTCCTCTACCTGGATAAAAGTGCATTTGCCTTATCTATTTTCCTCGAGATTTTATATTTAAATCTTTTTATTTGAATCTCACAGCAATTTGCATACATACAATGATAACAGACAGTAACAGTCAAGGCATAATTGTACAACAGTATGTAAGCGATCGGCAAAACCCTTACCCTTACCCACCTTCAACCCACCCAAGTCAGGTCGGAGCCAAACGGGGACAAACAACACTCACATACATCCACATCCACACACAAATGGTAGAATAAACGAAACAAAATGTGCTATATAAAAGTAAAGAAAAAATATATTAAAAAAATAAAAAAATAAAAAAAATAAAAAAGAAAAAGAAAAAGAAAATATATATATAAATATATACACACACACACACACATATATTTAAATAAATAATTATGGGGAGGGGGGGATTAAGGGGAAAGCAGCTGCTGTAGAACAAAACGATGATGGAGAGCACTCAGTCCTCTTCCGAGTCCGGGGACACGTTAAGAGAGTTAACCAGTTCAAAGAAAGGGTTCCATGTATCTAGGAATGTCTTGGTAGAACCTTTGAGAGAGAACCTGAGTTTTTCAAGTTTCAGATTGTAAAGCACCTCCTTAATCCAACGGGCGTGTGTCGGGGGACAGGTAAGCCTCCAACTAAGCAAAATCAGTCTCCGGGCTAACAAGGTTGAAAAAGCTAGGACACGTTTCACCGCAACAGAGAGGTTGGTACCTGGAGGGGTACCGAAAATGGCTGACATTGGATTTGGAAGAATAGTCTGGTCGTAAGCTCTGCTTATCAATTCGAAAACACTCCTCCAAAAGGCTGTTAGCTTAGGGCAAGACCAAAACATATGGCTATGGTTGGCGGGAGATTGATTACATCTGTTGCAGGTGTCATTAACAGCTGGGTACATTCTAGCTAATCTTGCATTTGTGTAGTGGACTTTGTAAAGGACTTTGCATTGGATTAGGCCATGACGGGCACATATGGAAGAAGAGTGGATCAAACCAAAGGCAGAGTCCCATTGCTGGTCGGTTCCACGAGATTTTATACATTATCATAAGACCATCCCTCATCCTCCGGCACTCGAAGGAATTATGTCCGCACCTCTCATTATAACTCGACCCATTCAATGGAAAAGTAGCGAACCCCTGCCATAACCAGTGACGGTGATACCACATGTGGAGAATTGTGTAAGACTGGGTCGTGTATCACAGTCACAGAGCAGAGAAGCAGGCCCAACAACGGACTATGTCAATAGTATCCAATTACTAAATCCCATTTACTAGCTCTTGATCAGCAGAGTATGATGCCTTCGAACTATCTAATTTATCGTTAAGGCCCACACACCTCGACCCTTGTAGCCACCAAATGTATTTCCATATACATCGACTCCATCCTATCCCGCTGATCAAATCCCTCCCTGCCTATGTCCCAGGCACCTCACATGCTCTTCGTCCCCTTCATGACTTCCGTTTTCCAGGCCCCCATTCTCTCATCTTCACCGTGGATGTCCAGTCACTCTACATCTCCATCCCCGACCAGGAGGGTCTTAAAGCCCTCCGTTTCTTCCTCGACCACAGAACCAACCAATCCAAGTCTACTGATAATCCTCCGCCTAGCGGAGCTGGGCCTTACCCTCAACAACCTTTCCTTTGACTCCTACCATTTCCTCCAAACCAAGGCGTAGCTATTGGCTCGCGCCTGGGCCTATATCATTGTTCGAGGCGATACCGTGGCCCTATCCCCGAACTCTATCTCCGCTACATCGACGACTGCAATGGTGCTGCCTCCTGCACCCATGCAGAACTCACTGACTTCATCCATTTCACCACTAACGTCCATCCGGCACTCAAATTCACCTGGACCATTTTCAATATCTCCCCACCGTTTCTTGACCTCACTATCTCCTTCGCAGGTAACCGACTACTGACCAATATCTACTACAAACCCCCTGACTCCCATCTGTGACATCTTGAGCTCAGACACAGAATAACATGTTAACTCACTGGTGACCGGAACATGACTGCACAGCTGCACCGTGGTTTATTCAATCATATACAATGCTCCAACTAAAGGTGGCGCTATTACAACTCCTCCCACCTTAATGAAAACGTTATCGCCTTGTTGACATTTTTAAATATACATTGTTGATATTTGTGAATATAATAAAAACGGTATGAATATATTACAATCTTTTATATTAGTTTACTTTTATATAAACTGAATAAAATGAGGGGATCAGGCATATATGTTGCATATGCAATAATCTGTGCATTTCCCAAATTAAACTTCACAAATTAAACCTAACCGACCGATTTCTCCTTGTGTCTGGATATCGTCTCTGACCAACAGTTTCTGACTGTTTGGAACCACTTGGACTCATTTTTGATCGAGTCAAGTCTTCCTTTTAACCTACATTCATAGATTCCAGTCCATCAGTCAATTTTGGAGACTGTCAACCACACTTGAACCTCCATTTTCAGGCTGGTTCAAACTCTCACTATCTTGTGTACCTTCATGTACCATTTCTGGTTCATCCGTTCGTACCTGTACTTGAGTGGTAACCAAATTATCTGACTCGTCTAATTGATCTGGTTACAAACCTGTCTGTGCTTGCATAGGCATGACATGGTCAATGTGTACTTTTCTCACCTTCCCACTTCCAAACATCTTGACCAAGTGTGTCCGTGGTCTACACTTTCTCACTACTCTTCCAGGTAACCACTTTAGATTTGATTTGATTTAATTTATTGTCATTTTCTTCAATTCAGAGACAACGAAATTCTTTTATCGCACACAGTAATACAAAAAATAAAATGTAAATAAAACACAAAAGCACTTAACACAGTAGTCCACAACTCAAACATCCCCACAGCGACACCAAAGATCCCCACTGTGAGGGAAGGAACCAATGTCCAGTCAACCTCCTCGCTGATGTTCCCCAATGTTCACCCGTGGTCGGGGCCTCCCAAGCGCCCCGCAGTCGCCGCCGCGGGCGGCCCGATGTTCAGGCCCTCTCGCCGGGAACGATGGAATCGCGACGTCGAACGGGAGAACATCCTCAGCGGCCTGGACCTCTGAATCGGCCACCTTCCACCTTCCACCGGAGTCCGCGGCTCCCGATGTCCACAGGCCGCGCTGGGCGGAGATTCGAGCTGCCGACACCCGGCAAAGGGTCCCAGGACTTTGCGATGTTAAAGTCAGCTCCGCCCGCGTTAGGAGCTCCGCACCCACAGCTCCGCGATGCTGGAGCAGCGGCCCAACACTCCCGAGCTCCAAGCGGCGATCCCAGGTAACGCCTCGCCCGCTCCGCGATGTATCGAGCGCAGCGCCACAGTTGCTGAAGCTCTGGTCCGGTCCCAGTTGGTAGGCCACAAGGGGTGGTGGTGGGGGGGAGGGGGTGGCGAGGACGCGACTGGGATAATAGCCGCATCCTCGCCAGGAAGCGACTGAAGGACGATTCCCCCTTTATCCTAGCCGCTTCCCCCCACATAAAGTACTGAAAAAAACTAAAAAAACACACTCTAAACAGAATAAAATAAAAAGACAACCAGACTTTCGGCGGAGGCAGCTAGTAACAGCGTGACCGGATGTGCTAGGGCGCCACCGGATGTCCTAGGAGTATCCACTTGTGATGATCATGGATCATGGATCATGGAAACTTTATTGTCATTCAGACCTTTCGGTCTGAACAAAATTTCGTTGCCTTGCAGTCATACATATAATAAAATAAGAAAACACACAATAAACACAAATTTAACATCCACCACAGTGAGTTCACCAGACACCTCCTCACTGTGATGGAAGGCAAAAATCTTAAGTCTTTGTCTCTTCCCTCCTTGTTCTCCCTCTGCGCGAATGCGATCCAGGTCTCCGATATTGTGACCCCCACCGGGTGATGGTAAGTAAGTCCCGCGGCCCAACCGTGCTCCGCGAACGGGCCGGTTCAATCTCCGCGCCCCGGGGTAGTCGAAGCTGCCGCCCTCCAGTCCAGCGGACGAAGCTGTTGCCGCGGGAGCTCTGGAAAAACAGGTCACCAACCTGTGACCTGCGAGCTCCCGACGTTGTCGTCTACTGGGCCCGCGGCCGAACCTCCGAAGTCGGGTCGCCGCCGCCGTAACACCACCTCAGCCCCGAGTCGGGCCGCCGCCGCCGGAACGCCAGAACCCGCCACAGCTCCGAAGTCGGCCAGATGTTTTTCACCTTTAACTTCTGATTCCACTCAACACTGCTTTCCTTTATCTACTTCTGTCATGATATGCTTTTTTGTTTTTCCTGTTTCCTTTCTACTGTTTGAGCCAAGTTTGGTTTCAGCAGTGAAAACCTTGTTCTTGGTTTTCACCTCAAGAACAGTTCAGCTGGCGTTTGACCAGTAGTGGTGTGAGGTGTGTTTCGATATGTTATCAGAAAGTTAGCCAGTTTGTGCACAGAGACAACTGTCTTTTCATTGGATTTGGATCCAGCAGTTGTTTGACTAAATTATGTTTTACAATTTCCACTGTGCGTTCTGCTGCTCCATTTGAAGTGGAATGGTAAGGAATGACTCTAGTGTGTTTTACACCATTCCATTTCATGAATTGTGCAAATTCTTGTGAACAGAATTGAGGTCTGTTATCAGACACAATCTCCTCTGGAAATCCATAGGACGCAAACGATCCTCGCAAAAGTCTACTGTTTTGCTGGATGTCGTTTTGTTCATCGGAAAAACCTCAACCCACTTGGAGTGACTATCAATCATAATGAACAATTATTGTCCATCTAACTCTGCAAAGTCCACGAGTAATCTTTGCCACCCTCTAACTGGCCATTTTCATTGTCATCACATTGTGACATGTGCTACACCCTTTCACAATTTGATACACTGTTGGATAGTACAGATGGACATGACAGGGCAGTACTGATGGCGTTAATCACGGTTAATCACGGTGTGGACATAGTGATGGAGATATGGCTGCGACCCGACTCCGGAGCTTGGCGGGCTTCGGCCGCGGGTCCCGTGGACGGTAACATCGGGAGCTCGCAGGGCCCTGCTTGGTGACTGATTTTCGGCAGCTCCCGCAACAGCTGGACTGGAGGGTGGCGGCTTCGTCCGGCCCGGGTCGCGGAGTTTGAGTTGGCCCCTTCGCGGAGCTTGGAATCGGCCGGGGGATTTACCCAACCCCCGGCGGGGGCTTCAACATCGAGAATGTCGATCGTCTCGACGCAGCGGGAGAACGAGCAAGGAAGAGATAAGACTTTTTGCCTTCCTTCACTGTGAGGAGGTGCCTAGAGATTCACGATGATGGATGCTTGTGTTAAATTGTGTTAATTGTGTGTTTTGTTGCTTTTTTTCTGTCATGACTGCAAGGTACGCAATTTCGTTCAAATTATTGTTTGAATGACAATAAAGGAAATTCAATTCAATTCAATTCAATTCAATATCTGGGTATCCCGTCGCTCTTAATGGCTTACGTATCGTTTAGCTTTAAGCTCAACGCGCGACTGCGCAATTTGCGTAATATCCTCTAATATCTTCTACTACTATCGCAAATATATTGAAACAAAACTATTTTATCTGTTTCCATGCAGCGAGTGCTATGTTTAAGCAGTCTCCAACAGCACTGATTTACACACTGCGCCTTATCGTTGTGTGCTCACTGGCCTGCATATCATTCCACTCATGCATGCAGCAGCTGTACAACCCCACAGTGTGTCATTCCATCAGAACTACCCCACAGCGTGACACTTCATGCAGCTAGCATTGAAACACTGATTCCTGAAAGCTTTTCAAAGCATTTTTGCTAATCATCATAGCATCCATTTTATCCACAAATCTTCACTTTCACCGCTGCCACAATGTTTCGATATGTGTCTGCTTACGATGAAGGTAAAACTAGCACATATTAGACGGAAAAAGATGTCTCCACACACACTCGTGCAGGAATCAAAAGCAAGAATGATTTATTTCCAAGTTAAAGGTCACTGACTGATGTACATAATTTTATGCGTAAGTCTGAGCATGTGCGAGAATGAGTACAGCTCATATGCATAAAACATGGATATTGTCACAAAAGCCAATATGGCCTTCATAACCACAGGAGTTGAGTAAAGGAGCAAAGATATCCTTCTACAGTTGGACAGGGCCCTGGAGAGAACACACCTGCAGTATTGTATGCAGTTTTCGTCTCCGATTTTGAGAAAGGACGTTCTTGCTATGGTTTACACGGTTAATTCCTGGGATGGCGGGACTGTCGTATGTCGAAAGAATGGTGCGACTGGGTTTGTATACACTGGAATTTCGAAGGATGAGAGGGCATCTTATTGAAACGTATAAGATTATTAAGGGATTGGACACGCCAGAGGCAGGAAACGTGTTCCCGATGTTGGAGGAGTCTAGAACTAGGGGCCACAGTTTAAGAATAAGGGGTAAGCCATTTAGAACGGAGATGAGGAAACACTTTCTCACCCAGAGAGTTGTGAATCTGTGGAATTCTCTGCCTCAGAGGGCAGTGTGGGGCCTATTCTCCGGATGTTTTCAAGAGAGAGTTAGATAGAACTCTTAAAGATAGCAGATTCAAGGGATATAGGGAGAAGGCAGGAACAGGGTACCGATTGTGGATGATCAGCCACGCTCACAGCGAATGGCGGTGCTGGGTCTAAGGGCCGAATGGCCTACTTCCGCATCTTGACCACGTAAATTTCAACGAGGGCTCCCGCAATTCCCACTCTAGTTTCGTACAAGTCCTCGGATATGTCTGATCAGGCCCTGGAGATTGTCTACCTTGATACACGATAGTACCATCAGTACTTCTTCGACGGTAACACTGACTGCTCTCAAGACACTTCCATTGACTGCCCCAAGATCCTCCGTCCGACTGTTTTTATCCTCGATAAATACAGAGGAGAGATACTTATTGAGGATCGTGTCCATCTTCTGTGGCTCCACACAGAGGTGACCGCTTTGATCCATGGGAGGTCCAACTCTCTCTGTAGTTACCCCTTCCCCCCTTGGCCGCAGACGGTTATGCTTTGACGTTATATCTTTCAAGGAACACTATGCGTGTCTTCAGCTCGGTGCAGAGACTGAAGTCGAGATTTATCCCTCGGCAAAAATGGCCGCCAATGGATCAACAGTTTATCAGATCAACTACTCTGTGCAGTTTGGAACAACGACAAGTAATTTTATTGACACAATAAATGTAGGATTCCGACAGGCCTTGACAGGATGGATATTCACCGAAATACACAAAGAGTTGCTGGATAATTTAGTCAGGATAAATGTTTCAGAATACGAATTGGATGACTGAGATAAGATGGAATTTATCCTGTCAAACATATCTGAATACACTGTACCTCCTACCCAGAAGATAGTGATGCTCATTTATCAAGTACAAATATAGCTGGGCGAACATGTTTTTTGAACAACAGGGAAATGAAGAGTAATGTAATCAGGTATGAAATGATTGAGTCCGATGTCAGTTCTGAATTGCACACCACGGGTCAGACGAATAACTTGTTACCCTCCGTTACCAGGCCTCTGAACAGTCCCTCCAGAGTTGGGGATCTGCTCAATTTGCCTCTAACTTCATTCATTCATCATCCAAGAAAACGCAGTGGTGCTGGTTTCATTCATCATCCAAGTGACGCAGTGGTGCTGGTTTCCGACAGACACATTGCGGCATTGGGCGTTGTCTCACAACAGCCTCTAACCCATTGTGGCATTGGGCGTTGTCTCACAAACTGATGAACAGCGATGCGATACAATGGTGAAAACTGTGTTCTGCACTCTGTATCGTCCACTTTGCTACACCTATTTACATAGTCATAGACCATCGGCCCAGCTTGCCCTAACCGACCAATGTGCCCCATCTCCACTAGTCTCACCTGCTATGTTTGTCCCTGATCATTGTCAACCTTTCCTATACACCTACCTGTCCAAATGTCTTTACATTGTGTGATAGTTTCACCCCAACTATCTCCACTAGTAGCTCGTTCTATATACCCGCTAACCCCTGTGCGAATCCACACACTGACCTACCTCGTGTTTATACAAAGTCTCACCACTCTGTGTCCTCGTGTTTGAACTGATTGAATCTGTATATGTTATATCTGATCAGTTTGGACAGCATGTACAACCAAGTTTTAGACTGTACCTTGATACATGTGATAATAAACGAGGCTAAAACCTAATGCCCTTCGTCACTACACCACGTACCCAGCGGGATGTCTCATGGTTCACAGAAGCAACGCATCATACATCGTTCCAGCTGTGGACCTCGGCACAGTCAAATGATACGTTTTGCACATTGTACTAACTTTGCGTTTTTACAGAACACGATTTCACCAACTGCACATGACCAGTTCCACGGCGGTCTGAATTATGCAATGTGGGCTGAGCAAATGATGTTCATCCTTACTAACACACGGACAAGTCTGGGATTCTTAGAAATAAAAGGCAACATTGATCATAACATCACGAACAATATTCTGTATTCTGTACATTCCCCTTGAGCTATCTGATGTATCTGAGTTTGAAGAAGGGTTTCGGCCGAAACGTTGCCTATTTCCTTCGCTCCATAGATGCTGCTGCACCTGCTGAGTTTCGCCAGCACTTTTGTCTACCTCTGAGTTTGAACTGTTTGTACCTATGCACGATCTATCCGATCTGTGTTGATCGGAAGCAAAACAAAGCTTTTCACTATTCCTCGGTAAATATCACATTAGTAAACCGTTGCCTAACGTTACCAATGCTAATCATCTGAGAAAAGTGATATTTATGATCAGAGCGGGAATGTTCGTAGAATGACGGCGACTAAGATTGCCCATGTGAAACAGACCATATCGATATCTAAGATGGTTTTTGATTCCTCGACCCGGATAAAAGTGCATTTACCTGATCTATTTTCCTCGTGATTTTATACATAATCATAAGACCGTCCCTCATCCTCCGGCACTCGAAGGAATAATGTCCGCACCTCTCATTATATCTCGACCCATTCAAGGGGAAAGTAGCGAACCCCTGCCATAACTAGTGACGGTGAGACCACATGTGGAGAATTGTGCAAGACTGGGTCGTGTGTCACAGAGTCACAGAGCAGAGAAGCAGGCCCAACAAAGGTCTATGTCAAAAGTATCCAATTACTAAATCCCATTTACTAGCTCTTGATCAGCAGAGTATTATGCCTTCGAACTATCTAATTTTTCGTTAATTCCCACATACCTCGACCCTTGTACCACCAAACTTATTTCCATATACATCGACTCCATCCTATCCCCCTGGTCAAATCTCTCCCTACCTATGTCCCAGACACCTCACACGCTCTTCATGGCTTCCGTTTTCCCGGCCCCCATTCCCTCATCTTCACCATGGATGTCCAGTCACGCTACACCTCCATCCCCGACCAGGAGGGTCTTAAAGCCACAGAACCAACCAATCCATGTCTACTGATAATCCCCCGCCTAGAGGAGCTGGTCCTTACCCTCAACAACGTTTCCTTTGACTCCTCCCATTTCCTCCAAATCCAAGGCGTAGCTATTGGCTCGCGCCTGGGCCCATATCATTGTTCGAGGCGATACCGTGGCCCTATCCCCGAACTCTATCTCCGCTACATCGACGACTGCAACGATGCTGCCTCCTGCACCCATGCAGAACTCACTGACTTCATGCATTTCACCACTAACTTCCATCCGGCACTCAAATTCATCTGGACCATTTCTAATATCTCCCCACCGTTTCTTGTCCTCACTATCTCCATCGCAGGTAACCGACTACTGACCAATATCTACTACAAACCCCCTGACTCCCATCTGTGATATATTGAGCTCAGACGCAGATTAACAAGTTAACTCACTGGTGACCGGAACATGACTGCACAGCTGCACCGTGGTTTATTCAATCATATACAATGCTCCAACTAAAGGTGGCCCTATTATAACTCCTCCCACCTTAATGAAAACGTTATCGCATTGCTGACATTTTTTAATATACATTGTTGACATTTTTGAATATAATAAAAACGGTATGAATATATTACAATCTTTTATATTAGTTTACTTTTATATAACCTGAATAAAATGAGGGGATCAGGCATATATGTTGCATATGCAATAATCTGTGCATTTCCCAAATTAAACTTCACAAATTAAACCTAACCGACGGATTTCTCCTTGTGTCTGGATATCGTCTCTGACCAAAAGTTTCTTACTATTTAGAACCACTTGGACTCATTTTTGATCGAGTCAAGTCTTCCTTTTAACCTACATTCATATATTCCAGTCCATCAGTCAATCTTGTAGACTGTCAACCACACTTGAACCTCCATTTTCAGGCTGGTTCAAGCTCTCACTATCTTGTGTACCTTCATGTACCATTTCTGGTTCATCCGTTGGTACCTGTACTTGAGTGGTAACCAAATTATCTGACTCGTCTAATTGATCTGGTTGCAAACCTGTCTGTGCTTGCATAGGCATGACATGGTCAATGTGTACTTTTCTCACCTTCCCACTTCCAAACATCTTGACCAAGTATGTCCCTGGTCTGCACTTTCTCACTACTCTTCCAGGTAACCTATTTAGATTTGATTTGATTTAATTAATCTTCAATTGTCTTCAATTAAGAGACAACGAAATTCTCTTTCCCACACAGTAATACAAAAAATAAAATTTTAATAAAACACAAAAGCACCGAACACAGTAGTCCACAACTCAAACATCCCCACAGCGACACCAAACTTCCCCACTGTGAGGGAAGGAACCAGTGTCCAGTCAACCTCCTCGCTGATGTTCCCCAATGTTCACCCGTGGTCGGGGCCTCCCGAGCACCCCGCAGTCGCCGCCACGGGCGGCCCGATGATCAGGCCCTCTCGCCGGGAACGATGGAACCCCGACGTCGAACGGGAGAACATCCTCAGCGGCCTGGACCTCTGAATCGGCCACCTTCCACCTTCCACCGGAGTCCGCCGCTCCCGACGTCCACAGGCCGCGCTGGGCGGAGATTCGCGCTGGCGACACCCGGCAAAGAGTCCCAGGACTTTGCGATGTTAAAGGCAGCTCCGCCCGCATTAGGAGCTCCGCACCCACAGCTCCGCGATGCTGTAGCAACGGCCCAACACTCCGGAGCTCCAAGCGGCGATCTCAGGTAAGGCCTCGCCCGCTCCGCGATGTATCGAGCGCAGCGCCGCAGCTGCTGAAGCTCTGGTCCGGTCCCAGTTGGTATGCCTCGAGAGGAGGTGGGGTGGGGGGGCGAGGTCGCGACTCGGATAATAGCCGCATCCTCGCCAGGAAGAGACTGAAGGACGGTTCCCCCCTTACCCCACCCGCTTCCCCCACATAAAGTACTGAAATAAACAAAAAAACACACTCTAAACATCACAAAATAAAAAAGACAAGTAACAGCTAGTAACAACGCGACCGGATGTGCTAGGGCGCCACCGGATGTCCTAGGAGTACCCACTTGTGATGATGTTTTACACATTTAGCGTCTGATTCCACTCAACACTCCTATCCTTTATGTACTTCTGTCATGATATGCTTTTTTTCCTGTTTCTTTTCTACTGTTTGAGCCAAGTTTGGTTTCAGCAGTGAAAACCTTGTTCTTGGTTTTCTCTTCAAGAACAGTTCAGCTGGCGTTTGATCAGTAGTGGTGTGAGGAGTGTTTCGATATGTAATCAGAAAGTTAGCCAGTTTGTGAGACAGAGACAACTGTTTTTTCTTTGGATTTGGATCCAGCAGTTGTTTGACTAAATTACGTTTTACAATTTGCACTGTGCGTTCTGCTGCTCCATTTGAAGCGGAATGGTATGGAATGACTCTAGTGTGTTTTACACCATTCCATTTCATGAATTGTGCAAACTCTTGTGAACAGAATTGAGGTCCGTTATCAAACACAATTTCCTCTGAAAATCCATAGGACGAAAACAATCCTCGCAAAATGTCTATTGTTTGGCTGGATGTCGTTTTGTTCATCGGAAAAAACCTCAACTCACTTGGAGTGACTATCAATCATAATGAACAATTATTGTCCATCTAACTCTGCAAAGTCCACGAGTAATCTTTGCCACCCTCTAACCGGCCATTTCCATGGCTGTAGCGGTACTGTTGGTGGATTCTTTCCAACTACTTGACACGTGCTACACTCTTTCCCAGTTTGTTTTATGTCCTTATCTACACCAGCCACCATAGATGGTTTCTAGCTAAACTCTTTCTTAGACACATCCCCAAATTCTGATCATGAAGATCTCCTGGCAATTCTATTCCATTTTTTGCAGGGATTACAATTCTCGCACCCCACATGGCACAACCTTGGTCGACTGAGAGTTCATTCCTACGTACAAATAATATTTTCAGTTCCCCCTCTGAATCCTGCAATTTGTTTGGCCATCCATTTACGACAATTGGCAGCACCATTGACAAAAGTCTATCCGTGCGAGTTGCCTTCCGAATGTCCCCTGATGTGACAGGTAACACGTCTACATGAGAGAAATAAAACAAGTCCTCTCTGTTTGGGGAAACCTCTGATTCCAAAGTTAATGTAGACATGGCATCGGCATTGCTGGGCTCTGCTGCCTTACGATAGTGAAATCATACTGGTATGCAGACAATATCAATGCCCATCTTTGCATTCTGGCTGCTGCGTTCTTGATCGCATCAACTTTACCCTTGGTGGGGTGTAGATGATTCTTGTCTATCTTATGACCCAAGTACTCTGCCGACTCACGGCGCTCGTGAGTTATGGCTTTGTCCCACGGGTTTGCGGTCATTGGCGGTGAAGCGCGGCTTCGCCGGAAGGGGGGACCACACAGCCGCCGCCAGTGCGGCACGAGCGCCGTGAGTCGATCTTTCGCCGCCACAGCCACCGCCAGTGAGGCACGAGTGTGGCACGGCCGCCGCCACAGCCCCGCGATCCGAAAGACGTCATCGCGTAGGGCGTCGCGTTGCACGATGACGTCATTACCCGACGCCGCAAGCTCGTGGAACCGGCAGTACGGAGATCCGAGCGGCGCTCTCGTGGTTGCCGTGCGGTCCCCTCTTCCGGCGAAGCCGCGCTTCACCGCCAATGAACGCAAACCCGTAGGACAAAGCCACAACTCCAGTGTTTTGTGTCTATCTTCGGTACAAACCAGTATCTGCTTTCCAAGCCGGGCAAAATGACTCGGTGTTTAGGTTGCCCGGCGGCGCTTTGAGTGGGCAGTGGCACCCGGGTAACCGCTAATTTCGAGCCCTGCCCTGACAGGCAGACACATGATGAAAGGTTGGAAGATGTACTGAAACGACTTGAAACACACAGTGTAAGAGTGAAGGCACAGAAGTGTGAGTTCTTTCAGAACTCGGCAGAGTACTTGGGTCATAAGATAGACAAGAATCATCTACACCCCGCCAAGGGTAAAGTTGATGCGATCAAGAAAGCGCCCACTCCCAGAAACATATCTGAGATCCGATCCTTTTTAGGATTAGTGCATTATTATGGGAAGTTGGTGCCAAATCTGTTCACCTGTTTACATCCCTTGAACGAGCTTTTGTGAAAAGATGTACCATGGAAGTGGACACGTGAATGTGATCAAGCTTTCAAGTCATGAAAAGCTCAGTTTGCAGAGAGTACAATGCTTGTTCATAAATAAGCCTATGAAGTTATCATGTTATGCTCCACCATACGGCGTTGGGAGAGGCCAATAGCATTTGCGTCTAGAACACCCAATGTCAGTGTGATAAATGATGCGCAAATAGAGCGAGAGGATCTTTCTTTCATTTTTGGCGTTAGGAGGTTTCACAAATATTTGTACGGTAGAGGGTTTCTAAGCGAGACAGATCACCAGCCGTTGATAGTGAACCCAAATCCAAAAGTACACATAACAACTCTGGCAGCAGTCAGAATGCAAAGATGGGCATTGATATTGTCTGCATACCAGTATGATATTCAGTATCGTAAGGCAGCAGAGCCCAGCAATGCCGATGCCATGTCTAGATCAACTTTGGAATCAGAGGTTTCCGCGAACAGAGAGGACTTGTTTTATTTCTCTCATGTAGACGAGTTACCTGTCACTTCAGGGGACATTCGGAAGGCTACTCGCACTGATAGACTTTTGTCAAGAATGCTACAAATTGTCGGAAATGGATGGCCAAACAAACTGCCGGATTCAGAGACAGAACTGAAAATATTATTTGTACGTAGGAATGAACACTCAGTCGACCAAGGTTGTGTCATGTGGGGTGCGAGAATTGTAATCACTGAAAAAATGGAATAGAATTGCCAGGAGATTTTCATGATCAGAATTTGGGAATGTGTCTAACCAAGAGTTTAGCTGGAAACCATCTATGGTGGCCTGGTGTAGATAAGGACATAATACAAATTGTGAAAGAGTGTAGCACATGTCAAGTAGTTGGAAAGAATCCACCAACAGTACCGCTACAGCCATGGAAATGGCCAGTTAGAGGGTGGCAAAGATTACTCGTGGACTTTGCAGAGTTAGATGGACAATAATTGTTCATTATGATTGATAGTCACTCCAAGTGGGTTGAGGTTTTTCCGATGAACAAAACGACATCCAGCAAAACAATAGACATTTTGCGAGGATTGTTTGCGTCCTATGGATTTCCAGAGGAAATTGTGTCCGCTAACGGACCTCAATTCTGTTCACAAGAGTTTGCACAATTCATGAAATGGACTAGAGTCATTCCATACCATTCCGCTTCAAATGGAGTTGCAGAACGCTCAGTGGAAATTGTAAAACGTAATTTAGTCAAACAACTGCTGGATCCAAATCCAAATAAAAAACAGTTGTCTCTGTCCACAAACTGGTTAACTTTCTGATTACATATCGAAACACACCTCACACCACTACTGATCAAACGCCAGCTGAACTGTTCTTGAAGAGAAACACAAGAACAAGGTTTTCACTGCTGAAACCAAACTTGGCTCAAACAGTAGAAAAGAAACAGGAAAAAAGCATATCATGACAGAAGTAGATAAAGGATAGGAGTGTTGAGTGGAATCAGACGCTAAATGTGTAAAACATCATCACAAGTGGGTACTCCTAGGGCATCCGGTGGCGCCCTAGCACATCCGGTCGCGCTGTTACTAGCTGCCTCCTCCACACTCTTTTTTATTTTGTTATGTTTAGAGTGCGTTTTTGTAGGATTTTTTCAGTACGTTATGTGGGGGGAAGCGGGTAGGGTAAGGGGGGAACCGTCCTTCAGTGGCTTCCTGGCGAGGATGCGGCTATTATCCGAGTCACGACCTCGCCCACCCCCCCCCACCCCACCTCCGCTCGCGGCCTACCAACTGGGACCGGACCAGAGCTTCAGCAGCTGCGGCGCTGCGCTCGATACATCGCGGAGCGGGCGAAGCCTTACCTGGGATCGCCGCTTGCAGCTCCGGAGTGTTGGGCCGCTGCTACAGTATCGCGGAGCTGTGGGTGCGGAGCTCCTAACGCGGGCGGAGCTGACTTTAACATCGCAAAGTCCTGGGACTATTTGCCGGGGGTCGCCAGCGCGAATCTCCGCCCAGCGCGGCCTGTGGACATCGGGAGCCGCGGACTCCGGTGGTAGGTGGAAGGTGGCCGATTCAGAGGTCCAGGCCGCTGAGGATGTTCTCCCGTTCGGCGTCGGGGTTCCATCGTTCCCGGCGAGAGGGCCTGAACATCGGGCCGCCCGTGGCGGCGACTGCGGGTGCTCGGGAGCACCCGACCACGGGTGAACATTTGGGAACATCAGCGAGGAGGTTGACTGGACATTGGTTCCTTCCCTCACAGTGGGGAACTTTGGTGCCGCTGTGGGGATGTTTCAGTTGTGGACTACTGTGTTCGGTGCTTTTGTGTTTTTAAAAAAATATATTTTTTGTATTACTGTGTGGGAAGAGAATTTCGTTGTCTCTTAATTGAAGACAATTGAAGATAAATTAAATCAAATCAAATCTAAATAGGTTACCTGGAAGAGTAGTGAGAAAGTGTAGACCACGGACATACTTGGTCAAGATGTTTGGAAGTGGGAAGGTGAGAAAAGTACACATTGACCATGTCATGCCTATGCAAGCACAGACAGGTTTGCAACCAGATCAATTAGACGAGTCAGATAATTTGGTTACCACTCAAGTACAGGTACCAACGGATCAACCAGAAATGGTACATGAAGGTACACAAGATAGTGAGAGCTTGAACCAGCCTGAAAATGGAGGTTCAAGTGTGGTTGACAGTCTACAAAATTGACTGATGGACTGGAATCTATGAATGTAGGTAAAAAGGAAGACTTGACTCGATCAAAAATGAGTCCAAGAGGTTCTAAACAGTCAGAAACGTTTGGTCAGAGACGATATCCAGACACAAGTATAAATCCGTCGGTTAGGTTTAATTTGTGAAGTTTAATTTGGGAAATGCACAGATCATTGCATATGCAACATATATGCCTGATCCCCTCATTTTATTCAGGTTATATAAAAGTAAACTAATATAAAAGATTGTAATATATTCATACCGTTTTTATTATATTCAAAAATGTCAACAATGTATATTAAAAAATGTCAGCAATGCGATAACGTTTTCATTAAGGTGGGAGGAGTTATAATAGGGCCACCTTTAGTTGGAGCATTGTATATGATTGAATAAACCACGGTGCAGCTGTGCAGTCATGTTCCGGTCACCAGTGAGTTAACTTGTTAATCTGCGTCTGAGCTCAATATATCTCAGATGGGAGTCAGGGGGTTTGTAGTAGATGTTGGTCAGTAGTCGGTTACCTGCGATGGAGATAGTGAGGACAAGAAACGGTGGGGAGATATTGGAAATGGTCCAGATGAATTTGAGTGCCGGATGGAAGTTAGTGGTGAAATGCATGAAGTCAGTGAGTTCTGCATGGGTGCAGGAGGCAGCATCGTTGCAGTCGTCGATGTAGCGGAGATAGAGTTCGGGGATAGGGCCACGGTATCGCCTCGAACAATGATATGGGCCCAGGCGCGAGCCAATAGCTACGCCTTGGATTTGGAGGAAATGGGAGGAGTCAAAGGAAACGTTGTTGAGGGTAAGGACCAGCTCCTCTAGGCGGGGGATTATCAGTAGACATGGATTGGTTGGTTCTGTGGCTTTAAGACCCTCCTGGTCGGGGATGGAGGTGTAGCGTGACTGGACATCCATGGTGAAGATGAGGGAATGGGGGCCGGGAAAACGGAAGCCATGAAGAGCGTGTGAGGTGTCTGGGACATAGGTAGGGAGAGATTTGACCAGGGGGATAGGATGGAGTCGATGTATATGGAAATAAGTTTGGTGGTACAAGGGTCGAGGTATATGGGAATTAAGGATAAATTAGATAGTTCGAAGGCATCATACTCTGCTGATCAAGAGCTAGTAAATGGGATTTAGTAGTTGGATACTATTGAAATAGACCGTTGTTGGGCCTGCTTCTCTGCTCTGTGACTCGCTACTTTCCCCTTGAATGGGTCGAGTTATAATGAGAGGTGCGGACATTATTCCTTCGAGTGCCGGAGGATGAAGGACGGTATTATGATTATGTATAAAATCACGAGGAAAATAGATCAGGTAAATGCACTTTTATCCGTGTCGAGGAATCAAAAACCATCTTAGATATCGATATGGTCTGTTTCACATGGTCAATCTTAGTCGGCGTCATTCTACGAACATTCCCGCTCTGATCATAAATATCACTTTTCTAAGATGATTAGCATTGGTAAGGTTAGGCAACGGTTTACTAATGTGATATTTACCGAGGAATAGTGAAAAGCTTTGTTTTGCTTCCGATCAACTCAGATCGGATAGATCGTGCATAGGTACAAACAGTTCAAACTCAGAGGTAGACAAAAGTGCTGGAGAAACTCAGCAGGTGCAGCAGCATCTATGGAGCGAAGGAAATAGGCAACGTTTCGGCCGAAACCCTTCTTCCAACTCAGATACATCAGATAGCTCAAGGGGAATGTACAAAATACAGAATATTGTTCGTGATGTTATGATCAATGTTGCCTTTTATTTCTACGAATCCCAGAATTGTCCGTGTGTTTGTAAGGATGAACATCATTTGCTCAGCCCACATTGCATAATTCAGACCGCCGTGGAACTGGTCATGTGCAGTTGGTGAAATCGTGTTCTGTAAAAACGCAAAGTTAGTACAATGTGTAAAACGTATCATTTGATTGTGCCGAGGTCCACAGCGGGAACGATGTATGACGCGTTGCTTCTGTGAGCCATGGGACATCCCACTGGGTTCGTGGTGTAGTGGACAATTAAGATGGGAAGAGCATTAGGTTTTAGCCTCGTTTATTATCACATGTATCAAGGTACAGTCTAAAACTTGGTTGTGCATGCTGTCCAAACTGATCAGATATAGCATAGACAGATTCAATCAGTTCAAACACGAGGACACAGAGTGGTGAGTCTTTGTATAAACACAGAGGGTGGTCAGGGTGTGGATTCGCACAGGGGTTGGTGGGTTTATAGAACGAGCTGCCAGAGGAGGTAGTTGAGGCTAAAACTATCACAACATTTAAAGACATTTGGACAGGTAGGTGTATAGGAAAGGTTGAAAATGCTCAGGGCCAAACATAGCAGGTGGGTCTAGTGGAGATGGGGCACATTGGTAGGTTAGGGCAAGCTGGGCCGATTGTCTATGCCTATGTAAATAGGTGAAGCAAAGTGGACGATACAGAGTGCAGAACACAGTTTTCACCATTGTATCGCAACATTGTTCATCAGTTTGTGAGACAACGCCGAATGCCACAATGGGTTAGAGGCTGTTGTGGGACAACGCCCAATGGCACAATGGGTTAGAGGCTGTTGTGAGACAATGCCCAATGCCACAATGGGTTAGAAGCTGTTGTGAGACAATGCCCAATGCCACAATGGGTTAGAGGCTGTTGTGAGACAATGCCCAATGCCACAATGGGTTAGAGGCTGTTGTGAGACACTGCCCAATGCCACAATGGGTTAGAGGCTGTTGTGAGACAACGCCCAATGCCACAATGGGTTAGAGGGTGTCGTGGGACAATGCCCAATGCCACAATGGGTTAGAGGCTGTTGTGAGACACTGCCCAAAGCCACAATGTGCCCGTCGGAAACCAGCACCACTGCGTCACTAATGTTTTCTTGGATGATGAATGAATGAAGTTAGAGACAAATTGACCAGAACCACAACTCTGGAGGGACTGTTCAGAGGCCTGGTAACGGAGGGTAATAAGTTATTCGTATGTCCCGTAGTGCGCAGTTTTAGAAATGACCTCGGACTCAATCATTTCATACATAGAAACATAGAAACATAGAAAATAGGTGCAGGAGTAGGCCATTCGGCCCTTTGAGCCTGCACCGCCATTCAATATGATCATGGCTGATCATCCAACTCAGTATCCTGTACCTGCCTTGTCTCCTTAGCCCCTGATCCTTAAGCCACAAGGGCCACATCTAACTCCCTCTTAAATATAGCCAATGAACTGGCCTCAACTCCCTTCTGTGGCAGAGAATTCCACAGATTCACCACTCTCTGTGTGAAAAATGTTTTTCTCATCAGGGTCCTAAAAGACTTCCCTCTTATCCTTAAACTGTGACCCCTTGTTCTGGACTTCCCCAACATCGGGAACAATCTTCCTGCATCTAGCCTGTCCAACCCCTTAAGAATCTTGTTAGTTTCTATAAGAACCCCCCTCAATCTTCTAAATTCTAGCGAGTACAAGCCGAGTCTATCCAGTCTTTCTTCATATGAAAGTCCTGCCATCCCAGGAATCAATCTGGTGAACCTTCTTTGTACTCCCTCTATGGCAAGAATGTCTTTCGTCAGATTTGGTGACCAAAACTGTACGCAATACTCCAGGTGTGGTCTCACCAAGACCCTGTACAACTGCAGTAGAACCTCCCTGCTCTTATACTAAAATCCTTTCGCTATGAATGCTAACATACCATTCTCTTTCTTCACTGCCTGCTGCACCTGCATGCCTACTTTCAATGACTGGTGCACCATGACACCCAGATCTCGTTGCATCTCCCCTTTTCCTAATCGGCCATCATTCAGATAATAGTCTACTTTCCTGTTTTTGCCACCAAGGTGGATAACCTCACATTTATCCACATTATACAGCCTCGACATTACTCTCCATTTCCCTGTTGTTGAAAAAACATGTTCGCCCAGCCATATTTGTACTTCATAAATGAGCATCACTATTTTCTGGGTAGGAGGTACAGTGTATTCAGATATGTTTGCCAGGATAAATTCCATCTTATCCCAGTCACTCAATTCTTATTCTGAATCATTTATCCTAACTAGATTATCCAGCGACCCTTTGTGTATTTCGGTGTATAATCATCCTGTCAAGGCCTCTCAGAAGCCGATATGTATTGTGTCAATAAACTCACTTGTCGTTGTTCCAAACTGACCAGAGTAGACGATCTGATATAGTGTTGGTCCTATGACGGCCATTTTTTCCGAGGGATAAATGTCGGCTTCAGTCTCTGCACCGAGCTGAAGACGCACATCGTGTTCCTTGAAAGATATAACGTCAAAGCATAACCGTCTGCGGCCAAGGGGAAAGGGGTAACTACAGAGAGAGAGTGGGACCTCTCATGAATCAAAGCGGTCACCCCTGTGTGGAGCCACAGGAGATGGACAAGATCCTCAAATTGTATCTCCCCTCTGTATTTATCGAGGAGAAAAACTGTCGGACGGAGGATCTTGGGGCAGTCAATGGAATTATCTTGAGAGCAGCCCGTGTTACCGTCGAAGAAGTACTGAAGGTACTATCGTGTATCAAAGTAGACAAATCTCCAGGGCCTGATCACACATATCAGAGGACATTGTACGAAACTAGAGTGGGAATTGCGGGAGCCCTCGTTGAAATTTACGAGCCAATAGACAATAGACATTGGGTGCGGGAGAAGGCCATTCGCCCCTTCGAGCCAGCACCGCCATTCACTGTGATCATGGCTAATCATCCACATTCAGTACCCCGTTCTTGCCTTCTCCCCATATCCCTTGACCCTGCTATGTTTAAGAGCTCTATCTAACTCTCTCTTGAAAGCATCCAGAGAATTGACCTCCACTGCCTTCTGAGGCAGAGAATTCCACAGATTCGCAACTCTCCGGGTGAAAAAGTGTTTCCTCATCTCCGTTCTAAATGGCCTACCCCTTATTCTTAATCTGTGACCCCTTGTTCTGGACTCCCACAAAATCGGGAACACGTTTCTTGCCTCTATCGTGTCCAATCCTTTAATAATCTTACACGTTTCAATAAGGTGCCCTCTCATCCTTCTAAATTCCAGTGTATACAAACCCAGTCGCTCTATTCTTTCAACATATGAGAGTCCTACCATCCCGGGAATTACCCTGGTGAACCTACGCTGCACTCCCTCAATAGCAATAACGTCCTTTCTCAAAATTGGAGACCAAAACTACACACAGTACTCCAGGAGTTGTCTCACCAGGGCCCTGTCCAATTGTAGAAGGACCTCTTTGTTCCTATACTCAACTCCTCTTGTTATGAAGGCCAACATGCCATTAGCTTTTGCGACAATATCCATGAAATTTATGCATATGAGCAGTACATATTCTCGCACATGCTCAGCCTCGCGCATATAATTATGCAAATCAGTCAGTGACCTTTAACTTGTAAATAAATCATTCTTGCTTTTGATCCCAACACGAGCGTGTGTGGAGCCATCTTTCCCCGTCTAATATGTGCTAGTTTTACCCACGCCCTAAGCAGACACATATCAAAACATGGTTGCAGCGGTGAAAGTGAGGATTTTTGGATAAAATGAACGCTATGATGATTATGATTGTTCAAGGGTGATGACACACATTCTTGAGGGAATTGAAGGTGTGGTGTGTTACTTGGATGACACCCTCATCTCAGCCCCTGACAGGCAGACACACGATGAAAGGTTGGAATATGTACTCAAACGACTTGATACACACAGTGTAAGAGTGAAGGCACAGAAGTGTGAGTTCTTTCAGAACTCGGCAGAGTACTTGGGTCATAAGATAGACAAGAATGATCCACACCCCACCAAGGGTAAAGTTGATGCGATCAAGAACGCGCCCACTCCCAGAAACATATCTGAGATCCGATCCTTTTTAGGATTAGTACATTATTATGGGAAGTTGGTGCCAAATCTGTTCACCTGTTTACATCCCTTGAACGAGCTTTTGTGAAAAGATGTACCATGGAAGTGGACACGTGAATGTGATCAAGCTTTCAAGTCATGTAAAGCTCAGTTGGCAGAGAGTACAATGCTTGTTCATAAATAAGCCTATGAAGTTAGCATGTTATGCTCCACCATACGGTGTTGGGGCTGTGATCTCTCATGTGCTAGATAATGGATGGGAGAGGCCAATAGCATTTGCATCTAGAACACCCAATGTCAGTGTGATAAATTGTGCGCAAATAGAGCGAGAGGTTCTTGCTTTCATTTTGTCGTTAGGAGGTTTCACAAATATTTGTATTGTAGAGGGTTTCTAATCGAGACAGGTCACCAGCCGTTGATAGTGATCCCAAATACAAAAGCACACATACCAACTCTGGCAGCAGTCAGAATGCAAATTGTTTTAGAGGGAACTGCAGATGCTGGAAAATCGAAGGTACACAAAAATGCTGGAGAAACTCATGGGATGCAGCAGCATCTATGGAGCGAAGGAAATAGGCAACGTTTCGGGCCGAACCCTTCTTCAGACTGATGGGGGGTGGGGGGAGGCGGGGAGAAGACAGGAAAAAGGAGGAGGAGGAGCCCGGGGGCTGAGGGAGAGGTAGGGGGGTGGAGGAGACTGCAAGGGTTAACTGAATTGTGAGTATTCAATGTTCATGCCAAGAGGATGCAGACTGCCCAAGCGGAATATGAGGTGCTGTTCCTCCAATTTCCGGTGTTGCTCACTCTGGCCATGGAGGAGGCCCAGGACACAGAGGTCGGATTCGGAATGGGAGGGGGAGTTGAAATGCTGAGCCACCGGGAGTTCAGGTTGGTTAATGCGGGCCGAGCGGAGGTGTTCGGCGAAACGATCGCCAAGCATACGCTTGGTCTCACCGATATAGATCAGCTGACATCTAGAGCCAGAATGCAAAGATGGGCATTGATATTGTCTGCATACCAGTATGATATTCAGTATCGCAAGGCAGCAGAGCACACCAATGCTGATGCCATGTCTATATTACCTTTGGAATCAGAGGTTTCCCCAAACAGAGAGGACTTGTTTTATTTCTCTCATGTAGACGAGTTACCTGTCACTTCAGGGGACATTCGGAAGGCTACTCGCACTGATATACATTTGTCAAGAGTGCTGCAAATTGTCGCAAATGGATGGCCAAACAAATTGCCGGATTCAGAGGCAGAACTGAAAATATTATTTGTACGTAGGAATGAACTCTCAGTCGACCAAGGTTGTGTCATGTGGGGAGCGAGAATTGTAATCCCTGAAAAAATGGAATAAAATTGCTAGGAGATCTTCATGATCAGAATTTGGGAATGTGTCTAACAAAGAGTCTAGCTAGAAACCATCTATGGTGGCCTGGTGTAGATAAGGACATAAAACAAACTGTGAAAGAGTGTAGCACATGTCAAGTAGTTGGAAAGAATCCACCAACAGTACCGCTACAGCCATGGAAATGGCCGGTTAGAGGGTGGCAAAGATTACTCGTGGACTTTGCAGAGTTAGATGGACAATAATTGTTCATTATGATTGATAGTCACTCCAAGTGGGTTGAGGTTTTTCCGATGAACAAAACGACATCCAGCAAAAGAATAGACATTTTGCGAGGATTGTTTGCGTCCTATTGATTTCCAGAGGAAATTGTGTCTGATAACGGACCTCAATTCTGTTCACAAGTGTTTGCACAATTCATGAAATGGAATGGTGTAAAACACACTAGAGTCATTCCATATCATTCCGCTTCAAATGGAGCAGCAGAACGCACAGTGCAAATTGTAAAACGTAATTTAGTCAAACTGCTGGATCCAAATCCAAAGAAAAGAAAGTTGTCTCTGTCTCACAAACTGGCTAACTTTCTGATTACATATCGAAACACACCTCACACCACTACTGGTCAAACGCCAGCTGAACTGTTCTTGAGGAGAAAACCAAGCACAAGGTTTTCACTGCTGAAACCAAACTTGGCTCAAACAGTAGAAAAGAAGCAGGAAAAAAAAGCATATCATGACAGAAGTAGGTAAAGGAAAGGAGTGTTGAGTGGAATCAGAAGTTAAAGGTGAAAAACATCATCACAAGTGGGTACTCGTAGAACATCCGGTGGCGCCCTAGGACATCCGGTCGCGCTGTTACTAGCTGCCTCCGCCCACATTCTGGTTGTCTTTTGAATTTTGTTATGTTCAGAGTGTTTTTTGTTTGTTTATTTCAGTACTTTATGTGGGGGGAAGCGGGTAGGGTAAGGGGGGAACCGTCCTTCAGTCGCTTCCTGGCGAGGATGCGGCTATTATCCGAGTCGCGACCTCGCCCCCCCCCCAATCCCACCTCCCCTCGCGGCATACCAACGGGGACCGGACCAGAGCTTCAGCAGCTGCGGCGCTGCGCTCGATATATCGCGGAGCGGGCGAGGCCTTACCTGGGATCGCCGCATGGAGCTCCGGAGTGTTGGGCCGCTGCTCCAGCATCGCGGAGCTGTCCTAACGCGGGCGGAGCTGACTTAAACATCGTAAAGTCCTGGGACCATTTGCCGGGGGTCGCCATCGCGAATCTCCGCGCAGCGCGGCCTGTGGACATCGGGAGCTGCGGACTCCGGTGGAAGGTGGAAGGTGGCCGATTCAGAGGCACAGGCCGCTGAGGATGTTCTCCCGTTCGACGTCGGGGTTCCATCGCTCCCGGCGAGAGGGCCTGAACATCGGGCCGCCCGTGGCGGCGACTACGGGGTTCAAGTGTGGTTGACGGTCTACAAAATTGACTGATAGACTGGAATCTATGAATGTAGGTTAAAAGGAAGTCTTGACTCGATAAAAAATGAGTCCAAGTGGTTCTAAACAGTCAGAAACTTTTGGTCAGAAATTATATACAGACAAAAGGAGAAATCCGGTGGTTAGGTTTAATTTGTGAAGTTTAATTTCATAAGTTTACCTAATTTCATGTATTATTATTGGTCAGTAAATATTAAAAAATATGATTCAACTGATGGATAACTCCGCCCAGCAAGTGGACTGGATTGTAATGGAGAAAGAGGATTGCTCCTCTGGAAACATTGGAGCGATCCTCCTCTCTCCAATGAAACTGAATAATATAAATTGTAATAAGAACCCAATTATTCATAGCACAATCCGAATTTGGAAACAAATAAAACAAAATTTAAAATTAAGAAATGTATCACTTTTATCACCCATAGTTAATAACCCTTCGTTCAATCCCTCTATTATAGATAAAGCTTTTACACATTGGGATAGACTAGGAATTAAAACGTTCGGTGACTTGTATGAAACTGGAAAATTTCTTTCATTTCAACAATTACAAATAAAATATAAACTCGGAAATAATCAATATTTTAAATATTTTCAAATATGCGACTATTTGAAAAAATATACAAAAGATCATTATAATAACCCAGCAGATGTATTGGATGAGGCAATGCAGATAAAAGCTCAATCAGCAAACTTAATATCATATTTGTATAATATTATCTTAAATGTACAAATACCATCTACGGAGGGTATCAGAAGAGTCTGGGAACAAGAGTTAGCTATTAAAATTTCAAAGGAAAGTTGGAATGAACACTTATTAAACGTGCATAAATGTTCGATTAATGTAAGACACACTTTAATACAATTTAAAATTTTACATAGATTATATTACTCCAAAACTAAAATCCATAAAATTTTCCCAAATGTATCATCTATTTGTGATAAGTGTCAATCCCAAGAAGCTACTATAGCGCACTCATTCGTTTTCTGTACAAAAATTCAAAAATTTTGGAATGAAATTTTCAAAATCATTACAAAATTATTTAAAATAAAACTGATACCCAAAGCAGAATGGATTATCTTCGGAATAACGGAAGATGGTCCAGAACTAAATGTGTTTCAAAAGAAACTAATAGACTGTGGGTTAATAACTGGAAAAAAGCTAATCCTAAAATTTTGGAAGAAGGCTCCAATACCAACTATAAACATGTGGATTTCAAATATGTTCGAAACATTACACCTAGACGAGATAAGACTCCTCCTGGCAGGTAAACCAGATCACTTCCACCTGACGTGGTCTGCATTTATAGAATTATTACAAATATAGGGTGCAAAGGTACCTTAAAAAAATTGAGGTCAGGTAATGGGGAATGATAGTTGAAGAGTTGGTATGTCCCATTTGCGTAATGCTCATAAAAATTATTTGTTTCTCTCTTTTTCCTCTTTCTCTTTATCCTTCTTTTCTAGGGTCTATTTCTTAACTCTTTTTCTTTTGTTTTTAATTTTGTTCTTATAGGGTCTTCGTTCTTTCTTGTTGTCACATTTTCTACACTCTCACTTTTTCCTTCACTTTCTTCATTCTTTCAATCTTATCCTTTCCTTTTACTAGTGTAAAATACAAACGGAGTACATTAATTGTAAGAAGACATAAGTGACGAGTACTAATGTATGTGGTTGTAATGTAATGTACTTCTAATAAATACAAAATTAAAAAAATATATATATATATATATATTTATGTATATATATATATGTATATATATAACTTTTCTTCGTTTATTATTCATTTTCATCTTTTCTTTCTTCTTTTTTTAATCGTTCGAAATAAAAGATATCAAATTCAAATTCAAATTTGGGAAATGCACAGATCATTGCATATGCAACATATATGCCTGATCCCCTCATTTTGTTCAGGTTATATAAAAGTAAAGTATTATAAAAGATTGTAATATATTCATACCGTTTTTATTATATTTAAAAATGTCAACAATGTTATATTTAAAAATCTCAAGGCGATAACGTTTTCATTAAGGTGGGAGGAGTTGTAATAGCGCCACCTTTAGTTGGAGCATTGTATATGGTTGAATAAACCACGGTGCAGCTGTGCAGTCATGTTCCTTTCACCAGTGAGTTAACTTGTTATTCTGTGTCTGAGCTCAATATATCTCAGATGGGAGTCAGGGGGTTTGTAGTAGATATTGGTTAGTAGTCGGTTACCTGCGATGGAGATAGTGAGGACAAGAAACGGTGGGGAGATATTGGGAATGGTCCAGGTGAATTTGAGTGCTGGATGGAAGTTAGTGGTGAAATGGATGAAGTCAGTGAGTGCTGCATGGGTGCAGGAGGCAGCATCGTTGTAGTCGTCGATGTAGCGGAGATAGAGGTCGGGGATAGGGCCACGGTATCGCCTCGAACAATGATATGGGCCCAGGCGCGAGCCAATAGCTAGCCTTGGATTTGGAGGAAATGGGAGGAGTCAAAGGAAAAGTTGTTGAGGGTAAGGCCCAGCTCCGCTAGGCGGAGGATTATCAGTAGACGTGGATTGGTTGGTTCTGTGGTCGAGGAAGAAGCGGAAGGCTTTAAGACCCTCCTCGTCGGGGATGGAGGTGTAGAGTGACTGGACATCCACGGTGAAGATGAGGGAATGGGGGCCTGGAAAACGGAAGCCATGAAGGGGACGAAGAGGGTGTGAGGTGTCCGGGACATAGTTAGGGAGAGATTTGACCAGGGGGATAGGATGGAGTCGATGTATATGGAAATACGTTTGGTGGTACAAGGGTCGAGGTATGTGGGAATTAACGATAAATTAGATAGTTCGAAGGCATCATACTCTGCTGATCACGAGCTAGTAAATGGGATTTAGTAATTGGATACTATCGACATAGATAGTTGTTGGGCCTGCTTCTCTGCTATGTGACTCTGTGACACACGACCCAGTCTTGCATAATTCTCCACATGTGGTATCACCGTCACTAGTTATAATCATATAACCATATAACCATTACAGCACGGAAACAGGCCATCTCGGCCCTTCAAGTCCGTGCCGAACACTTTTCTACCCCCTTCTTTCTTCTTCCTTCCCCCTAGTCCCATCTACCTGCACTCGGATCATATCCCTCCATTCCTTTCCCGTCCATATACCCATCCAATCTATTTTTTAAAGGATAAAATCGAACCTGCCTCCACCACTTCCACTGGAAGCTCATTCCACACAGCTACCACTCTCTGAGTAAAGAAGTTCCCCCTAATGTTACCCCTAAACTTCTGTCCCTTAATTCTCAAGTCACGTCCCCTTGTTTGAATCTTCCCTACTCTCAATGGAAAAAGCTTATCCACGTCAACTCTGTCTAACCCGCTCATCATATTAAAGACTTCCATCAAGATTAGATACAGGAGAGTAAGAACAGAAGAATCTATAAATACATTTAGAAATGTATTACTGACCCAAAATTGGAAACAGGTGTTTAAAGAGACTGATACCAACAAAGCGTATGGAACATTCCTGATAATATTTAAATCATTATATGATGAACATTGTCCTTTGAAACAACACATGAAGAAACAAAAATATATAGTTAGGCCATGGATGACAAGAGCCGTTGGAGAGATCGCAGAGGGAGGAGCTACACACGAGCGGTAGGAGTTAAAAAGGAGCGCGGGGCTTGTTCCTTACAGAGGCCCAAGAGCCGTTGGAGAGATCGCAGAGGGAGGAGCTACACACGACCGGTAGGAGTTAAAAAGGAGCGCGGGGCTTGTTCCTTACAGAGGCCCAAGAGCCGTTGGAGAGATCGCAGAGGGAGGAGCTACACACGACCGGTAGGAGTTAAAAAGGAGCGCGGGGCTTGTTCCTTACAGAGGCCCAAGAGCCGTTGGAGAGATCGCAGAGGGAGGAGGTACACACGACCGGTAGGAGTTAAAAAGGAGCCCAAATCTGTAACGTTCCAAGTTCCACTTCAAAAACAAGTGGGTTTGAGGAAGCCGCTGATTGGTGGACGCAGATAAGAGGGAGCAGCTGATTGGGAGTCAGATCCCTGCTGATTGTACTGTATTGTAGCAGTTTGTTTTGTATTGTAGCAGTTTGTTTTGTATTGTAGCAGTTTGTTTTGTATTGTATCAGTTTGTTTTGTATTGTAGCAGTTTGTTTTGTATTGTATCAGTTTGTTTTGTATTGTATCAGTTTGTTTTGTATTGTAGCAGTTTGTTTTGTATTGTAGCAGTTTTATATTCTATCCAGGGTAAGGGGAGTATGAAGGCCAGGGCAGTTTACTGTTCTGGATGTCAGATGTGGGAAGTCATGGAGTCTGATAGCCCTCCAGACGTCCACATCTGCGTCAGGTGTATCGAGATGGGGCTCCTAATGGACCGTATTAGGAACCTGGAGCAGCAGCTCGATGACCTCCGTCTGGTCAGGGAGAGCGAGGAAGTCATCGAGAGGAGTTACAGGGATGTGGTCACTCCAACCGTTGAGGCAGGCAAGTGGATCACGGTTGGGAGAGGCAAGGGGCACAGGCAGGGACTAGAGAGTACCCCGGTGGCTGTACACCTTGACAATAAGTACTCCTGTTTGAGCACTGTTGGGGTGGACAGCCTACCTGGGGGTAGCGACAGCGGCCGGGCCTCCGGTATAGAGACCGGTCCTGTTGCTCAGAAGGGTAAGGAAAAGAAGAGGAGGGCAATATTAATAGGGACTCTATAGTTAGGGGGTCAGACAGGCGATTCTGTGGACGCAGTCGGGAGACCCGGATGGTAGTTTGCCTCCCTGGTGCCAGGGTCTGTGATGTGTCTCAACATGTCCAAGACATCCTGAAAGGGCAGGGAGAGGAGCCCGAAGTCGTGATACATATAGGTACCAATGACATAGGTAAAAAAAGAGAAGTGGTCCTGAAAGGAGAATTTAGGGAGTTAGGAGGGGAGTTAAAGAGAAGGACAGCGAAGGTAACAATCTCGGGATTACTGCCTGTGCCACGCGACAGTGAGAGTAGGAATGGAGCGAGGTGGAGGATAAATGCATGGCTGAAGGACTGGTGCAGAAGTCAGGGATTCAAATTTCTGGATCATTGGGACCTCTTTTGTGGAAGGTACGACCTGTACAAAAAGGATGGGTTGTACTTGAACCTGAGGGGGACCGATATCCTGGCGGGGAGATCTGCAAAGGCTACTGGGGAGACTTTAAACTAGAATGGTTGGGGGGAGGGACTCAAATAGAGAATGCTATTAGACAGTGTGTGAGGCAGGAGGCAGAGAAGGAAAGCACTCAGACCCAACATGTAGGGGGGAAAGAAGAAAACAATAATAAACAGAGAATAAGAGGTGGTGGGGTTCTTAAATGGGTTAGCAGAGAAACAGAGGGGTGCAAAATGCGGGCGGAAGCAATAGGTGAAAAGTAAAAGTGGCAGGCAGACAAATCCAGGGCAAAAATCAAAAAGAGCCACTTTCCAACAATAATTGTATAAGGGGTAAGAGCGTTGTAAAAACAAGCCTGAAGGCTTTGTGTCTCAATGCAAGGAGCATTCGTAATAAGGTCGATGAGTTGAACGTGCATATAGCTATTAATGATTATGATATAGTTGGGATCACGGAGACATGGCTCCAGGGTGACCAAGGCTGGGAGCTGAACATCCAGGGATATTCAATATTCAGGAGGGATAGAGAGAAAGGAAAAGGAGGTGGGGTAGCGTTGCTGGTTAGAGAGGAGATTAACGCAGTGGAAAGGAAGGACATTAGCTTGGAGGATGTGGAATCGGTATGGGTAGAGCTACGAAATACTAAGGGGCAGAAAACGCTGGTGGGTGTTGTGTACAGGCCACCTAGCAGTAGTAGTGAAGTTGGGGATGGCATCAAACAGGAAATTAGAAATGCGTGCAACAAAGGCAAAACAGTTATAATGGGTGACTTCAATCTACATATAGATTGGGTGAATCAAAATTGGCAGGGGTGCTGAGGAAGAGGATTTCTTGGAATGTATGAGGGATAGTTATCTAAACCAACATTTAGAGGAACCAACGAGAGAGCAGGCTATTCTAGACTGGGTATTGAGTAATGAGGAAGGGTTAGTTAGCAGACTTGTTGTGCGTGCCCCCTTGGGCAAGAGTGACCATAATATGGTTGAGTTCTTCATTAGGATGGAGAGTGACATTGTTAATTCAGAAACAACGGTTCTGAACTTAAAGAAAGGTAACTTTGAGGATATGAGACGTGAATTGCCAAGATTGACTGGCAAGTAGTTCTAAAAGGGTTGACGGTGGATATGCAATGGAAGGCATTTAAAGACTGCATGGATGAACTACAAAAAATGTTCATCCCAGTTTGGCAAAAGAATCAATCAGGGAAGGTAGTGCATCCGTGGATAACAAGGGAAATCAGGGATAGTATCAAAGCAAAAGATGTTGCGTACAAATTAGCAGAAAAAACAGCATACCAGAGGACTGGGAGAAATTCAGAGACCAGCAGAGGAGGACAAAGGGCTTAATTAGGAAAGGGAAAATAGATTATGAAAGGAAACTGGCAGGGAACATAAAAACTGACTGCAAAAGTTTTTATAGATATGTGAAGAGAAAGAGATTAGTTAAACAAATGTAGGTCCCTTGCAGTCAGAAACAGGTGAATTGATCATGGGGAACAAGGATATGGCGGACCAATTGAATAACTACTTTGGTTCCGTCTTCACTAAGGAAGACATAAATAATCTGCCGGAAATAGCAGGGGGCCGCGGGTCAAAGGAGATGGAGGAACTGAGTGAAATCCAGGTTAGTCGGGAAGTGGTGTTGGGGTAAATTGAATGGATTAAAGGCCGATAAATCACCAGGGCCAGATAGGCTGCATACCAGAGTACTTAAGGAAGTAGCTCCAGAAATAGTGGATGCATTAGTGATAATTTTTCAAAATTCTTTAGATTCTGGAGTAGTTCCTGAGGATTGGAGGGTAGCAAACGTAACCCCACTTTTTAAGAAGGGAGGGAGAGAGAAAACGGGGAATTACAGACCAGTTAGTCTAACATCGGTAGTGGGGAAACTGCTAGAGTCAGTTATTAAAGATGGGATAGCAGCACATTTGGAAAGTGGTGAAATCATTGGACAAAGTCAGCATGGATTTACGAAAGTAAATCGTGTCTGACGAATCTTATAGAATTTTTCGAGGATGTAACTAGTAGAGTGGATAGGGGAGAACCAGTGGATGTGTTGTATCTGGCCTTTCAGAAGGCTTTCGACAAGGTACCACATAAGAGATTAGTATACAAACTTAAAGCACACGGTATTGGGGGTTCAG
>JAXLNO010005233.1:7500-25742 GCA_038087875.1 Malacoraja senta | reverse complement strand
CACTCAACTATTTTGTTTGTTTACCTCACTGACTATTTCTAACCCCCCCCTAAATTCCTTTGACAGGTTGAATAGAAATGTCCCCAATCTGGTTGTTTTATTAATTCAACACATAGATGAACATCCTCAAGGAGTGTAATCAAATGGAAACGGATTCAGATGCGATATTTAAGAGCTTGTTCAAAGAAGGGGCGTATTTTAAAGGAGTGACAGAGATACCTGCAGGGGAATGTGTGAGGAGGTTATTATTTGTCTTTTGTTTTAGCTTGAACCAGGACATCTGAAGATTCAAACTTTAATACAGTAATTGTACTGATACTGACCCCAACCAACCACGTGATGAATATCATCCATTCCGGAAGTTTGACTTTTATGATGCCATTTAAACTTCACTTGGATTTTAATCATTTCAATGTAAAAGTAATTGGGAATGGGGAGCATTGGAACAAAAATTTGCCCTCGGTACATATTAACTGTAATATAATAATGTATGCATGTTGGGAGGTGCAATCAAAACAAAGATCTTTTTATCATTGTTGTATTATGAATACCACAGAAAATATTATGTACACTCAAGATCAAATTTAATAGATTAATATTGCTTAAATATATAGTTATTGGACTTTGCATTTCGGAAAAGTCCCAGCTGAGAGGAAGACAGCAAAATACTGAAAATATTGGGGGTGAAAATGATTTCAGGAGAGTTTGTTAGGAAAATGAAGGAAATGGTAACAGAATACTTATACAGCTGAGTGAGTATAATTTTATGGATGAGAAATTGTGTTCAACCAATTGATGACTTCTTTGACAAAGTAACTAGCATGTTAGATAACGAAGAAGCCAATGGATGTAGCAAATGTTGTTATAGATAATGTGGTCTGTGAAGTGCCCCATAAAAGATTACTGCATTAGATAAGCACCTGTGGACTTGAACGTTAAAGGTTAAGTCCAGGTGTTCAGATATGGGGCTTTATGTGAGGGACAGATATATTGTCAGTGCAGAGGGGCTAGGAGCAAGGCCAAGTGTACATCCAGAGTCAAGGTCTGGAATAGTACTAGGTGTGCAGTCAAAGCTGGGACCAGGCGAGTGTTCAGCACTGGAAACCTAAGCAGGTAAGCAGCTATGACCAGGGTAGAATAGGGGAGGGGGGCAGGTGTAAGGCTGGACTCAGGGACAGGAATGAGAGAAGGTATGCAACTGGAGTCAGTCAGGAGTAGTACCAGGTGTGCAGTGAAACCCAGGTTGGTCAACATGGGCCGTGTTTGATTATAATCTGATTTCCATACATGAATATACTAAGATCAGTCATGTGCTGCACCTGTTGATCAGAGCCTGGGCTCTACTGTAAAATGTACTTAGGAATGTAATTAGTCTAAACTTATTCATAGCTAATTAAATTTAAAGCATATATATTGCATTCAAGTATTGTTAAAAGACGCGCTACAGTATGCATCATATTGTAGTGAGTGCACCCTCCTCCCCCCCCCTCCCGGTCGCTATCTTCCCTCGGGCTTGGTCTCTCACAATTTCTCACTCCCAACTCTCACCCAATGTTGGCAGCCCTGCTCTCCCCCAACTTTCTCCTCTCTCTCTCCCCCCTCTCTCTCTCTCTCCCCTCTCTCTACCCCCTCTCTCTCTCTCTGCCAACTTTCTCCTCTATCTCTCTCCCCCTCTCTCTCTTTCTCCACCCCTCTCTCTCCCACCCTCTCTCTCATCCCTCTCTCTACCACCCCCCACTCTCTCCCCATCTCACTCTCCCCCTCTCTCTCTTTCTCTCTCTCTCTCCCCCTCTCTCTCTCCCCTCTGTCTCTCTCCACTCTCTCTTTCTCCCTCCCTCTCCCCCTCTCTCACTCTGCCCTCTATCTCTCCGCTGCGAATTCATGCACAGGATGGAAATTGGAAACTGAAAACTGGGGGAACGATGTCCCCCTGCGTACCCCACCATTTCCATCACTGACTCTCACACACACACACACACACACACACACACACACACACACACACACACACACACACACACACACACACACACACACACACACACACACACACACACACATTCACACACACACACACACACACACACACACACACACACACACACACACACACACACACACACACACACACACACACACACACACACACACACACACACACATTCACACACATTAACCCACAGGCACTTTTTAAGCACACAGTTTGATTACCTTCCATTCTACCATAGAGATATAAAGTCTATAATAGACTTTATTTATATTTCTATGATTCTACAGACCTTGGCTGGGAACCCGGGGCTCACCAACATTGTTTCCAATTGGGCCCCGCACCTCCTAAGGCCGGCCCTGCCTTCTCCCCATTCCCCTTGATTCCGCTAGCCCCAAGAGCTCGATCTAACTATTTTAAATGCATCCGGTGAATTGGCCTCTGCTGCCTTCTGTGGCAGAGAATTCCACAAATTCACAACTCTCTGGGTGAAGTTTTTTCTCATCTCCGTCTTTACCGCACTGCCTCAATAGCAAGGATGTCTTTCTTCAAATTAGGAGACCAAATTTCACATAATACTCCAGATATGGTCTCAGCAGGGCCCTGTCCAACTGCAGAAGGACCTCTTTACTCCTGTACTCAAATCCTCTTGTTATGAAGGCCAACATTTCATTCGCTTTCTTCACTGCCTGTTGTATCCACATCTTTACTTTCAGTGACTGATGCACAAGGACATCTAGGTCTCGTTGCACTTCCCCCTTTCCCCTGGTTCTGGACTCCCCCAACATCGGGAACATGTTTCCTGCCTCTAGCGTGCCAAACCCTTAATAATCTTGTATGTTTCAATAATATACCCTCTCATCCTTCTAAATCCCAGAGTATACAAGCCCAGCCGCTCCATTCTCTCAGCATATGACAGTCCCACCATCCCGGGAATTAACCTGGTGAACCTACGCTGCACTCCTTCAATAACTCCTGATTTTTGTACTAATCAAGAATCTTTCTAGAATACGCTAGAATTTAGAAGATTGAGTTGGGATCTTATAGAATCTTACAAAATTCTTAAGGGGTTGGACAGGCTAGATGCAGGAAGATTGTTCCCAATGTTGGGGAAGACCAGAACTAGGGGTCACAGATTAAGGATAAGAGGGAAGTCTTTTAGGACCGAGATGAGAAAAAAAATTTTTTACGCATAGAGTGGTGAATCTGTGGAATTCTCTGCCACAGAAGGTAGTTGAGGCCAGTTCATTGGCTATATTTAAGAGGGAGTTAGATGTGGCCCTTGTGGATAAATGGATCAGGGGGTATGAAGAGAAGGCAGGGATGGGATACTGAGTTGGATGATCAGCCATGATCATATCGAATGGCGGTGCAGGCTCGAAGGGCCGAATGGCCTACTCCTGCACCTATTTGCTATAACCTATCTACCTCTGCCTTACAAATATCCACTGACTTGGCCTCCACAGCCTTCTCTGGCAAAGAATTCCACAGATTCACCTCCCTCTGACTGAAGAAATTCCTCCTCCTCTCCTTCCAACATGAACATCCTTTAATTCTGAGGCTACGCCCTCTTGTCCTCGATTCAACCAGTAGTGGAATCATCTTCTCCACATCCACTCTATCAAAGCCTTTCACTATTCTGTACGTTTCAATAAGGTCCCGCCTCATTCTTCTAAACTCCAGCGAGTACAGGCCCAGTGCCGACAAACGCTCATCATAGGTTAACCTACTCATTCCTGGGATCATTCTTGTAAACCTCCTCTGGACCCTCTCCAGAGCCAGCCTATCCTTCCTCAGATATGGTGTCCAAAATACGATGATACGAATAGTTTTTGTTCCGGTGACAATTTGAAGCAGCTTTTGTGGTTTGATGTCTGTACATTTAAGCAAAACAAAGATTATGCTATTTGAAAAACATAAAACAAACCCTCAAGTACAATTGAAAATAGATAACATAAGTATAGAAAGAGTATGTGAAAATAAATTTCTTGGTGTGATCTTAGACCACAAAATCAGCTGGAAACCACATATAAACCACGTCAAAGCAAAACTGGCAAAGTCTATAGCAATACTGGGAAAATCAAGACACATTCTGGACCACAAATTATTACATAAAATTATTAAGGGATTGGACAGTCCAGATGCAGGAAAAATGTTCCCGATGTTGGAGGAGTCCAGACCCAGATGTCGCAGTTTAAGAATAAGGGGTAGGCCATTTAGGACTGAGATGAGGAAAACCTTTTCCACCCAGAGAGTTGTGAATCTGTGGAATTCTCTCCCACAGAAGGCTGGGGAGGCCAAATCGCCAGATGTTTTCAAGAGAGTGTTAGTTATAGCTCTTGGGGCTAACGGAATCAAGGGAGATGGGGAGAAAGCAAGAACAGGGGTACAGATTTTGGATGATCAGCCATGATCATATTGAATGGCGGTGCTGGTTCAAGGGCCGAATGGCCTTGTCCTGCGCGTATGTTCTATGTTTCTATGTTTCTATTCTGAAAGGGGCAGCCAGAGCTCACAGTCCATATTACTAGCAATGACACAGGTAGAGAGGGAGATGAGGCAGGGAGTGAGACAGGTGGTTAAAAAGTAACTCCAGTCTTGTAATCTCACTCTGTGTAAGAAGGAACTGCAGATGCTGGTTTAAACCGAAGTTAGACACAAAATGCTGGAGTAACTCAGCGGGACAAGCCCCTTCTTCAGACGGAGGGTCAGGGGAGACAGAGACACGGAGATAAGGGATCGCACTACCTGTGCCCCGTGTTCAAGAGACAAGAAAGAGGAAGACAGTACAGATCAGTAGGTGACTCAGGAGCTGGTGCAGGAGGTGGGGGCTTCAGACATAGAGTCATACAGCATGGAAACAGGCCCTCTGGCCCAACTTGTCCATGCCCATGACCCATACACTCGTACTACCAGCCTGTGTTTGACCCATATCCCTGTAAACCTGTCCTATCCATGTACCTGTACACATGAATGTTCAATGTTATCATAGACTTTGTCTTTGGAACTGATGTGTTACAATGCTGGGAGATATATTCTACACTCTGTATCTTGCACTTTGCTCCATCTGTTGTACTCCAGTTTGACTTGATTGTGTTTATGTTCAGTATATCCTTATCTGATTATATAGCATGTAAAACAAAGCTTGACACTGTACCACTGGGCTCCATTCGACTGATTTGACCTACCTCTTAGAAGGTAATGGTCAATGTGAGGCCCCACACCAAGCTCTCCCAGGCACTTTTCACTGCCCTGGTGGATCTTGTGACCCTTCTCTGATGTTATCTTTTCCCAGCCACAGATGCAGATTCATAGCTTATGTCCTGCCAGGGCTGCTGCTCTGTCAATTACTGTGCTAGTTGTCTTATTCATAGTCGATTCCTTCTGTAGCAATATAAGGGTCGATCCAAAACGCTGATTAGCGATGGATCTTGCTAGCATGAGGAGCTAGCCCATGCCAGCCCCGGTGGTGTCTATTCCCTCCGGTCAGCAGGGGGTGGTATTGGAGATACTGAAAATGTTTGTGAGAAATTGCAACAAGATCTTGATCGGTTGGGCAGGTGGGCTGAGGAATGTCTGATGGAGTTTAATACAGAGAAATGTGAGGTGTTGCATTTTGTGAAGTTTATAAGGGAAGCACCTACACAGTGAATGGTTGGGCTCTTGGAAGTGCTGTGGAGCAGAGGGATCTACGAGTGCAGTTACATAGTTCCTTGCAAGTGGCATGATGGGTAGATATGGTGATTAAAAAGGCATTTGGCACATTGGCCTGCATCAGAATATTGTGTAGAAGTTGGGAGGTCATGTTACAGATGGATCAGACGTTGATGAGAACACAGTTAGAGTATTGTGTTCAGTGTTGGTCACCGTGTTATAGGAAATATGTTGTCAAGCTGGAAATGGTGCAGATAAGTTTTACCAGGCTGTTGCCAGGACACGAGGGCCTGAGCTATAGAGGGAGATTGGGCAGGCTAGGACATTATTCCTTGGAGCGCAGGAGGGTGAGGAGTGAACTTATAGAGATGTAGAACATCATGAGAGGAATAGATCAGGTAAATACACAGTCTATTGCCCAGATTAGGCAAATCAAGAACCAGGGACATGGGTATCAGGTGAGGGGGTAAATATTTAATAGGAACATGAGGAGTGACTATTTACACAAAGGGCGTTCTGTATATGGAACGAACTGCCAGAGGAGGTAGTTGGGGCAGGTACTATCATAATACATGAGATATATCTGTGCAGGTACATGGATAGGATAGGTGTAGAGGGAAATGGGCCAGTTGACATAGTGTAGATGGAGCATGTTGTTTGGAGTGGGCAAGTTGGGTCGTAGGGCCTGTTTCCATGCTGTATGACTCCATACCCATTGACCATTAAGCATCTGCTTATCAACCACACCCCCTTCACCTGTATCCACCCACCACTCACCAAGGTTTGTCATGACCCTCTCTCCACCTTTCTCATCCCCCCCCAACACAATCAGTTTGAAGAAGAGTCCCAACCAAAACACCACATATCCATGTTCTCCAGAGATGCTGCCTGACGCGCTGAGATACTCCAGCACTCTGTGTCTTTATCTTGAACCAGCATCTGCAGCTCTTGTATCTCCTGGTTACAGTTAAAGTTTTAAGGGACATCGCTCGATATGTTTGCATCAGACAGAATCCCGGTGCACATGTTCATAATACTATGTTCATAAATTTAATTCCAATAAAGATAGATATCTCTATTGAGGGTGTAGTTTACCATTACTACACATTGACCCCGGTTCCATCCACTCTTCGGGTGCTGTCTATGTGGAGTTTGTATGTTCTTCCCGTGTTGTGTGGGTTTTCTCCGGGTGCTCCAGTTTCTCCACCAGACAGAGGGTGGTGGGTAGATGGAACAAGCTGCCATAGGAGGTAGTTAAGGCAAGTACCATATCAACAGTTGAAGTACATTTGGACAAGGATACGAACAGGAGAGTGTGAGAGGGACATGGGCCAAACACGGGCAGGTGGGACTAGTGTAGATGGGGCATCTTGGTCAGAATGGGCAAGTTGGGCCGAAGGGTCTATTTCCGTGCTGTGTGACTCTATGCAAGGTTCCCTACAAGTGGCGAGTCAGGTGGACAGGGTGGTGAAGAAGACACTTGCCTTCATGGGCAAGCGGACTGAGCACAAAGGTTGGGGCATCGTGATACATCTGTACAACTCGTTGGTAAGACCACACTTGAAGTACTGTGCACAACTCTGGTCACCAAGCCACAGGAAGGATGCCATTGTATTGGAAAGGCTACAAACGAGATTCACCAGGAATGTTACCCGGGCTGGCAGACTTGATATGGGGAGAGGTTGGATAATCTGGGGCCTCTTCCTTTGGAGAGAGGGAGGATGAGGTGTGACCTTATTGAGGTGTACAAGTTCACGAGGAGCATGATTTAAACTACCATTCACAAGTAAGGTATGTGCCGTAATAAGCACCGGGCAGTGGCTCTGACATCCACCATCATGAAGTGCTTTGAGAGACTGGTGTTGGAGCATATTAACTCCAGTATCCCAGCCAGCCTTGACCATTACAGTTTGCTCATCAATGCAGCCGGTCTCCAGCAGTGACCATCTCCCGGCCCTAAACTCATCTCTGGAATACATAGACAACAAGGTGGCATAGAAACATAGGAAATAGGTGCAGGAGTAGGCCATTCGGCCCTTCCAGCCTGCACCGCCATGCAAAATGATCATGGCTGATCATCCACAATCAGTACCTCATTCCTACTTTCTCCCCATATGCCTTGATTCCGTTAGCCCTAAGAGCAAAACCCAACTCTCCCTTGAAAACATCCAGGGACTTGGCCTCCACTGACTTCTGTGGCAGTGAATTCCACAGATTCACAACACTGTGTGAAAACATTTTTCCTCATCTTAGCCGTAAATAGCCTAGCCCTTATTCTTATTCCTAACCCTTATTCTTAGCCCTTATTCATAACTGTACCCCTGGTTCCGGACACAACCAACATCAGGAACATTTTCCCTACATCTAGCCTGTCCAATCCCTTAATGTTATATGTTTCTGTAAGATCCCCTCTCATCCGTCTAAATTCCAGTGAATATAAGCCCAGTCGACCCATTCTTTCATCATTTGTCAGTCCCGCCATCCAAGGAATTAACCTGGTGACCCTACCCTGCACTCCCCTAATAGCAAGAATTGATATGTTAGGAATTGTCCCACGTTAGAATCCTATCTATCCGTAATAGCTCTGCCACCATAATCCCATCCAAACTGATCTCCAAGCTGCTGGAACTAGGAATCAGCTCCACCCTCTACCACTGGATCTACAACTTTCTGACCCTTCCAATCGGTGAAGATAGGTGACAGCATCTCATCCACAATAATCCTCAACACTGGTGCCCCACAAGGATGCGTTCTCAGTCCTCTAATACACTCCCTATACACATGACACCAAGGCCAAATGTGGATCTAATTCAATCTACAAGTCTGCAAACGACAACACTGCGGTGGGATGAATCACGACCAATAACGGGATGGAGTACAGGAAGGAGATGTCATAAGGTCATCAGTGATGGTGGAATTAGGCCATTCGGCCCATCAGGTCTACTCCACCATTCAATCATGTCTGAGCCATCTCTCCCTTGTAACCCCATTCTCCTGCCTTCTCCCCATAACGTCTGGCACCTGTACTAAACAAGAATCTATCTATCTCTGCCTTATTAATATCCACTAACATGGCCTCTATTCTGGAAAAGAACTCCACAAATTCACCATCCTCTGACTAAAGATATTTATCATTTATTTCCTAAAAATTCACTACCATTCACTGTGTAGATCCTCCCCATGTTAGACTTCCCAAAATGCAATACCTCACAATTCTCTGCATTAAATTCCACCAACCATTCCACAGCACACTTGGCCAATCGATCAAGATCCTACTGCAATTAATCACAACCATCTTCACTATCTGCAAAACCACCCACTTTTGTATCATCTGTAAACTTGCTAAACTTGCTCTGTAAGTTCTCATCCAAATCATTGATGTAGATGACAAACAGTAACGGGCCCAGCACTGAACACTGAGGCACACCACTAGTCACAGGCCTCCAGTCTGAGAAGCAACCTTCCTTCCACCATCACCCTCTGCTTCCTACCCTGAAGCCAAATTTCAATCGATTCAGCTATCTCTCCTTGTAACTATATAAAGGTCTGAACTAAAAAGTACTATGGCAAACTTTAAGGAACATTTAGACAGGTGCATGGACAGACAGACCGACAGGCCATTTATAGGAATATGGGGATGGGACATGTTGGCCGGTGTGGGCAGGCAGGCAGGCAGGCTGGGCTGAAGATGCTGTGAGAATCTATGTCTCTATGGCTCTATAACTGGAGGGTGTGTGTGTGTACAAATAGTGCAGTAAGATATTCCTCACTTGGCCATGGATCTCTGCGCTGGGATCGTAGAACAGATTCATTTTAAGACAAAGCCAGTTAATCACACTTTTTAACATTATTATTACAGCAGTTTGTCCAATGGTCGCACATGGATAGGTAACCTGCAAACATGTCCAATCTTCTACAAGGCAAATGTTGTCAGTGTTGTCGCTGGTGAAAATATATCTGGGTAGTGTGGGACGGAACTGGCAACTGGTTGTTATTTCAAATGTTTGACTAGAATGGGTTAACTGAAGTTCAGTATCCATAATTAATCTCATCTATAATGAGCACAACTCCATCTTGCTGCTCTATCCACGCTGGTAAACACGGCACATGAAGATGCATTAACTTGTTGTTTTCATCTTAATTAACAGTGGTTAGAAATACTAATTGCCTCTCTCCGGGATACAATGGAAAGAAAAACACATAATGTGGAAAATTAAAGTTCAGAACTGAGAAGGGGGTAGTTACGTAACAGTGCTGTATCCTTCGTCCAGTGGGAATATTAGTTCCAGACGTTGGTGAGACCACATTTACAGTGTTGTGTTCAGCTTTGGACACATTGGTATCGGTAAAATGGTGTCAAGGTGGAAATGCCGTAGAGAAGATTTACGAGGATGTTGGCAAGAATCGAGGGCCTGATCTAGATGGACATCTTCAGCAGCCTCGTGCTTTAGTCCTTGGGGCACAGGGGGATGAGGGATGATCTTTCAAGGTGACTTCTTCTTGTGTATGGTGTACACAGCCTAAAGTTGTAGGACAACTTGTTCTATTTGATCGTATTTGTTTGTACAAACTGTTGTCAGGTCACCGTTTACATAGATACATAGAAAATAGGTGCAGGAGTAGGCCATTCGGCCCTTCGAGCCTGCACCACCATTCAATATGATCATGGCTGATCATCGAACTCAGTATCCCGTACCTGCCTTCTCTCCATACCCCCTGATCCCTTTAGCCACAAGGGCCACATCTAACTCCCTCTTAATTATAGTCAATGAACTGGCCTCAACTACTCTCTGTGGCAGAGAGTTCCAGAGATTCACCACTCTCTGTGTGAAAAAGTTTTTCCTCATCTCGGTCTTAAAGGATTTCCCCCTTATCCTTAAGCTGTGACCCCTTGTCCTGGACTTCCCCAACATCGGGAACAATCTTCCTGCATCTAGCCTGTCCAACCCCATAAGAATTTTGTACGTTTCTATAAGATCCCCTCTCAATCTCCTAAATTCTAGCGAGTATAAGCCAAGTCTATCCAGTCTTTCTTCCTATGAAAGTCCTGACATCCCAGGAATCAGTCTGGTGAACCTTCTCTGCACTCCCTCTATTGCTATAATGTCCTTCCTCAGATTTGGAGACCAAAACTGTACGCAATACTCCAGGTGTGGTCTCACCAAGACCCTGTACAACTGCAGTAGAACCTCCCTGCTCCTATACTCAAATCCTCTTGCTATGAAGGCCAACATACCATTTGCTTTCTTCACTGCCTGCTGCACCTGCAGGGTCAAAGGAGTTGGAGGAATTGAGTGAAATCCAGGTTAGTCGGGAAGTGGTTTTGGGTAAATTGAATGGATTAAAGTCCGATAAATCCCCAGGGCCAGATAGGCTGCATCCCAGAGTACTTAAGGAAGTAGCTCCAGAAATAGTGGATGCATTAGTAATAATCTTTCAAAATTCTTTAGATTCTGGAGTAGTTCCTGAGGATTGGCGGGTAGCAAACGTAACCCCACTTTTTAAGAAGGGGGGGAGAGAGAAAACGGGGAATTACAGACCAGTTAGTCTAACATCGGTAGTGGGGAAACTGCTAGAGTCAGTTATTAAAGATGGGATAGCAGCACATTTGGAAAGTGGTGAAATCATTGGACAAAGTCAGCATGGATTTACGAAAGGTAAATCATGTCTGACGAATCTTATAGAATTTTTCGAGGATGTAACTAGTAGCGTGGATAGGGGAGAACCAGTGGATGTGGTGTATCTGGACTTCCAGAAGGCTTTCGACAAGGTCCCACATAAGAGATTAGTATACAAACTTAAAGCACATGGCATTGGCGGTTCAGTATTGATGTGGATAGAGAACTGGCTGGCAAACAGGAAGCAAAGAGTAGGAGTAAACGGGTCCTTTTCACAATGGCAGGCAGTGACTAGTGGGGTACCGCAAGGCTCAGTGCTGGGACCCCAGCTATTTACAATATATATTAATGGCATGGATGAGGGAATTGAAGGCAATATCTCCAAGTTTGCGGATGACACTAAGCTGGGGGGCAGTGTTAGCTGTGAGGAGGATGCTAGGAGACTGCAAGGTGACTTGGATAGGCTGGGTGAGTGGGCAAATGTTTGGCAGATGCAGTATAATGTGGATAAATGTGAGATTATCCATTTTGGTGGCAAAAACAGGAAAGCAGACTATTTTCTAAATGGTGGCCGACTAGGAAAAGGGGAGATGCAGCGAGACCTGGGTGTCATGGTACACCAGTCATTGAAAGTAGGCATGCAGGTGCAGCAGGCAGTGAAGAAAGCGAATGGTATGTTAGCTTTCATAGCAAAAGGATTTGAGTATAGGAGCAGGGAGGTTCTACTGCAGTTGTACAGGGTCTTGGTGAGACCACACCTGGAGTATTGCGTACAGTTTTGGTCTCCAAATCTGAGGAAGGACATTATTGCCATAGAGGGAGTGCAGAGAAGGTTCACCAGACTGATTCCTGGGATGTCAGGACTGTCTTATGAAGAAAGACTGGATAGACTTGGTTTATACTCTCTAGAATTTAGGAGATTGAGAGGGGATCTTATAGAAACTTACAAAATTCTTAAGGGGTTGGACAGGCTAGATGCAGGAAGATTGCTCCCGATGTTGGGGAAGTCCAGGACAAGGGGTCACAGCTTAAGGATAAGGGGGAAATCCTTTAAAACCGAGATGAGAAGAACTTTTTTCACACAGAGAGTGGTGAATCTCTGGAACTCTCTGCCACAGAGGGTAGTCGAGGCCAGTTCATTGGTTATATTTAAGAGGGAGCTAGATGTGGCCCTTGTGGCTAAAGGGATCAGAGGGTATGGAGAGAAGGCAGGTACGGGATACTGAGTTGGATGATCAGCCATGATCATATTGAATGGCGGTGCAGGCTCGAAGGGCCGAATGGCCTACTCCTGCACCTAATTTCTATGTTTCTATGTTTCTATGTTTCCGGCAGATTATTTATGTCTTCCTTAGTGAAGACGGAACCAAAGTAGTTATTCAATTGGTCCGCCATATCCTTGTTCCCCATGATCAATTCACCTGTTTCTGACTGCAAGGGACCTACATTTGTTTTAACTAATCTCTTTCTCTTCACATATCTATAAAAACTTTTGCAGTCAGTTTTTATGTTCCCTGCCAGTTTCCTTTCATAATCTATTTTCCCTTTCCTAATTAAGCCCTTTGTCCTCCTCTGCTGGTCTCTGAATTTCTCCCAGTCCTCTGGTATGCTGCTTTTTCTGGCTAATTTGTACGTATCATCTTTTGCTTTGATACTATCCCTGATTTCCCTTGTTATCCACGGATGCACTACCTTCCCTGATTTATTCTTTTGCCAAACTGGGATGAATGATTTTTGTAGTTCATCCATGCAGTCTTTAAATGCCTTCCATTTCATATCCACCGTCAACCCTTTTAGAACTAATTGAGAGTCAATCTTGGCCAATTCACGTCTCATACCCTCAAAGTTACCTTTCTTTAAGTTCAGAACCGTTATTTCTGAATTAACAATGTCACTCTCCATCCTAATGAAGAACTCAACCATATTATGGTCACTCTTGCCCAAGGGGGCACGCACAACAAGTCTGCTAACTAACCCTTCCTCATTACTCAATACCCAGTCTAGAATAGCCTGCTCTCTCGTTGGTTCCTCTACATGTTGGTTTAGATAACTATCCCTCATACATTCCAAGAAATCCTCTTGCTCAGCACCCCTGCCAATTTGATTCACCCAATCTATATGTAGATTGAAGTCACCCATTATAACTGTTTTGCCTTTGTTGCACGCATTTCTAATTTCCTGTTTGATGCCATCCCCAACTTCACTACTACTGCTAGGTGGCCTGTACACAACACCCACCAGCGTTTTCTGCCCCTTAGTGTTTCGCAGCTCTACCCATACCGATTCCACATCCTCCAAGCTAATGTCCTTCCTTTCCACTGGGTTAATCTCCTCTCTAACCAGCAACGCTACCCCACCTCCTTTTCCTTTCTCTCTATCGCTCCTGAATATTGAATATCCCTGGATGTTCAGCTCCCAGCCTTGGTCACCCTGGAGCTATGTCTCCGTGATCCCAACAATATCATAATCATTAATTGCTATCTGCACGTTCAACTCATCCACCTTATTATGAATGCTCCTTGCATTGAGACACAAAGCCTTCAGGCTTGTTTTTACAACGCTCTTACCCCCTATACAAATATGTTGAAAAGTGGCCCTTTTTGATTTTTGCCGTGGATTTGTCTGCCTGCCACTTTTACTTTTCACCTTGCTACCTATTGCTTCTGCCCGCATTTTACACCCCTCTGTTTCTCTGCTCACCCATTTAAGAAACCCACCACCTCTTATTCTCTGTTTATTATTGTTTTCTTCTTTCCCCCCTACATGTTGGGTCTGAGTGCTTTCCTTCTCTGCCTCCTGCCTCACACACAGTCTAATAGCGTTCTCTATTTGAGTCCCTCCTCCCAACCATTCTAGTTTAAAGTCTCCCCAGTAGCCTTTGCAGATCTCCCTGCCAGGATATCGGTCCCCCTCAGGTTCAAGTGCAACCCGTCCTTTTTGTACAGGTCGAACCTTCCACAAAAGAGGTCCCAATGATCCAGAAATTTGAATCCCTGCCTTCTGCACCAGTCCTTCAGCCACGCATTTATCCTCCACCTCGCTCCATTCCTACTCTCACTGTCGTGTGGCACAGGCAGTAATCCCGAGATTGTTACCTTTGCTGTCCTTCTCTTTAACTCCCCTCCTAACTCCCTAAATTCTCCTTTCAGGACCTCTTCTCTTTTTTTACCTATGTCATTGGTACCTATATGTATCATGACCTCGGGCTCCTCTCCCTGCCCTTTCAGGATATCTTGGACACGTTGAGACACATCACAGACCCTGGCACCAGGGAGGCAAACTACCATCCGGGTCTCCCGACTGCGTCCACAGAATCGCCTGTCTGACCCCCTAACTATAGAGTCCCCTATTGATATTGCCCTCCTCTTCTTTTCCTTACCCTTCTGAGCAACAGGACCGGTCTCTATACCGGAGGCCCGGCCGCTGTCGCTACCCCCAGGTAGGCTGTCCACCCCAACAGTGCTCAAACAGGAGTACTTATTGTCAAGGTGTACAGCCACCGGGGTACTCTCTAGTCCCTGCCTGTGCCCCTTGCCTCTCCCAACCGTGATCCACTTGCCTGCCTCCTGTGGTGTTGGAGTGACCACATCCCTGTAACTCCTCTCAATGACTTCCTCGCTCTCCCTGACCAGACGGAGGTCATCAAGCTGCTGCTCCACGTTCCTAATACGGTCCATTAGGAGCCCCATCTCGATACACCTGGCCCAGATGTGGACGTCTGGAGGGCTATCAGACTCCATGACTTCCCACATCTGACATCCAGAACAGTAAACTGCCCTGGCCCTCATACTCCCCTTACCCTGGATACAATACATCTGACATACAGAACAGCAAACTGCCCTCATTCTCCCTCATACTCCCCTTACCCTGGATACAATACATCTGACATACAGAACAGTAAACTGCCCTGGCCCTCATACTCCCCTTACCCTGGATACAATACATCTGACATACAGAACAGCAAACTGCCCTCATTCTCCCTCATACTCCCCTTACCCTGGATACAATACATCTGACATACAGAACAGTAAACTGCCCTGGCCCTCATACTCCCCTTACCCTGGATACAATACATCTGACATACAGAACAGCAAACTGCCCTGGCCCTCATACTCCCCTTACCCTGGATACAATACATCTGACATACAGAACAGCAAACTGCCCTCATTCTCCCTCATACTCCCCTTACCCTGAGAGAGAGAGAGAGAGAGGGAGAGAGGGGAGTAGAGAGAGATGTGGGGGGGAGAGAGGTGGGATAGAGGGGGGAGATAGGGAGAGGGGGGATTGATTTATTTCAATCAAAACCGATATACCTAACTACATTTTTTTTCAAAAATCTTGATTCTCTGATTACAAACTTTATCTGGGTTTATAAAACACATAGAATTCACAAACAATATCTATGTAAACCCAAAGCAACGGGCGGATTATGAACCAAGATGGCGGCGCGACCGGTGTTTGCAGCGGCCTCAGTGGAAATTCAGTGTTTTCGCGTGTTAGTGGAGCGAGTGGTGTGACTGGAGTATGTGTGTTGAGAGAGTGTATGTATGTGTGGCAGTATGAGCGACAGTTTCTGTTGGACACCCACAACAAAGCTTCTTGTTGTAACAAAGACTTACGGAGTGTTCTGGGCGAGCTGGGACTTCTGCGCTGCGTAGGCCCAAGGAAAGCCGCGGCTGCACATGGAACAACATTGGTGAGGATTTACCGCAAGCGGTGTAGCAGGATGCGGAAGCGGGGGAAGCGTGGAGTAGTCTACGCTAGGCTAGTCGCTAACCCACACAAACCAACAGTGCCTACACTCATGTTGGCAAATGTCCGCTCCCTCGACAATAAGATGGACTACATCAGAGCGTGGAGAGCTACTCAACGTAGCGTGAAGAACTGCTGTGTCTACGTCCTTACGGAGACCTGGCTGAATCAGAACATCACGGACGCTGCGATCCAGCTGGAGGGGCTAATGCTACACAGAGCTGACAGAGTAGCTTCGCTAGCTGGTAAGTCAAGGGGAGGCGGCCTGGCTGTGTATGTTAATAGATCGTGGTGTCGGGATGCCGTGGTAGTTTCCACTTACTGCTCACCCCACGTAGAGTTAATGACTGTGAAATGCCGACCCTTCTACTTACCGAGGGAGCTAACGACAATCTTCACAACGGCCGTTTATGTACCACCGAGCGCGGACGTGAAGGACGCTATGACAGAACTCTACAACAACATCAGTGAGCAGCAGAGGGAACATCCCCATGCTTTCTTCATAGCAGCTGGGGATTTTAACCAGGCAAGTTTTGCATCTGTTCTGCCTAAATTCTACCAGCATGTGAACATTGCAACCAGGGGAAAGAACAAACTAGACCTGGTGTACACAAACATTAAAGATGCATATAAAGCAGCCCCCCTCCCCCATATCGGCAATTCTGACCACCTGGCGGTTCTGCTCACACCTGCATACAGACCCAGGGTGAAACAGGACAGGCCAGTGGTCAAAGAAGTCAGAATATGGCCACAGGGAGCTACCGCAGCACTGCAAGACTGTTTTGAAATCACACAGTGGGCCATTTTCAGAGACGCAGCAACAGGTGACAGTGGCATTGACCTCCAAGAATACACAGAATCCGTCATCGGATACATCAATAAATGCATTGATGACGTGACGGTGGTTAAACCCGTCAAGAGGCGTGCCAATCAGAAACCTTGGCCAACTGGGGAAGTTTGTTCCCTACTGAGAGTCCGGAATGCTGCATTTAAATCTGGGGACAACGCAGCGTACAAACTGGCATGGAGTAACCTATCCTGGGGGATCAGGGAAGCGAAGAGGCCGTATGTACAAAAACTTAATAGCCACTTCACAAACGACAAAGACACACGTCGCTTGTGGCAGGGATTTCATACCATCACTGACTACAAGCCCCCCCCCCCCCCCACCCCCGCTGCGGATATGCCAAAACGACCCCTCTCTACCAGATGAACTGAACGAGTTCTACGCACGGTTTAAGGTTAAAAACACCACCCAGATACGAGCACTCCTGCCATCACCCAGCGACCAGTCACTCAGGCTGTCCACAGCCAGAGTTAAAAAGGCCTTTGCCAGCATCAATCCACGCAAAGCTGCAGGGCCGGATAACATCCCTGGATGCGTTTTAAGGGACTGCGCTGATCTACTAATAGATGTCTTCACAGACATTTTTAACATCTCACTCAGCCAGGCAGTAGTGCCCACCTGTCTTAAAAGTGCCACCATCGTTCCTGTCCCGATGAAACCAAACCCAGCCTGTCACAATGACTTCCGCCCAGTGGCTCTCACACCCATATTAATGAAGTGTTTTGAGCGGCTGGTTATGCAGCATATCAAAAATTGTCTCCCTGCCAACCTAGGCCCACTGCAGTTCGCCTACAGAGCCAACACGGTCCACAGAGGATGCAGTCTCCACTACACTGAACCTCGCACTGTCACACCTCGACCGGAAAAATACTTATGCCAGGATCCTCGTTTTAGACTTCAGCTCTGCTTTTAATACAATCGTTCCACAGCAGCTGGTGGAGAAGCTGAGGCTGTTAGGGGTGAATACTGGCACTTGTAACTGGGTCCTTAACTTCTTATCACAACGGCAGCAGACAGTCAGGGTGGGCAGTCGGACATCAAAAACCATCGCCGTGAGCACTGGCTCACCCCAAGGCTGTGTCCTAAGCCCCCTGCTGTTTAGTCTGCTTACACATGATTGTACTGCTAGACTCAATAACAACTATATCAACAAGTTCGCTGATGACACAACAGTGGTGGGTCTCATCAGCGACAATAATGAGTCGGCGTACAGGATGGAGGTGGAGCTGCTCACAGGATGGTGCAGATCCCACAACCTCACTCTTAATGTGGGAAAAACTAAGGAGATGGTGGTCGACTTCAGGAGGGCGGGAAAACAACACCATACACCGCTGTATATTGATGGAACTGCTGTGGAGAGGGTCAGCAGTGTGAAGTTCCTAGG
>JAXLNO010005232.1:0-23517 GCA_038087875.1 Malacoraja senta | reverse complement strand
GTCTCCCACGCTGGGCGAGGTTGGGCTGGGCTAGGTCAGGTCTCCCACGCTGGGCGAGGCTGGGCTGGGCTAGGTCAGGTCTCCCACGCTGGGCTGGGCTGGGCTGGGTCGGGTCTCCGACGCTGGGCTGCTTGTGTCGGGGCTGTTTGGGGCTGGGCTGGTTCGGGTCCCTCCGAAAATTGTGTCTGGTTGGAAACCTCCGCCGGCCATCCTCAGCTCCAGTAAAGATGCGATGGCGCGGGAAGGGGCGGACCATCCTGGGGAGTGACAGGGCAAGAGACTAATCTGACTGGCAGGAGAAGAGATCGATCTGCGCACGTGCGGTTTTAAAGATTTTTAAACCTCGCAAACTTTTACGACATTCAACCGATCGGAATGAAACTTAGTACACTCGCTGCACAGGAGAACGGTGAGTAAACTGGTGAAAATCGTAGCGCTATCGCGAACCATTTTTGCGCAAATAGAAAGATCACCAAACCGGAAGATAACAGGATCAGAGTTTTAGTTATGTATAGATATATCCTCTCCTATATCCTCATTGGCGATAGCAAGAAGATTTTTAATATCAGAATACATTTGAAAATGTTGAAGAAAGAACACAGAGTACTGGAGTAACGCAGCAGGTCTGGCAGCATCTCTGGAGAACAGGGATAGGTGATGTTTCTGATTGGGACTCTTCTTGTTTCTGCAAATGTTGAAGACATAGTCACTGTCAATTGGACTTAACAGTGTTAGCTTTGTATTCCCCATGAATGTTCAAACAAAGATTATTTATTTTTACAGGCCTATGGGATCGCCTGGTTGCCAACCATTTTAACTGCCCTTCCCATTCCCATTCTGACCTTTCTATTCTGGGCCTCCTCCATTGCCACATGCAAATTGGAGGAACAGCATCTCATATTTTACTGTGGTAGCTTACAATCCAGCAGTATGAATATTGAATTCTGTAATTTTAAGTAACTTCATCTCATACTCCCCTCCCCTCTGCCCACCCTCTTTGCCCCCTTCCTCCTGCCTGGTTGTTTTAGCAGTTCCACAGTTCTCCACATTGTTTCTCTTGAGATCACTCCTTCCCTAGCCAACATGGACCTACTAGGCAACGCCTTGCCCAAGGCAATTTGTGACCGGCCCTGATTGGTCCTGGTCTTTACTCGCCTCCAGCTTTCCCCTCCCCCTTTCAGTCTGAAGAAGGGTCCCAACCTGAAATGTCCCCCATTCTTTTCCTCCCGAGATGCTGCCGGACCCACTGAGTTACTCCAGCACTTTGTGTCCATCTTTGGTATAAACTAGCACCTGCAGTTCTTTGTTTCTACTATTATTCATCCATTTATGTACTATGTAAGCAGCAGAAAAAATATATACACCGTAGTGCATGTAAGATGTGTATGTTAAAAGCTATTATACATCTGACAGATATTTGGTCTTGCCCGGAGAATAGTGATTTTCTTGCATGTGGTTACAGTTCATTAATACCAGGTGATAAATGCCCTTGGCCTAAATACCATTCTCTGATTAGCCCCATGGGGTTTCTCACTCCAGAGGGCATTTTACCTTGATTGGTGAAGCTTGGTAACAATTGATACCTGCTGTTGTAAATTTCAAACCTGCTCTTAGAAGTAGAATCCTTTCAACATTTAAATTGCACATGAATAGCTGCAATTTTTACATAAATAGATCAGGAGTCTGGGCATGGGCTTTCTACACATAGTTTCCTTTTTTTTTTTAATCAACCCAAATTTATCTCCCTCAGCTGAATATTTGTGCTCATCTAACTACCAGTGTGAAACATGATTTCTAGTTGAAAATGCCCAATTCCCATCAACGGTGAATTAAAATTTTAAATGCATAATTAGTATCAGCCAGCAGGAAATAGCCAGGGCAGAGACCCTAACTAATTTGTGCTGATAGTAAGGCCTTGCATCTGCTCAGCGTGATGCAGGCTCCATTGTGTTTTGCTTTTAGAAGCTCTAATTCATGAACAGCAGAGTAACTATTAGCACTGATGCTGTAAAGTGCCTGGTGTGTCCCAGTGGTTTTTCATATTGAGGCAAGCAAGACCTGGATGGCAGGCTGCACAGATTGCTCCTACCCACCTTTATTTGAACAGGTGCAGCATAGCACATTTAGCAAGGGTATTGTGCGGCACAGACAATATAAATGAAAAGCATTCTTTTTTTAATATAAAAAAATAAGCTTCATTTGAAATGAATGCTAATACATCAAATTAAGCAATGATAATACCAAGACCCAGGGGTTTATACTGGATAGCAATGGAAAGTGGGTCCTGTAAATGATAACCAGCTCCAGTTCAAACCAATGCAGGCAAAATTGCTGCTGCCTGCTATTTAAAATGATTTCAAAATCCAGACATTGCTAAGCACACTTGCTTGCTTTGTCAAGCAGGGCAGCCAGTTTGTGAGGGCACACACTAATTCAAGCTACATAAGCAATATGTACAGATGGTGAAAATCTGAAATTATAACAAAAATCTCCGGGAAAACTCAGCAGATGAGACGGCATTTGTGGAGAGAGCAACAGAGGTGATATTTCAAGTGTGGCCTTTCAACAGACTGGGATAACATGGAGATAAAGTATGGTAATTGTTAAGAGGAACAAAAATTGGGAGGGGAGGAAGAAACAGAAGGGAAAACATATAAAAGGTGAAAAGGAGGAGAGATTAAATGACAAAAAAGGTAATGATTGAAAAAAAGGTAATGATTGAAAGTGAAAAGTACTAGTACAAGCAACAGAAGGTTGGTCTGGAGTAAATAGGCAAAGCAAAATGATTTTTACAGATGAAAAAACAAACTACGAGTCGTTGAAAGAAATGAAAATAATGGAAATTACCTTTATCTGAAATTGTTGAACTCATTGCTAAGTCGGAAAGGCTGTCGTGTGCCGAGTCTCAAGAAGAGGTCACGTTGAACTTTATAGGGGGTCAAGGTCTGAGCAGTCCAATGGTAGTGGGATGGATAATTAAACTGGTTGTCTGAAGCTGAGTCAAGAGTATTTTTAATTGTCACATATACTGACAACGGAACCATGAAATGCTTACATGCAGCAGCTTAACACATAGATAAAATATAATAAAGAAAAAAATCAATAAATTAGTAATCACAATATTAATGCGACCAAAAGCCTGACGTCCTTAGTGCGACCAAAGACAGTGAATAGTAGTTCATATGTGTAGGAAGGAACTGCAGATGCTGGTTTACACTGAAGATAGACATAAAAAGCTAAGGCAACTCATATTTCGCTGGGCAGCTAACACCCCAGCGGTATGAATATTGACTTCTCTAACTTCAAGTAACCCTTACTTTCCCTCTCTCTCCATCCCTCCCCCTTCCCAGTTCTCTGATCAGACTGTCCCCCTAATGACATTTTATCTCTGTTTGTTTTGTTGGCACCTTCTTTCTCCAAGCTAACAATGATCTATTCTGCATTTTCCTTGCTGAGGTCCAAGTCAATCCGCCACCTCCATCACTTACAGCTGGCACCCTATTGCTATCCACACTGTGGGAAGGAGTTAACTAAAATGGGAGAGCTGGAACAGAGGAACAGGTAATTTAGTTTAGTTTAGTGTCACGTGTAATGGCGATTGGCTGGCATCTATATGGTATTTGGTATGTTTTAATTAATAAATTGTGTTTGGAATTATTTTGCACACTTTTGTTTTGCCATTGTGGGCAAGAAATTGCTGTTTCCCATTAACCAGGGGAAGGGACGTTCAGAACAATGTCAAATGAGGAACTGGGTTTGTGGTTATTGATGCGACCAAAAGGGTTGAAGGGTTTCGGCCCGAAACGTTACCTATTTCCTTCGCTCCATAGATGCTGCTGCACCCGCTGAGTTTCTCCAGCATTTTTGTGTACCTTGTGGTTATTGATGGTGCAGTCTGGAATTGATTACACGCACTCTGTGCAGAAGGGGTTCTCAGAGTTGCTCTTTGTTTCCTTCTCTTTCTCCTCCATTTCCTTCCTCTTACATCATCTACCCCAGAGCTCCTCTCCATGAAAATTCTGAGGCTGTACATCTATAAAGCATGTATAAACTCTGGTGAGCACTGCCGGGTTCCTCAAGATTAGTGAGAGTCATAGAGTCATACAGTTGAAACAGGCTCCACCACCCTTTGTGTTAAAAAGTCACCCCTCAGATTCCTATTAAATCTTTTCCCCCTTCACCTTAAACGTACGTCCTCTGCTTCTTGAAGCCCCTACTCTGTGCATCTACCTGACCTATTCCTCTCATGATTTTGTAATTCTCTTTAAGATCACTCCTCATCCTCCTGTGCTCCAAGTAATAGAGTCCCAGCCTTCTCAACCTCTATAGCTCAGATGCTTGAATCCTGGCAACATCCTGTAAATCTACTCTGTACCCTTTCCAATTTGACACCATCTTTCCTATAACACGGTACCCAGAACTGAACACAATACTTTAAATGCACTTACCAACGTCATATATAATTGGAACATGACCTCTCAACCTCTATACTCAATACTCTGACTGATGAAGGCCAATGTGCCTAAAGCCCATTCGACCATCCTATCTACCTTGTATGTGAATACTTGTATGTGAATACTTGGCCAATAAACTTATTCATTCATTCATTCATTCATACCTGTGATGCCACCTTCAAGGAACAATGTACCTATACTATAGTTCATGGAGGAATTTATTGCTTCTGCATCCAAATGATCTGTTGCTGTATGCATATTATCTTCAGTGTATGGGTTGGGCACTGGAGGCATGAGCTATGTGCTTACCAGTTAGTCCTTGGCAGACGGCAGTCACCTCCACAGTTGTCAATGATGCTCGGTAACAGATGGTACAGAATAAATCCACCAGGGTCCCGACCGAAAAGTCGCTTATCCATTCCCTCCACAGATGCTGCCTGACCCGCTGAGTCCCTCCAGCGCTTTGTGTTTTGTTTAAGATTCTGGCACCTGCAGTTCCTTGTGTTACCAAGACTGTTGTTGAGATTCTGTGCATAGGCCTGTGTAGAACGTGATGTATGTCACACACTGGCTGAAGGTTTTGGGAGTGGAATTCCTTTCACTTCCGATATTGAAACACAGCTCCCTAAAGTGGTATGCAATCAATGGCAGCTGCTCCACGATGAAGCCAGCAGACTTCACTCAGCAGGATGCTTGTTCTTCCTGCTGTTTTCCAGCTAAGGAAAATTAAGAAAGGAACACTGAATTGTAGGTTTGTTACGGCACAGAAGGAGGCCATGCAGTGCATTGCAAGATGGCTGTTACCGACGGTGCTATCCAGGAAGTCTCATCAAATTATCTTCAAATTATTCTTGCTCACGTACCTATCCAAGCCCTTTATGAAAGCTTTGATTGGCTCTGTTTCAACAACCCCTTTAGCAGCGGGTTGTATTACCCTCTTATACAGTGTATACATAATACTCCATTGGATATTTTGCCATCGCTTTAAATCTGTGCCTCCTGGTCCTTGACCTCCTACTAATGAGAACTGCTTCTTCATGTTCATCCTATCCAAAATCCATTATACTCTTGTATACCTATCAGATAGATATAGAAAATATAATAGGTGCAGTAGGCCATTTGGCCCTTCGAGCCAGAACCACCATTCAATATGATCATGGCTGATCATCCAAAATCAGTACCCAATTCTTGCTTTTTCCCCATATCCCATGATTCCGTTAGCCCTAAGAGCTAAATCTAAAGAACTCCTCTGAAGCTTTTTTTCCCCCCAAAAAACCCAACTTCTTCTGTCCAATCCATGTGACTGAAATTGGATGTCTCTACACAGGATCAACGTTTTTGACGAGTCAGATTAAAGAAAATCCTAAGTATTTTTATACGTATTAATAACAAGATGGTAGGCAGGGAAAAGGTAGGGCTGCTCAAGGTTAAAGGCACAATTTGTGCTACGGTCAGAGGATGCAAGTACTTTGCATTTGTATTCACAAAGGATAAGGACATGGAGGACAGTGAGATCAGTGTTGGAAAAACTAATATGTAGGACAGTTTTGGGTTAAGAAGGAAGTGGTGTTGGGGTCACTTGAAAGGTTTTAAGAAGGATAAATCCCCAGAGCCTGATGGGATCTCTCCCAGGTTATTAAGAGAAGTGAGAGAGGATATTGCAGGGGCCTTAACAAAGATCTTTGCATCTTCTCTAGCCACAGGTGAGGTCCCGAAAGACTGGACGTTACATCAGTGGTGGGGAAGCTATTGGAGAAGATTCATCAGGGTTGGATTTACTCTCACTTGGAAGTTAACTTGCACATGTGGAACTTATGTCTAAGACACAGGTCATGTGTCACTAACCTGGTTTTGAGGTGATGAAGGTGATCGATGATGGTACGGCCTTGGATGTTGTGTACATAGATTTTAGTATGACATTTGGTAAAGTTCCCCATGGTAGGCTGGTGCAGAAGATTAAGATGCATGGGATTCACGGTCACTTGATTGTATAGATTCAGAACTTGCTTACGCATAGAAGACAGAGGGTTATAGTGGAAGGGCATTATTCTGTCTGATATCTGTAATCAGTGGATTTCTGCAGGGATATTTGCTGTGACATCTGTGCATTAATATACATGTGTGTGTGTGTGTGTGTGTGTGTATATATATATATATGTGTGTGTGTGTGTGTGTGTGTGTGTGTGTGTGTGTGTGTGTGTGTGTGTGTGTGTGTGTGTGTGTGTGTGTTTATATATATATATATATATATATGTGTGTGTGTGTGTATATATATATATACGCACATATATATATATTTTTTAATATATATATTTATATATATATATATATACATACATTTGTGTATATATTACTTATATAACTCAAATTCTCATCTTGACCACTTCCTGTCTGCGCTGTATATTGATTTTAGAAACAACGCCGCCCTATATCGCTATGATTTTTGGCTATCTTACTCACAGTCCACCTCCGCTGAGACAGCCCCGAGGATTTTTCTGATCGATGAAAAATAAAAAGGTTATGAGTGTTTAACAAAATCTTGAGATCAGCTGATTGGTTCTCTCGCCTGTCAATCACAATGATGAAGGTAACACCCCTTCTGGGGGGTGGCAGGACTATAAAATGCCTGATGCCTGGACATGAGTCAGTCACTCTGGAAGATCGTGAGGGAGAGGCCACAACTGTGATTCTAAGCTGTGAATCAACTGAACTGTGAGTCAGCAATGCAATTGCAATAAATGATTTGTTAGCCCTTAATGACAATGCAATGAGTTGTTTGGCCTGCCCAGCCTGTGCTTGAAACTGCAATGCAAAGTTGAAAATGAAACGACAATGCCATGAGTTGTTTGGCCTGCCCTGCCTGTGCTTGAAACTGCAATGTAAAATTGGAAATGAAATGACAATGCCATGAGTTGTTTAATAATAATAATAATGATGGATGGGATTTATATAGCGCCTTTCTAATACTCAAGGCGCTTTACATTGCATTATTCATTCACTCCGCAGTCACACTCGGTGGTGGTGAGCTACATCTGTAGCCACAGCTGCCCTGGGGCAGACTGACGGAAGCGTGGCTGCTAATCTGCGCCTAAGGCCCCTCCGACCACCACCAATCACTCACACACATTCACACACATTCACACGCAGGCAAAGGTGGGCGAAGTGTCTTGCCCAAGGACACAACGACAGTATGCACTCCAAGCGGGATTCGAACCGGCTACCTTCCGGTTGCCAGCCGAACACTTAGCCCATTGCGCCATCTGTTTGGCCCGCCCTGCCTTAAATGACAATGCCATGAGTTGTTTGGCCCGCCCTGCCTGTGCTTAAAACTGCAATGTAAAATTGGAAATGATATGACAATGCCATGAGTTGTTTGGCCCGCCATGCCTGTGCTTGAAACAGCAATGCAAAATTGGAAATGAATTGACAATGCCATGAGTTATTGTTTGTGTTTTTGTGTTTTTTTGTGTGTTTTTTTTTGTGTGTTTTTTTTTGTGTGTTTTTTTTTGTGTGTTTTTTTTTGTGTGTTTTTTTTTGTGTGTTTTTTTTTGTGTGTTTTTTTTTGTGTGTTTTTTTTTGTGTGTTTTTTTGTGTGTGTTTTTTTGTGTGTGTTTTTTTGTGTGTGTTTTTTTGTGTGTGTGTTTTTTTGTGTGTGTTTTTTTGTGTGTGTTTTTTTGTGTGTGTTTTTTTGTGTGTGTTTTTTTGTGTGTGTTTTTTTGTGTGTGTTTTTTTGTGTGTGTTTTTTTGTGTGTGTTTTTTTGTGTGTGTTTTTTTGTGTGTGTTTTTTTGTGTGTGTGTTTTTTTGTGTGTGTTTTTTTTTGTGTGTGTTTTTTTTTGTGTGTGTTTTTTTTTGTGTGTGTGTGTGTGTGTGTGTGTGTGTGTGTGTGTGTGTGTGTGTGTGTGTGTGTGTGTGTGTGTGTGTGTGTGTGTGTGTGTGTGTGTGTGTGTGTGTGTGTGTGTGTGTGTGTGTGTGTGTGTGTGTGTGTGTGTGTGTGTGTGTGTGTGTGTGTGTGTGTGTGTGTGTGTGTGTGTGTGTGTGTGTGTGTGTGTGTGTGTGTGTGTGTGTGTGTGTGTGTGTGTGTGTGTGTGTGTGTGTGTGTGTGTGTGTGTGTGTGTGTGTGTGTGTGTGTGTGTGTGTGTGTGTGTGTGTGTGTGTGTGTGTGTGTGTGTGTGTGTGTGTGTGTGTGTGTGTGTGTGTGTGTGTGTGTGTGTGTGTGTGTGTGTGTGTGTGTGTGTGTGTGTGTGTGTGTGTGTGTGTGTGTGTGTGTGTGTGTGTGTGTGTGTGTGTGTGTGTGTGTGTGTGTGTGTGTGTGTGTGTGTGTGTGTGTGTGTGTGTGTGTGTGTGTGTGTGTGTGTGTGTGTGTGTGTGTGTGTGTGTGTGTGTGTGTGTGTGTGTGTGTGTGTGTGTGTGTGTGTGTGTGTGTGTGTGTGTGTGTGTGTGTGTGTGTGTGTGTGTGTGTGTGTGTGTGTGTGTGTGTGTGTGTGTGTGTGTGTGTGTGTGTGTGTGTGTGTGTGTGTGTGTGTGTGTGTGTGTGTGTGTGTGTGTGTGTGTGTGTGTGTGTGTGTGTGTGTGTGTGTGTGTGTGTGTGTGTGTGTGTGTGTGTGTGTGTGTGTGTGTGTGTGTGTGTGTGTGTGTGTGTGTGTGTGTGTGTGTGTGTGTGTGTGTGTGTGTGTGTGTGTGTGTGTGTGTGTGTGTGTGTGTGTGTGTGTGTGTGTGTGTGTGTGTGTGTGTGTGTGTGTGTGTGTGTGTGTGTGTGTGTGTGTGTGTGTGTGTGTGTGTGTGTGTGTGTGTGTGTGTGTGTGTGTGTGTGTGTGTGTGTGTGTGTGTGTGTGTGTGTGTGTGTGTGTGTGTGTGTGTGTGTGTGTGTGTGTGTGTGTGTGTGTGTGTGTGTGTGTGTGTGTGTGTGTGTGTGTGTGTGTGTGTGTGTGTGTGTGTGTGTGTGTGTGTGTGTGTGTGTGTGTGTGTGTGTGTGTGTGTGTGTGTGTGTGTGTGTGTGTGTGTGTGTGTGTGTGTGTGTGTGTGTGTGTGTGTGTGTGTGTGTGTGTGTGTGTGTGTGTGTGTGTGTGTGTGTGTGTGTGTGTGTGTGTGTGTGTGTGTGTGTGTGTGTGTGTGTGTGTGTGTGTGTGTGTGTGTGTGTGTGTGTGTGTGTGTGTGTGTGTGTGTGTGTGTGTGTGTGTGTGTGTGTGTGTGTGTGTGTGTGTGTGTGTGTGTGTGTGTGTGTGTGTGTGTGTGTGTGTGTGTGTGTGTGTGTGTGTGTGTGTGTGTGTGTGTGTGTGTGTGTGTGTGTGTGTGTGTGTGTGTGTGTGTGTGTGTGTGTGTGTGTGTGTGTGTGTGTGTGTGTGTGTGTGTGTGTGTGTGTGTGTGTGTGTGTGTGTGTGTGTGTGTGTGTGTGTGTGTGTATATATACATCCTTATATATATATACATACACACACACACACACACACATATATATATATATATATTTCTAAATGTCTGATCTTGACAGCTTTTGGCTCACTGTGCTGTGATTTCCGAGAGAACGCCGCCACCTACGGCCGTCATTTTTGGCCACCTCGCTCAGAGCCCCCCTCCGCCTTCCTGGACCAGAGGATGTTTCCCAACGATGAAAAATAAGAGAGATATAAATGTTTATTTTTTAAATTCCATTCTCTCTGCTGCCCCTGCTGGAGGGAGGGGGACGGACTATAAAACCAGGAAGTGGTGTGCCTCACTCAGTCTCTGCAAGATGGAGGAAGCCAGAGGGTCACGTCTCTCTGAGCTCTGAATAACACTGAACACATGTCTACTCAACTGTGAGTGCCCTTAATGTGGTTTGAAAATGAAAATATGGTTGGTTTGAAGTAAAAAGGCACTGCCTGCAAATGGTTGTTTGGGGGGTTTGGGTTGAAGTAAAAAGGCACTGCCTGCAAATGGTTGTTTGGGGGGTTTGGGTTGAAGTATAAAGGCACTGCCTGCAAATGATTGTTTGTGGTGTTTGGGTTGAAGTGAAAAGGCACTGCCTGCAAATGGTTGTTTGGGGGGTTTGGGTTGAAGTGAAAAGGCACTGCCTGCAAATGGTTGTTTGGGGGGTTGGGTTGAAGTGAAAAGGCACTGCCTGCAAATGGTTGTTTGGGGGGTTTGGGTTGAAGTGAAAAGGCACTGCCTGCAAATGGTTGTTTGGGGGGTTGGGTTGAAGTGAAAAGGCACTGCCTGCAAATGGTTGTTTGTCTAAACTTGACAACTTCCTGTTTCCACTATATTGATTTTAGATAAAACGCTACCACTTACGGCTGTGATTTTTGGCCATCTTGCTCAGTTCCCCTCCACTCATCAAGTGCAGAGGATTCCTCGCATCAATGAAAAACAAAAGTGTTATTAGTGTTTAAAAAATGTTGAGAATCTCTCTCCTGTCAATCACGCCATGAAGGCCTCAACTTTTCCGGTGGGAGGGGGAGGGATTATAAAACCCGGAAGTGTGGGTGTGGCTCAGTCTCTGCATGATGGGGGAGGGAGAGGTCACGACTCTGTCCGAGCTGTGAATCAACTGAACACACTGAATGTCTACTGAACTGTGAGTGTGGTGTTTTGTGCGGTTTTATGGTGATTTTTATGGTGGTTTCACCCTGCTTGAAATAGCATGAAACTGCATTTGAATGTGGTGGCCTTGCACCCTGCATGAAATGGTATGAAACTGCATTTGAATGTGGTGTCGTTGCACCCTGCATGAAGTGGTATGAAACTGCACTTGAATTTTGTGGCCTTGCACCCTGCTCGAAGAGATAAGAAACTGCACTTGAATTTGGTGGCCTTGCACTGCTTGAAATGGTATTTCAAGGCATAGCCGTGAGTCAACTGCCACCCCAAGAATGCATTTGGCCCACAATGTCCATACTAGCCCTCTGGAGATCAGTAGTCCCTGCAGCCAACAACACCCATACCAGCGCTCCAGAAAGTGTTCTATATATTATATATAATATATATAGTATATATATATACTAGACTAAGTGGGACCCGTTGGGTCCCATGTTCACACGGGAGTGCTGGTCCCCTGATGCAATATTTCACCTCCCCACCAATTCCAATATTGGTGGCCAGTGGAGGGGGGGCTTTCTGGAGCGCTGGTATGGGTGTTGTTGGCTGCAGGGACTATATATATATGTGTATATATATTTGAGGGACAGAATGATTAAACCGGCACCATTCATTGTGAGGGACTGAATGGTTAAACCGCCACCGTCCTTGAGCACCCCTGATAACATTGTACAAAGGCAGAAAGAGATAACGGATGCAGCTGTAAACACAAGAAACTCGGTCAGGGGAATAGTTAGTGCGCTTGCTTAATGAAGTAAATGAATATTACTTATACGCTCCTGATCGAAAAATTGCTAATTACCATGAACATGCGATGTATGATCTGGGAGGTGCTGGGGGTGGTGCGGGAAGATTGTGCACCTCAGTGCTCCGATTGGAAGGAGCCAGAAGGGGAGGCCAAGTCAACAGAATTGTGTGTATAAAGGGGTTTTAATTTCTTGACTTCGGTGTGTCTCGGTTTGGAGAGGCACCCGACTCTGCGGACTCGCAAATAAAAGCATTTCTTGTTTCCACGACTTTGTCTCTGGCATCGTGATTGTGGGCACTGAAACACATCTCACATATATATATACATATACATATATATGTATAGGCAGAGAAATGGCGGATATAACTAAAAGTTTCAGTTTGACCACTTCCTGTCTGTGCTGAATATTGATTTTAGAAAAAACGCACCCTATATCGCTATGATCTTACTCACAGATCTTCCTCCTCTGCTGAGGCAGCCCCGAGGATTTTACCGATCGATGAAAAATAAAAAAGTTGTGAGTGTTAAAAAAATCTTGAGATCAGCTGATTGGTCCTCTCGCCTGTCAATCAACGTCATGAAGGTAACGCCCCTTCCGGGGGTGGGGGGGGCAAGACTATAAAATCCCGGATGTCTGGACGTGAGTCAATCACTCTGGAAGATCGCGAGGGATTGAGAACTGTGATTCTAAGCTGTGAATCAACTGAAATGTGAGTCTGCAATGTACTTGCAATAAATGATTTGTTAGCCCTTAATGACAATGCAATGAGTTGTTTGGCCTGCCCTGCCTGTGCTTGAAACTGCAATGCAAAATTGGAAATGAAATGACAATGCCATGAGTTATTTGGCCTGCCCTGCCCGTGCTTGAAACTGCAATGCAAAATTGGAAATGAAATGACAATGCCATGAGTTGTTTGGCCTGCCCGTGCTTGATACTGCAATGCAAAATTGAAAATGAAATGACAATGCAATGAGTTGTTAGGCCTGCCCTGTGCTTGAAATGGCTTGACTTGACTTGAAATGGATTGACTTGACTTGACTTGACTTGGATTGACTTGACTTGAAATGGATTGACTTGATTTGACTTGAAATGGATTGACTTCACTTGAAATGGATTGACTTGACTGACTTGACGAAATGGATTGACTTGACTTGAAATGAATTGACTCGACTTGAAATGGATTGACTTGACTTGACTTGACTTGAAATGGATTGACTTGACTTGACTTGAAATGGATTGACTTGATTTGACTTGAAATGGCTTGACTTCACTTGAAATGGATTGACTTGACTTGACTTGAAATGGATTGACTTGACTTGACTTGAAATGGATTGACTTGATTTGACTTGAAATGGCTTGACTTCACTTGAAATGGATTGACTTGACTTGAAATGGATTGACTTGACTTGAAATGGATTGACTTGACTTGAAATGGATTCTTCTTCTTCTGTCGTGTGTCTTTTAGACCTGCAGCTACGTTGAGGCGAACCAGGCCAACGTGTCATCGTCCAGGTCAATCAGACCTCGTTCACCATTCGGTGGCCGGTGTTTGGGGCAACTGGTGACTATGTGCTCCACTGTCTGTGTTGGGTCCCCACACTCACAGGAGGCGCTGTCCACGAGGCCCCACCTCTTCATCGCTACTCCATAGCGTCCGATGCCTGTCCTCAAGCAGTTGAGGGTTGTCCACTGCTTTTGGGGCATGTCCTGGCCAGGGACGTCCATGGGGTCATCGATGTAATGGTGTATCCTAGATTGTTCCGCTGACTTCCACTTGTCTCTCCATCTCGTCTTGACCCAGGCAGCCTTAGAAGCGTCAGCCGGTGTTGTGCAGAGCAGCTCTTGGGCTTGCGTGGCAAAGGGGTGCCGTGACTTGAGGCGCACTCGTCGTGGTGTCCCTGTGACAATCTGATGGAGGAGGTGGGATTTACTGGTCTGTGCCTTTCGAGAGAGGGCCAGCGTGGCTGCTTCTCGTCTGATGTTGGCTGGGGCGATGCCAGCGAGGACGGGCAGTTGGTTTACTGGGGTGGCTCATAGGCATCCGGAGACAGTCCGCAGGGCGCTGTTGAGGGCAGCATCCAGCTTCTTGGCGTGAGGGCTACGGCGCAGTACTCGGCGACTTGACTTGACTTGAAATGGATTGACTTGAATTGACTTGAAATGGATTGACTTGAAAAGGATTGACTTGAAATGGATTGACTTGACTTGACTTGAAATGGATTGACTTGAAATGGATTGACTTGACTTGACTTGACATGGATTGACTTGACTTGAAATGGATTGACTTGACTTGACTTAACTTGGAATGGATTGACTTGACTTGAAATGAATTGACTTGACTTGAAATGGATTGACTTGACTTGACTGACTTGACGAAATGGATTGACTTGACTTGACTTGGAATGACTTGACTTGAAATGGATTGGCTTGACTTGACTTGGAATGGATTGACTTGACTTGAATTGGATTGACTTGATTGAAATGGATTGACTTGAAATGGATTGACTTGACTTGACTTGAAATGGATTGACTTGACTTAAAATGGATTGACTTCATTTGAAATGGATTGACTTGACTTGACTTGAAATGGATTGACTTCACTTGAAATGGATTGACTTGAAATGGATAGACTTGACTTGACTTGAAATGGATTGACTTGACTTGAAATGGATCAACATGACTTGACTTGAAATGGATTGACTTGACTTGAAATGGATTGAAATGGATTGTTGGCCCTTCACTCACTGTGCTTGACTTGACTTGACACACATCACCCATGCTAGCGCTCCAGAAAGCTCAACAGGTCCCACTTAGTCTAGTGTATATATACATACATACATACATATATATACATATACATATACATATATATATACATACATATACATATACATATATATATATGACTTGGATGTAGATGTAAGTTTGCTGACAACTCCAAAATTGCTGAATTTGCACCCTGTGAGGAATGCAGTAAAGGTATAGAGCTAGATACAGGTCAGAATATAGATCATCAGCAGAAATGGGCAGAGAAATGGCAGATGCAGTTTAGTCTATAAATGGATCGATTGTAATCACATATGGTCTTTCTGCTGACTGGTTAGCATGCAATAAAAGCTTTTCACTGTACCTCGGTACATGTGACAATAAACTAAACTGTCTGAGCAAGTCTGAGATTTACCTCTTTGGGAAGTCCAATTTAAGGAGATGGTATAAGGTTGATAACAAGATCCTTAACAGCATTGATGTATCGAGAGATCTTGGATCCAGGTCCATAGATCCCTAAAAATTAAGTCAATATTGTGGTAAAGAAGGTGTATTGTATGCTTGCCCTCATTAATTGGGCTGTTGAGTATACGTCAGGAAGTCATGAAGCAGCTCTATAAGACTTTTTAGAATCAAGACTTTGGTTCGGCTGCATTTGGAGTATTATGTTCAGTTTCTGGTCATTCACTACAGAAAAGATGTGGAGGGTTTTGAGGTGTTGCAGAAGAGTTTACCTGGATTAGGGTGTATCAGCAAAAGGAACACCAGAGGTTGAGGGGAGACCTGACAGAGTATATAAAATTATGATAGGCATAGATAGGATAGACAATCAGAACCTTTTTCCCTGGGGGCAAATGACAAAGACATGGGGGGATATAGATCATGTGCAGGCAGAGGGGATTGGTTTACCCTGGCATTATGTTCGGCACAGATATTGTGGGCTAATTAACCAGTTCCTGTTCTATGAGCCCACGAATGGGTGAGACTCAATAGATGATCATGAATATTTTACAATTTTCAGTTTTGGGTCAAATTGTATCCTGCACTATTGCACTGCTAATAGGTTTAAATAAAACCTGAAGGTGGAAACGCCCTTTGCAATAAGTGGCATTAATGATGTTGGTTTCTCTAATCAACATGTGGGCTTTAATAAGGCCCATATCTGGGCTGCTGAGCTTGACCTCGGGCCTACTGATCAACCCAGCATTGACCTCAACATCGATCACATCGGCAACTCAGGTGAATATTCACTGCCTGAAGGCAAATGCCCTCGAGTGATGTCCTGGTCGGCCTAGAAATTATTAGTTACATTCTCTCAAAAAACATAAATGTCAAAGATATGCAGGAACAGGCGAGCGGGGAGGCAATTAATTACTAAATGATTTGAGAGAATGTGAGGCAACTGCTTAGGTTGGAGTTCGTATGAAATGAAAGAAAGATTGACATTTATTTTGCTGCATTTCACAGCCGATTCATTTCTTTTAATGTGAGTCGTACTTGAATGTAGGAAACCAGTTGGGAAATACCACACAAAAAGCAAAATGATAACGGGCAGGTACATAATTCCACGGGTGATGGCTACCATCTTTTACATTCCAGATTTCAGTATACCTGGGTCTAGGAGGGTTTGAATTGAAAATTCCCTTCATAAACCTACAGACCCAAGGATGTGATCCTATAGGATTTTGCTCTGATTCCCTGCATAAATATGCAGAAAGAGCACTTCTTGCAGTATTGATTGCACTATAGCTTAAATTTAAATCAAAATAGAGAGTTGAAAGAAACTCTAACACATCTGAAATATCTGCAGTGTGATATGCAATATTCTTTTGTGAACAAAACACTTCCCATTTCCTTATATAAGAAATGTACTGCTTCTGGGTACTATTCCTCCAGGCTGCTGCCATAACATCCACAGTACGCTCTGATAATCCTCTTCCAAGATATGGTCTTCTTAGAATCTGCAAATCAATAAACCAATATGATCATGTAAAGGATGTGGTTCATTAGTTACAGGATGTACAAGCAGGTTTTCCTGCTTAGGAATAATCATAAGTTTTTTTGGGATCATTTTTAACACCAGCCGGTACCATGGCTGTGTAGGCCAATCTGGCACTACCAAAACCCCTGAAGCCGAGTCCTGTTTAAGTTTCTGTATACACCGATTAATAAGGCAAAACGGAGGAAATGCATACGGAAACATACCACCCCAATGTAGCGAGAAAGCATCCACCGCTACTGCACCAGGATCAAGCTCCCATGACACATACTTAGGCACTTGGTGGTTAAGTCTTGATGCAAACAAGTCAATTTCTGGCATTCCAAATTGTGCCACAATTTTATTAAATATTTCATGATGTAACATCCATTCTATATTATCATTGAATTTACGTGACCTTGTGTCTGCAACTATGTTGAATCTACCTGGTAGGTAGATTGCTGACAGCCAAATCTTTCTGGTAATACACCAGGTCCAGATTACATTTGCCAATCTATCACAAGATTCTGACTTGATACCACCCATATGATTTACATATGCTACAGCTGTAGTATTGTCAATTTGTACCTGAACATTCAATTTTTCCATATTAGAACAATAAGCTTTAAGCCCATAAAATGTTCCTATAAGCTCTAGGTAATTTATACCTTGATTTTCGAGCAAAGGTACTTTCTCCACATTCCATCTACCTCCACAGCTGGAAACAGTATTAGTGGCGCCCCAACCTAGAGCACTTACATCAGTCTGTAGAATAATGGAAGGTGTTTCTACCAGAATTTGTCTGGAAGCATTAGAGACATTGTTAATCCACCATTCTAATTCCATAATAGGCTCAATTGTCAATTGCATGGGCCTATCAAAATGCCCTGCATTAATCCTTAATGCTTGTACCTTAGCTCGCTGCAAATGCTGATAATGCAGTGGTCCAAACCTTACAGCTGGAAAAGCAGCAATTAATTTGCCCAGCAAGCTTGCCACTTGTCTAATTGAGGGTTGGTACTCTGTAATGAGCTTAATACAACCTTCAATTAACTGCAGCCTCTTATCTTTTGGCAAGGTGATTACCATGTGTTCTGAGTTAATGGTAAACCCCAGGTAATCAATTTTTGTGCTTGGTAATAGTTTCGATTTCTGTGGGTGAATAATGAATCCCATTTTCTCAAAAATGAGCTTAACTCTTGACACTGATGCTTCTGATGTAGCCAAAGTCTCCCACAATCAGAATGTCATCCAAATAAGCCATTAGTACATGGCCCTCAGCTCTTAGTAGTGCTAAAATTGGTTTGATTAATTTAGTAAATAATCTTAGAGCTGAAGTTAAACCATTAGGCAATGCTTTAAATTGCCACAATTGACTCATCCATCTAAATTTTAGATATCTCCGATCATTACCATGCACTGCCACAGTATAATATGCATCTTGCAGATCTATACTTGCCATATAGCATTTTCTTGTGACAAGCTGAATGGCGTTTGTAAATGTCTCCATTTTTAAATGTTTATACTGTACGAAAGGGTTAAGACTTGTCAGATCCAGAATGATTCTACATCCACCATCCTTTTTTGTTCTAGGATTAATACTTGACACAAACTGATGGTGTTGTTCTACTGACTTTTCTATTACACCTTTTTTGCACAATATTTTCAATTCTGCCTGAATCTGCGTATTCTCTTCTTTTGAGAAAATACGTGACCGGCTTGAAATGTGCTGAGTAGGATGATTCAAATGTGGATAGAATTCAATTCTAAATCCCACAATACTGCACAGTATAAACGAATCATTAGTTATTAGTTGCCATTCTTTTAGGAAGAATTGTAATCTTCCTCCCATTTGTGAGTGTAAAACATTTGCTATGTTTCTTACCGGACCAGACCCACCTACCTCGGGGTTTGCCGATGGCAAATGTTGTCCCCTATTCTTGGTAGGTACATTATAACCTCCATGCATCCCAGGAGCAGTACGCCAACACATATATGGGAACGATCGACTTGTTCCTTCTCCAGCACCAGACATCCGTCTGTAGGGATACTGCCTTCGAATTGATCTGCTCAGCATCGGTGGTTTCATCATTCCCACGGTTTTTGCCTCTTCATTCAGGTCTTTTACCCTTTTTGCTAGATTCTCTCCAAAAAGCAGATTAGGCAGTTGTATATTGGATGGTTTACAGAGCCCTGCAAACTTAGGATGAATATTAGGGCTTATGGCACTCTTACGAATACAGTTTATTTCAAAGTGCGCACTACACATAAGTGCTAAGGCATCTTGTTGTGAAGCAGATACATGCTCTTCATCCTACCCTCTGGCAAAAGCCGTAATGCCTGACCCCAGCAATCTCAACACTCGTTGTAACTTTAATTCTTGTGAGCGTAATCCAATGCCCAAATAGCCCCATATTACGTTATTCACCGCTGGGACTGCTAACAGTGCACAATTCTCCGGGGTTTCATATTTTTTAACAGTCTCATCCATGGTTAATTCCTGGAGCTGATGGGAGAGCAAGTAATTTATAGTCATTGCTAATTCATCTCCCAAAGGTTCCCCTGTTAATCTGGGAACAGCAAACTGTTGTGCCAGACCTGGGGTATTTTAGGCTCTGTTATTGGACTCTGGTCCTCATATCATTCATCATCTGAATCTTGATGTTCCTCCTCCTGATGGGAAAGTTCTGGCATCCCTGTTTCAGGTAAATCTAGCACTGGCTCTTCCATAGGCCTTCACATAGTAAATTCTTTACCAGATTCCCCCTGCGCGGGCTCTCCTGTAGGCCCACGCATAGGCAGCCCTGTTTCAGGTGCTGCTGGCGCTGGCTCACCTCTAGGCCAACGCTTATACTGTCTTTCTTCCGACATTGTTGGCGCTGGCACTTCTCTAGACCAACGCTTATACTGCCTTTTTCCTGGCATTTCTGGCACTGGCTCTCCTGTAGGCCAACCTATGTATTGTCTTTTCGCAGACATTTCTGATGGCTCTCCTGTCCCAACGCTGTGCCTGTCCCATCCAAGGCACTCCCTGCGCTGTCTCTCTCATAGGCCAACGCGGACTAAATTCCTCCTGAGGGGGTTCTTGATAAATAATTTTCCCCATAAGGAACTCTAAACTTGCGACCCTAGCAGCCATAATCTCTGACTGAGGAGGGTTCACCTCCGGGTCTGACTCATCGGAGTCCACTGGTCGCACGGACTTTTGCCCGGCCTTGCGCCCCAACGGCGCTGCAACGGTACTTTCAACCGTATCGGGAGTTGATGGCCTCGCTGCCACTGACTCCTCTAACGGATGCCCGCTACCCTCAGATTCTTGAGGATTACCTGCGGTACGTCTTCTCCCTCTACGCTCTCTCTCTCCATAATAACTTGCGTGGAGCTCCACAAACAAGTCTGACGAGGAAGGCGACCTGGAAGCGAAAATGAAAGCACTTACCTTCAGGCTTTTACTTTACTCACCGCTTGGAGGAGCTTTGCTCCTCCACACACGGTCGCAACGCTATGCGTCTGACGATATGACGCGTGTGCGGCTGGATGGGCTCTTCTTCACGTAGTCACTCACGTGACTCCGAAGTAAAATCAAGATTATTGCCACTTTGTCAAATGTTAACATGTGATTTATTGTCACTTAATGTCTACCAAAGGCACACCAAAAAAGCATCAAAAGTAAAAAAAAGGAAATTTGAGTGAAGATGAACAAATGACAATCCTGGATAAAGTGCACTACAGGACATCTATTAGAAACCCACTGATACCTATGGCTATCTGGACTACACTTTTTCCCCACCCTGTTTCTAGTAAGGACTCCCAATTCCACCGTCTACGCCGCATCTGCTCCCAGGATGAGGTGTTCCAAATCAGGATATCGGAGATGTCTTCATTCTTTAGGGAATGGAGGTTCCCCTCTTCGACTATAGATGAGGCTCTCACCAGGGTCTCCTCTATAATCCCGCAGCTCCGCTCTCACTCCCCATCCGCCTACTCATAACAAGGACAGAGTTCCCCCTTGTCCTCACCTTCCACCCTATCAGCCGTTGCATACAACATATAATCATCCAACATTTTTGCCACCTCCAATGGGATCCCACCACTGGCCACATCTTCATCTCCTCCCGTTTCTGCTTTCCACAGAGACCGTTCCCTCCGTAACTCCCTGGTCAATTCTTCCCTTCCCACCCAAACCACCCCCTCCCCTGATAGTTTCCCTTGCAACCCCAGGAAATGCTACACTTGTCGCTTTTTTCCCGTCCCCCCGGCTTCTCGACCCGAAACGTTGCCTATTCCTTCACTCCATAGATGCTGCCTCACCCGCTAAGTTTCTCCAGCTTTTTTGTCTATCTTCGATATTTCCAGCATCTGCAGTTCTTTCTTAAACACTACAGGAGAGATTCATTCACTCCACCACCAAATACTGAACTATATACCATCTACAATATGCACAACAGTTACCCATCCAGACTCAATGGCATTGGAATGACATCCTTCAGATGAAACTATGGCATCGTTAGTGAGGATTTTTGGCAATTGGTTGCAGCTAGTCCACTCTATTACAAAAAGTCAAAGATATTAATTGCGGAACTTGCAACAATTCATGAGGCCATTTTTCACAACCTTGTTGGAGGGAACCCAACACCATGAAAATTAATGGATGACCCAGTCTTTCTTCTGCCAAGGAACTGAATCCTTAGCTGTTCTAAAGAGTGACCAATGTATGCATGCTTTTACAGTATTCAGGATATCGTTTCACACTTTGTGCTGCCTCAGCAAGGCCATCAGCATAATCAAAGACCAGTCTCACCCCAGTTTTCCCTTCTCCCATCAGGCAAGAGGTACAGAAGTTTGAAAACGCATCCAGATGCAGGGAGAGTTTCCTCCCAGCTGCCAACTGTCCTCTCACCAGCTAGAGTGCGGTCCGGACCTCCCATCTGCCTCATCGGAGGCCTTTGAATTAATATTAATCTGACTTTATCTTGAACGAAAAATGATCCCTTTATCTGTGCACCATGGATGGCTTGATTGTGATCATCTTTTCTTTGACTGGATAGCACGCAACAAAAAGCTTTTTACTGTACCGCGGTACATATGACAATACCAAACCAAACTAAACTAAACTAAACTAAAACAAGTAAACAAAACAGATAATGTTATGAAGATTGCTTGAAGTGAGTGTGCACCATCAAAAGTGACTGCTTATTTCACTTTTGCATACACAGGGATGGTTGTCAACGGGAGTCACATGTTTGGATTTGTTCATTAGAGGCTTGAACATTTCCGTGCTGGGACCAGTGTCCAACCAAGTAACACAAATATAGCTGAGGCTGGGCCTTTAATTAGAAGTGAAGAGTTTCAATGAGGGGATGATTAATAAATCTAAAAGAAATGAGAGAGCAGTACACAAGATGATGAAGGTGAGAACAGTACTCAAAGTTTGTGGGAAGGACAAGAAAATATAAGCAAAAGTATACAACAGTAATTGAATCTGAAGTAAGTAAAAATTGCAAACAAGTATATCTTAAGACCCTTTCTAAATGCACAAAACATTTGAACAAAAACAAATTGGTTGACAGCACAAATAGCTACAGGAGTATAATCTAATAACTGATGGAGATAAGGTTGCAGGGTGACCAGAATTGGTACTCTGTATTCTAAGATATATAATATTCCACGACAATAAGTCAAAAGACAAAGGAGGTGGGATAGGTGACACAAGAGACTGCAGATGCTGGAATGTGGAACAAAATACAAACTGCTGAGGTAACTCAGCAGATCAAGCAGCTTCTGTGGAGGCAAAGGGACGGTTGACATTTCTGGTCATGATCTTGCATCAGGAGTTGGAAGAGCATTGTTATTCGAGGAATATATCAGTGTGATATAGAGGCAGTAGACAGTGTAATGGAATCAGTGAATGGAAATATTGAATAATAAAGGACCTACAGGCCACCAAAGTGCGGCTTCTAGTTGGAACAACATAGACGAGGGTAAAGATCAAAGCAAAGGCATGGATGAAAGGAACTGAAATTACCATGGGAGATTTTAATCTGCATTTGATTGGACAAACCAAACTGGCAAGGATATCGTAGAAGAATAATTTGTGGAGTGTGCCAGGGATTGGCTCTTAGAGCGACATTGTAGGACCGATCTAGGAACCGGTCATGTTTAATATGGATTAATAAGAGATGAAGTGGCTAAGTATTCCATAGGAAGTCATGACCACAATATGGTACAATTTCAGATATGGTTTGTGGGTGAACTGTGCAAATCCAAAACTAGTGGGAGCCGATCTCTGGCTGCGGGAGCTTCGATCACCCCGACTGCGGATGGTTCGACTGCCCCTACCGCGGGAGAAAAGGAGGGAAGAAGATAATACGTTATTGCCTTCCATCACAGTGCGCTGTGGTGGATGTTTATGTTAATTTTTATGTAGTTGTGTGTCTTGTTGCTTTTTTGGTATGACTGTATGGTAAATCAAATTCCTTGTATGTTTTTACATACTTGGCTAATAAATTAATTACTTATGTGTAGGAAAGAACTGCAGATGCTCATTTAAATCGAAGGTAGACACAAAAAGCTGGAGTAACTCAGCGGGACAGGCAGCATCTCTGGAGAGAAGGAATGGGTGATGTTTTAGGTCGAGGTCCTTCTTCAGATTAATTACTTACTTAGTGTCTTCAACTTAAATAAGGGCATTTACAATTAATAACGTAATAAAAAGGAACTGAAGATGTTGGTTTGTCCAATCCATTTTCTCCAAAGATTCTGCCTGATCCGCTGAGTTACTCCAGCATTTTGTGTCTATCTTTGGCAATTACAGTTAAAGTAAAAACAATGAAGTGATAGATTAGTGGCAGATGTTTAAACAGCTGGTCTGTAAACACAAAAGATTCCATGAGAAAGAGGAATTGTCCAGGGTTAACAAAAGAGGTCAAAGATAAAGTTAAATCAAAAATTAAATTTGTGCAGTTCCTTCCTCCACAGGTCATTCATTGTTAGCTG
>JAXLNO010005231.1:79720-171895 GCA_038087875.1 Malacoraja senta | reverse complement strand
AAGGTGGCCACAAATCAGGAAAGGTCGCCATATTTCCGGCAATGTCGCCATAAATCCGGCAAGGTGGCCTCAAATCCGGCTAGGTCGCCATATTTCCGGCGAGGTCGCTATAATCCGGCAAGGTGGCCTCAAATCCGGCAAGATCGCCACTTTCCCGGCAAGGTCGCCATAAATCCGGCAAGGTCGCCACAAATCCGGCAATGTCGCCACAAATGCGGCAAGGTCGCCATATTTCCAGCAAGGCCGCCATAATTCAGGGAAGGTCGCCACAAATTCGGCAAGGTCCACATATTTCCCGCAAGGTCGCAATAAATCCGGCAAGGTAGCCACAAGTGCGGCAAGGTCGACATATTTCCGGCAAGGTCGCCATAATCCGGCAAGGTCGGCACAAATGCGGCAAAGTCGGCATATTTCCGGCAAGGTCTCCATAAATCCGGCAAGGTCGCCACTAATGCGGCAAGGTCGCCATATTTTCGGCAAGGTCGTCATAAATCCGGCAATGTCGCCATAAATCCGGCAAGGTCGCCACAAATCAGGGAAGGTCGCCACAAATCCGGCAGTCGCCTATTTCCGGCAAGTTCGCCACAAATCCGGCAAGGTCGCCATATTTCCGGCAAGGCCGCCATATTACCGGCATGGTCGCCATATTTCCGGCAAAATCGCTATAATTCCAACAAGGTCGCCACAAACCCGGCAAGGCCGCCATATTTCCGGCATGGTCGCCATAATTCTGGCAAGGTGGCCATAAATCAGGAAAGGTCGCCGTATTTCCGGCAATGTCGCCATAAATCCGGCAAGGTGGCCTCAAATCCGGCTAGGTCGCCATATTTCCGGCGAGGTCGCTATAATCCGGCAAGGTGGCCTCAAATCCGGCAAGATCGCCACTTTCCCGGCAAGGTCGCCATAAATCCGGCAAGGTCGCCACAAATCCGGCAATGTCGCCACAAATGCGGCAAGGTCGCCATATTTCCGGCAAGGCCGCCATAAATCAGGGAAGGTCGCCACAAATTCGGCAAGGTCCACATATTTCCCGCAAGGTCGCAATAAATCCGGCAAGGTAGCCACAAGTGCGGCAAGGTCGACATATTTCCGGCAAGGTCGCCATAATCCGGCAAGGTCGGCACAAATGCGGCAAAGTCGGCATATTTCCGGCAAGGTCTCCATAAATCCGGCAAGGTCGCCACAAATGCAGCAAGGTCGCCATATTTCCGGCAAGGTCGCCATAAATCCGGCAAGGTCGCCACAAATGCGGCAAGGTCGGCATATTTTCGGCAAGGTCGTCATAAATCCGGCAAGGTCGCCATAAATCCGGCAAGGTCGCCACAAATCAGGGAAGGTCGCCACAAATCCGGCAGTCGCCTATTTCCGGCAAGTTCGCCACAAATCCGGCAAGGTCGCCATATTTCCGGCAAGGCCGCCATATTACCGGCATGGTCGCCATATTTCCGGCAAAATCGCTATAATACCAACAAGGTCGCCACAAACCCGGCAAGGCCGCCATATTTCCGGCATGGTCGCCATAATTCTGGCAAGGTGGCCACAAATCAGGAAAGGTCGCCATATTTCCGGCAATGTCGCCATAAATCCGGCAAGGTGGCCTCAAATCCGGCAAGGTCGCCACAAATCCGGCAAGGTCGCCACATTTCCGGCAAGGTCGCCATAAATCCGGCAAGGCCGCCACAAATCCGGCAAGGTCGCAATAAATCTGGCAAGGTCGCCACAAATCCGACGAGGACCCCATATTTCCGGCAATGTCGCCATAAATCCGGCAAGGTGGGCTCAAATCCGGCTAGGTCGCCATATTTCCGGCGAGGTCGCTATAATCCGGCAAGGTGGCCACAAATCCGGCAAGATCGCCACTTTCCCGGCAAGGTCGCCATAAATCCGGCAAGGTCGCCACAAATCCGGCAATGTCGCCACAAATGCGGCAAGGTCGCCATATTTCCGGCAAGGTCGCCATAAATCAGGCAAGGTCGCCACAAATGCGGCAAGGTGCACATATTTCCGGCAAGGTCGCAATAAATCCGGCAAGGAAGCCACAAATGCGGCAAGATCGACATATTTCCGGCAAGGTCGCCATAATCCGGCATGGTCGGCACAAATGCGTCAAAGTCGGCATATTTCCGGCAAGGTCTCCATAAATCCGGCAAGGTCGCCACAAATACGGCAAGGTCGCCATATTTCCGGCAAGGTCGCCATAAATCCGGCAAGGTCGCCACAAATGCGGCAAGGTCGCCATATTTCCGGCAAGGTCGCCATAAATCCGGCAAGGTCGCCATAAATCCGGCAAGGTCGCCACAAATCAGGGAAGGTCGCCACAAATCCGGCAGTCGCCTATTTCCGGCAAGTTCGCCATGAATCCGGCAAGGCCGCCACAAATCCCGCAAGGTCGCCATAAATCCCGCAAGGTCGCCATAAATCCCGCAAGGTCGCCACAAACCCGGCAAGGTCGCCATATTTCCGTCAAGGTCGCCATAAATCCAGCAAGGGCGCCACAAATCCGGCAAGGTCGCCATATTTCCGTCAAGGTCGCCACAAATCCGGCAAGGTCGCCATATTTCCGACAACATCGCCATAATTCCGGCAAGGTCGCCATAAATCCGGCAAGGTCGCCATATTCCCGGCATGGTCGCCAGAATTCCGGCAACGTCGCAACAAATCAGGGAAGGTCGCCATATTTCCGGCAATGTCGCCATAAATCCGGCAAGGTGGCCTCAAATCCGGCTAGATCGCCATATTTCCGGCGAGGTGGACGTAAATCCGCAAGGTGGCCTCAAATCCGGCAAGGTCGCCATAAATTCGGCAAGGTCGCCGCAAACCGGGAAGGTCGCTTTAAATAAGGCGAGGTCGCCATATTTCCGGCAAGATCGCCACAAATCCCACAAGGTCGCCATAAATCCGGAGAGGGCGCCATATTTCTGGCAAGGTCGCCATACATCCGGGAAGGTCGCCATAAACCCGGAGAGGTCGCAATATTCACGGCAAGGTCGCCATAAATCCGGCAAGGTCGCTATAAATCCGGCAAGGTCGCCATAAATCCGGCAAGGTCGCCACAAATCACGGAAGGTCGCCACAAATCCGGCAGTCGCCTATTTCGGCAAGTTCGCCATGAATCCGGCAAGGCCGCCACAAATCCCGCAAGGTCGCCATAAATCCCGCAAGGTCGCCATAAATCCCGCAAGGTCGCCATAAACCCGGCAAGGTCGCCATATTTCCGTCAAGGTCGCCATAAATCCAGCAAGGGCGCCACAAATCCGGCAAGGTCGCCATATTTCCGTCAAGGTCGCCACAAATCCGGCAAGGTCGCCATATTTCCGACAACATCGCCATAATTCCGGCAAGGTCGCCACAAATCCGGCAAGGTCGCCATATTCCCGGCATGTTCGCCAGAATTCCGGCAACGTCGCAACAAATCAGGGAAGGTCGCCATATTTCCGGCAATGTCGCCATAAATCCGGCAAGGTGGCCTCAAATCCGGCAAGGTCGCCATAAATCCGGCAAGGTGGCCTCAAATCCGGCTAGATCGCCATATTTCCGGCGAGGTGGACGTAAATCCGGCAAGGTGGCCTCAAATCCGGCAAGGTCGCCATAAATCCGGCAAGGTCGCCGCAAACCGGGAAGGTCGCTTTAAATAAGGCGAGGTCGCCATATTTCCGGCAAGATCGCCTCAAATCCCACAAGGTCGCCATAAATCCGGAGAGGTCGCCATATTTCTGGCAAGGTCGCCATACATCCGGTAAGGTCGCCATAAACCCGGAGAGGTCGCAATATTCACGGCAAGGTCGCCATAAATCCGGCAAGGTCGCTATAAATCCGGCAAGGTCGCCATATTTCCGGCAAGGTCGCCATAAATCCGGCAAGGTCGCCATAATTCCGGCGAGGTCGCTATATTTCCGTCAAGGTCACCATAAATCCGGTAAAATCGGCATAAATCCGCAACGTCGCCATAAATCAGGCAAGGTCGCCGTATTTCCGGCACGGTCACCATAAAACCGGCTGGGACACCATAAATCAGGCAAGGTCGCCATATTTTCGGCAAGGTTGCCTCAAATTCGGCAAGGTCGCCTTATTTCCGGCACGGTCGCCATAAATACGGCTAGGTCGCCACAAATCCGGCAAGGTCGCCATATTTTCCAGCAAGGTCGCCATAAATCCGGCAATGGTCGCCACAAATCCGGGAAGTTCGCCACATTTAAATCAAGGTAGCCATAAATTCGGCAAGGTCGCGTCCAAATCCGGCATGGTCGCTACATTTCCGGCAAGGTCGCCATTAATCCGGCAAGGTCGCCACAAACCCGTCAAGGTCGCCACATTTCAGGCAAGGTCGCCAGATTTCCGGCAAGGTCGCCATAAATCCGGCAAGGTCGCCATAATTCCGGCGAGGTCGCCATATTTTCGGCAAGGTTGCCTCAAATCCGGCAAGGTCGCCATATTTCCGGCACGGTCGCCATAAATACGGCTAGGTCGCTACAGATCCGGCAAGGTCGCCATATTTCCAGCAAGGTCGCCATAAATCCGGCAAGGTCGCCATAAATCCGACACGGTCGCCACAAATCCGGCAAGGTCGCCACATTTCCGGCAAGGTCGCAACAAATCGGCCAAGGTCGCCACAAATCCGACAAGGTCGCCATATTTCCGGCAAGGTCGCCATAAATCCGTCAAGGTCGCAAAAAATCCTGCAAGGTCGCCATATTTACGGCAAGGTCGCCACATATCCGGCAATGTCGCCATATTTCCGGCAAGGTCGCCATAAATCCGGCAAGGTCGCCACAAATCCGGCAAGGTGGCGACAAATCCGGCAAGGTCGCCACATTTCAATCAAGGTAGCCATAAATTCGGCAAGGTCGCCACAAATCCGGCAAGGTCACCACATTTGCGGCAAGGTCGCCATAAATCCTGCAAGGTCGCCACAAATACGGCAAGGTCGCCACATCCCCGGCAAGGTCGCCATAAATCCGGCAAGGTCGCCACAAATCCGTCAAGTTCGCCACATTTCAGGCAAGGTCGCCGCATTTCCGATAACGTCGCCATAAATCCGGCAAGGTCGCCATTAATCCAGCAAGGTCGCCACATTTCAATCAAGGTAGCCATAAATTCGGCAAGGTCGCCACAAATCCGGCAAGGTCACCACATTTGCGGCAAGGTCGTCATAAATCCTGCAAGGTCGCCACAAATACGGCAAGGTCGCCACATCCCCGGCAAAGTCGCCATAAATCCGGCAAGGTCGCCACAAATCCGTCCAGTTCGCCATTAATCCGGCAAGGTCGCCACATTTCCGGCAAGGGCGCCATAAATCCGGAAAGGTCGCCACAAATCCGGCAAGGTCGCCACATTTCCGGTAAGGTCGCCATATTTCCGGCAAGGTCGCCACAAATCCGACAAGGTCGCCATATTTCCGGCAAGGTCGCCACAAATCCGGCAAGGTGGCGACAAATCCGGCAAGGTCGCCACATTTCAATCAAGGTAGCCATAAATTCGGCAAGGTCGCCACAAATCCAGCAAGGTCGCAACATTCCGGCAAGGTCGCCATAAATCCGGCATCGTCGGCATAAATCCGGCAAGGTCACCACATTTCCGGCAAGGTCGCCATGAATCCGGCAAGGTCGCCACAAGTCCGGCTAGGTCGCCACATTGCCGGCAAGGTCGCCATAAATCCGGCAAGGTCGCCATAAATCAGGCAAAGTCGGCACAAATGCGGCAAGGTCGGCATATTTCTGGCAAGGTCGCCACAAATCCGGCAATGTCGCCACAAATGCGGCAAGGTCGCCATATTTCCGGCAAGGTCGCCATAAATCCGGCAAGGTCGCCACAAATGCGGCAAGGTCCACATATTTCCGGCAAGGTCGCAATAAATCCGGCAAGGTCGCCACAAATGCGGCAAGATCGACATATTTCCGGCAAGATCGCCATAAATCCGGCAAGGTCGGACAAATGGGACGACAGATGGCGCAATGGGCTAAGTGTTAGGCTGGCAACCGGAAGGTAGCCGGTTCGAATCCCGCTTGGAGTGCATACTGTCGTTGTGTCCTTGGGCAAGACACTTTCACCCACCTTTGCCTGCGTGTGAATGTTGATATGTTGATATCAACATATGGATATGGATAATTCTCTGTAAAGCACTTTGGTTTCAAGTGATTTGATTGAAAAATGCTATATAAATACAAATATTATTATTATTATTATAAATGCGGCAAGGTCGGCATATTTCCGGCAAGATCGCAATAAATCCGGCAAGGTCGCAATAAATCCGGCAAGGTCGCCAAAAATCCGTCAAGGTCGCCACATTTGCGGCAATGTCGCCTTAAATCCGACAAGGTCGCCACAATGACGGCAAGGTAGCCACAATTACGGCAAGGTCGCCATAAATCCGGCAAGGTCGCCACAAATGCGGCAAGGCCGCCACAAATCCGGCAAGCACGCCACATTTCCGGCAATGTCGCAATAAATCTGGCAAGGTCGCCACAAATCCGACGAGGTCGCCATATTTCCGGCAATGTCGCCATAAATCCGGCAAGGTGGCCTCAAATCCGGCAAGATCGCCACTTTCCCGGCAAGGTCGCCATAAATCCGACAAGGTCGCCATTAATCCGGCAAGGTCGCCACATTTCAATCAAGGTAGCCATAAATTCGGCAAGGTCGCCACAAATCCGGCAAAGTCACCACATTTGCGGCAAGGTCGTCATAAATCCTGCAAGGTCGCCACAAATACGGCAAGGTCGCCACATCCCCGGCAAGGTCGCCATAAATCCGGCAAGGTCGCCACAAATCCGTCCAGTTCGCCATTAATCTGGCAAGGTCGCCACATTTCCGGCAAGGACGCCATAAATCCGGAAAGGTCGCCACAAATCCGGCAAGGTCGCCACATTTCCGGCAAGGTCGCCATATTTCCGGCAAGGTCGCCACAAATCCGACAAGGTCGCCATATATCCGGCAAGGTCGCCACAAATCCGGCAAGGTGGCGACAAATCCTACAAAGTTGCAACATTTCAATCAAGGTAGCCATAAATTCGGCAAGGTCGCCACAAATCCAGCAAGGTCGCAACATTCCGGCAAGGTCGCCATAAATCCGGCATCGTCGGCATAAATCCGGCAAGGTCACCACATTTCCGGCAAGGTCGCCATGAATCCGGCAAGGTCGCCACAAGTCCGGCTAGGTCGCCACATTGCCGGCAAGGTCGCCATAAATCCGGCAAGGTCGCCATAAATCATGCAAAGTCGGCACAAATGCGGCAAGGTCGGCATATTTCTGGCAAGGTCGCCACAAATCCGGCAATGTCGCCACAAATGCGGCAAGGTCGCCATATTTCCGGCAAGGTCGCCATAAATCCGGCAAGGTCGCCACAAATGCGGCAAGGTCCACATATTTCCGGCAAGGTCGCAATAAATCCGGCAAGGTCGCCACAAATGCGGCAAGATCGACATATTTCCGGCAAGATCGCCATAAATCCGGCAAGGTCGGACAAATGCGGCAAGGTCGGCATATTTCCGGCAAGATCGCCATAAATCCGGCAAGGTCGCAATAAATCCGGCAAGGTCGCCACAAATCCGTCAAGGTCGCCACATTTGCGGCAATGCCGCCTTAAATCCGGCAAGGTCGCCACAATTACGGCAAGGTAGCCACAATTACGGCAAGGTCGCCATAAATCCGGCAAGGTCGCCGCAAATGCGGCAAGGTCTCCACATTTCAGGCTAGGTCGCCATAAATCCGGCAAGGTCGCCACAAATCCGGCAAGGTCGCCACATTTCCGGCAATGTCACCAGTAATCCGGGAAGGTCGCCATAAATCCGTCAAGGTCGCCACATTCCCGGCAAGGTCGCCATAAATCCGGCAAGGTCGCCACAAATCCGGCAAGGTCGCCACATTTCCGGCAAGGTCGCCATAAATCCGGCAAGGCCGCCACAAATCCGGCAAGCACGCCACATTTCCGGCAATGTCGCAATACATCTGGCAAGGTCGCCACAAATCCGACGAGGTCGCCATATTTCCGGCAATGTCGCCATAAATCCGGCAAGGTGGCCTCAAATCCGGCAAGATCGCCACTTTCCCGGCAAGGTCGCCATAAATCCGGCAAGGTCGCCACAAATCCGGCAATGTCGCCACAAATGCGGTAAGGTCGACATATTTCCGGCAAGGTCGCCATAATCCGGCAAGGTCGGCACAAATGCGGCAAGGTCGCCATATTCCGGCAAGGTCCCAATAAATCCGGCAAGGTCGCCACAAATGCGGCAAGGTCGCCATATTTCCGGCAAGGTCGCCATAAATCCCGGCAAGGTCGCCATAAATCCGGCAAAGTCGCCACAAATCAGGGAAGGTCGCCACAAATCCGGCAGTCGCCTATTTCCGGCAAGTTCGCCATGAATCCGGCAAGGCCGCCACAAATCCCGCAAGGTCGCCATAAATCCCGCAAGGTCGCCAGAATTCCGGCAACGTCGCAACAAATCAGGGAAGGTCGCCATATTTCCGGCAATGTCGCCATAAATCCGGCAAGGTGGCCTCAAATCCGGCTAGATCGCCATATTTCCGGCGAGGTCGACGTAAATCCGGCAAGGTGGCCTCAAATCCGGCAAGGTCGCCATAAATCCGGCAAGGTCGCCGCAAACCGGGACGGTGGCTTTAAATAAGGCGAGGTCGCCATATTTCCGGCAAGGTCGCCACAAATCCACAAGGTCGCCATAAATCCGGAGAGGTCGCCATATTTCCGGCAAGATCGCCATACATCCGGTAAGGTCGCCACAAATCAGGGAAGGTCGCCACAAATCCGGCAGTCGCCTATTTCCGGCAAGTTCGCCATGAATCCGGCAAGGCCGCCACAAATCCCGCAAGGTCGCCATAAATCCCGCAAGGTCGCCAGAATTCCGGCAACGTCGCAACAAATCTCGGAAGGTCGCCATAAATCCGGCGAGGTCGCCATAAATCCGGCAAGCTCGCCATAATTCCGGCGAGGTCGCTATATTTCCGGCAAGGTCACCATAAATCCGGCAAGATCGGCATAAATCCGCAACGTCGCCATAAGTCAGGCAAGGTCGCCGTATTTCCGGCACGGTCACCATAAAACCGGCTGAGACACCATAAATCAGGCAAGGTCGCCATATTTTCGGCAAGGTTGCCATAAATCCGGCAATGGTCGCCACAAATCGGGCAAGGTCGCCATATTTCCAGCAAGGTCGCCATAAATCCGGCAATGGTCGCCACAAATCCGGGAAGTTCGCCACATTTAAATCAAGGTAGCCATAAATTCGGCAAGGTCGCGTCAAATCCGGCATGGTCGCTACATTTCCGGCAAGGTCGCCATTAATCCGGCAAGGCCGCCACAAACCCGTCAAGGTCGCCACATTTCAGGCAAGGTCGCCAGATTTCCGGCAAGGCCGCCATAAATCCGGCAAGGTCGCCATAATTCCGGCGAGGTCGCCATATTTCCGGCAAGGTCGCCATAAATCCGGCAAGATCGCCATAAATACGCAACGTCGCCATAAATCCGGCAAGATCGCCGTATTTCCGGCACGGTCGCCATAAAAACGGCTTGGACGCCATAAATCCGGCAAGGTCGCCATATTTCCGGCAAGGTTGCCTCAAATCCGGCAAGGTCGCCATATTTCCGGCACGGTCGCCATAAATACGGCTAGGCCGCTACAAATCCGGCAAGGTCGCCATATTTCCAACAAGGTCGCCATAAATCAGGCAAGGTCGCCATAAATCCGGCACGGTCGCCCCAAATCCGACAAGGTCGCCACATTTCCGGCAAGGTCGCAACAAATCGGCCAAGGTCGCCACAAATCCCACAAGGTCGCCATATTTCCGGCAAGGTCGCCACATATCCGGCAATGTCGCCATATTTCCGGCAAGGTCGCCATAAATCCGGCAAGGTCGCCACAAATCCGGCAAGGTGGCGACAAATCCGGCAAGGTCGCCACATTTCAATCAAGGTAGCCATAAATTCGGCAAGGTCGCCACAAATCCGGCAAGGTCACCACATTTGCGGCAAGGTCGCCATAAATCCTGCAAGGTCGCCACAAATACGGCAAGGTCGCCACATCCCCGGCAAGGTCGCCATAAATCCGGCAAGGTCGCCACAAATCCGTCAAGTTCGCCACATTTCAGGCAAGGTCGCCGCATTTCCGACAACGTCGCCATAAATCCGGCAAGGTCGTCACAAATCCGACAAGGTCGCCATTAATCCGGCAAGGTCGCCACATTTCCGCCAAGGACGCCATAAATCCGGCAAGGTCGCCACTAATCCGGCAAGGTCGCCACATTTCCGGCAAGGTCGCCATATTTCCGGCAAGGTCGCCACAAATCCGACAAGGTCCGCCATATTTCCGGCAAGGTCGCCATAAATCCGGCAAGGTCGCCACAAATCCGGCAAGGTGGCGACAAATCCGGCAAGGTCGCCACATTTCAATCAAGGTAGCCATAAATTCGGCAAGGTCGCCACAAATCCAGCAAGGTCGCAAAATTCCGGCAAGGTCACCACATTTCCGGCAAGGTCGCCATGAATCCGGCAAGGTCGCCACAAGTCCGGCTAGGTCGCCACATTGCCGGCAAGGTCGCCCATAAATCCGGCAAGGTCGCCATAAATCAGGCAAAGTCGGCACAAATGCGGCAAGGTCGGCATATTTCTGGCAAGGTCGCCATAAATCCGGCAAGGTCGCCACAAATGCGGCAAGTTCGCCATACTCCCGGCAAGGTCGCCATAAATCCGGCAAGGTCGCCACAAATCCCACAAGGTCGCCATATATCCGGCAAGGCCGCCACATATGCGGCAAGGTCGCCACATCCCCGGCAAGGTCGCCATAAAGCCGGCAAGTTCGCCACAAATCCGTCAAGGTCGCCACATTTCAGGCAAGGTCGCCGCATTTCCTGCAATGTCGCAATATATCCGGCAAGGTCGTCACAAATCCGACAAGGTCGCCATTAATCCGGCAAGCTCGCCACAAATCCGGCAAGGTCGCCATATTTCCGGCAATGTCGCCATAAATCCGGCGAGGGTCGCCATAAATCCGGCAAGGTCGCCATAATTCCGGCGAGGTCGCTATATTTCCGGCAAGGTCGCCATAAATCCGGCAAGATCGGCATAAATCCGCAAAGTCGCCTTAAATCCGGCAAGGTCGCCGTATTTCCGGCACGGTCACCATAAAACCGGCTGGGACGCCATAAATCAGGCAAGGTCGCCATATTTTCGGCAAGGTTGCCTCAAATTCGGCAAGGTCGCCTTATTTCCGGCACGGTCGCCATAAATACGGCTAGGTCGCCATATTTCCGGCAAGGTCGCCACAAATCCCGCAAGGTCGCCATAAATCAGGCAAGGTCGCCACAAATCCGGCAAGGTCGCCACATTTGCGGCAAGGTCGCCACAAATCCGTTAAGGTCGCCACAAATACGGAAAGGTCGCCAAAATTCCGGCCAGGTCGCCAGAAATCTGACAAGGTCGCCACAAATCCTCGATGGTCGCCACATCCCCGGCAAGGTCGCCATAAATCCGGCAAGGTCGCCATAAATCCGTCAAGGTCGCCACATTTCAGGCAAGGTCGCCACATTTCCGGCAAGGTCGCCATAAATCCAGCAAGGCCGCCACAAATCCGACAAGGTCGCCATAAATCCGGCAAGCTCACCACATTTCCGGCAAGGTCGCCATAAATCCGGCAAGGTCGCCACAAATCCGGCAAGGTCGCCACATTCCCGGCAAGGTCCCCATATATCCGGCAAGGTCGCCATAAATCCGGCACGGTCGCCACAAATCCGGCAAGGTCGCCACATTTCCGGCAAGCTCGCAACAAATCGGCCATGGTCGCCACAAATCCGACAACGTCGCCATATTTCCGGCAAGGTCGCCATTAATACGGCAAAGTCGCAACAAATCCGGCAAGGTAGTCATATTTCCGGCAAGGTCGCCATAAGTCCGTCAAGGTCGCAAAAAATCCGGCAAGCTCGCCATATTCCCGGCAAGGTCGCCACATATCCGGCAATGTCGCCATATTTCCGGCAAGGTCGCCATAAATCCGGCAATGTCGCCACAAATCCGGCAAGGTGGCGACAAATCCGGCAAGGTCGCCACATTTCAATCAAGGTAGCCATAAATTAGGCAAGGTCGCCACAAATCCAGCAAGGTCACCACATTTGCGGCAAGGTCGTCATAAATCCTGCAAGGTCGCCACAAACACGGCAAGGTCGCCACATCCCCGGCAAGGTCGCCATAAATCTGGCAAGGTCGCCACAAATCCGTCAAGTTCGCCACATTTCAGGCAACGTCGCCGCATTTCCGACAACGTCGCCATAAATCCGGCAAGGTCGTCACAAATCCGACAAGGTCGCCATTAATCCGGCAAGGTCGCCACATTTCCGGCAAGGACGCCATAAATCCGGAAAGGTCGCCACAAATCCGGCAAGGTCGCCACATTTCCGGCAAGGTCGCCATATTTCCGGCAAGGTCGCCATAAATCCGGCAAAGTCGGACAAATGCGGCAAGGTCGGCATATTTCCGGCAAGGTCGCCATAAATCCAGCAAGGTCGCAATAAATCCGGCAAGGTCGCCACAAATCCGTCAAGGTCGCCACATTTGCGGCAATGTCGCCTTAAATCCGGCAAGGTCGCCACAATTTCGGCAAGGTAGCCACAATTACGGCAAGGTCGACATAAATTCGGCAAGGTCGCCGCAAATGCGGCAAGGTCGCCACATTTCAGGCTAGGTCGCCATAAATCCGGCAAGGTCGCCACAAATCCGGCAAGGTCGCCACATTTCCGGCAATGTCGCCATTAATCCGGGAAGGTCGCCATAAATCCGTCAAGGTCGCCACATTTCCGGCAAGGTCGCCATAAATCCGGCAAGGTCGCCACAAATCCGGCAAGGTCGCCACATTTCCGGCAAGGTCGCCATAAATCCGGCAAGGCCGCCACAAATCCGGCAAGCACGGCACATTTCCGGCAAGGTCGCAATAAATCTGGCAAGGTCGCCACAAATCCGACGAGGTCGCCATATTTCCGGCAATGTCGCCATAAATCCGGCAAGGTGGCCTCAAATCCGGCTAGGTCGCCATATTTCCGGCGAGGTCGCTATAATCCGGCAAGGTGGCCTCAAATCCGGCAAGATCGCCACTTTCCCGGCAAGGTCGCCATAAATCCGGCAAGGTCGCCACAAATCCGGCAATGTCGCCACAAATGCGGCAAGGTCGCCATATTTCCGGCAAGGTCGCCATAAATCAGGCAAGGTCGCCACAAATGCGGCAAGGTCCACATATTTCCGGCAAGGTCGCAATAAATCCGGCAAGGAAGCCACAAATGCGGCAAGGTCGACATATTTCCGGCAAGGTCGCCATAATCCGGCAAGGTCGGCACAAATGCGTCAAAGTCGGCATATTTCCGGCAAGGTCTCCATAAATCCGGCAAGGTCGCCACAAATGCGGCAAGGTCGCCATATTTCCGGCAAGGTCGCCATAAATCCGGCAAGGTCGCCACAAATGCGACAAGGTCGCCATATTTCTGGCAAGGTCGCCATAAATCCGGCAAGGTCGCCATAAATCCGGCAAGGTCGCCACAAATCAGGGAAGGACGCCACAAATCCGGCAGTCGCCTATTTCCGGCAAGTTCGCCATGAATCCGGCAAGGCCGCCACAAATCCCGCAAGGTCGCCATAAATCCCGCAAGGTCGCCACAAACCCGGCAAGGTCGCCATATTTCCGTCAAGGTCGCCATAAATCCAGCAAGGGCGCCACAAATCCGGCAAGGTCGCCATATTTCCGTCAAGGTCGCCACAAATCCGGCAAGGTCGCCATATTACCGACAACATCGCCATAATTCCGGCAAGGTCGCCACAAATCCGGCAAGGACGCCATATTCCCGGCATGGTCGCCAGAATTCCGGCAACGTCGCAACAAATCAGGGAAGGTCGCCATATTTCCGGCAATGTCGCCATAAATCCGGCAAGGTGGCCTCAAATCCGGCTAGATCGCCATATTTCCGGCGAGGTCGACGTAAATCCGGCAAGGTGGCCTCAAATCCGGCAAGGTCGCCATAAATCCGGCAAGGTCGCCGCAAACCGGGAAGGTCGCTTTAAATAAGGCGAGGTCGCCATATTTCCGGCAAGGTCGCCACAAATCCCACAAGGTCGCCATAAATCCGGAGAGGTCGCCATATTTCCGGCAAGGTCGCCATACATCCGGTAAGGTCGCCATAAACCCGGAGAGGTCGCAATATTCACGGCAAGATCGCCATAAATCCGGCAAGGTCGCCATAAATCCGGCAAGGTCGCCATATTTCCGGCAAGGTCGCCATAAATCCGGCGAGGTCGCCATAAATCCGGAAAGGTCGCCATAATTCCGGCGAGGTCGCTATATTTCCGACAAGGTCACCATAAATCCGGCAAGATCGGCATAAATCCGCAACGTCGCCATAAATCAGGCAAGGTCGCCGTATTTCCGGCACGGTCACCATAAAACCGGCTGGGACACCATAAATCAGGCAAGGTCGCCATATTTTCGGCAAGGTTGCCTCAAATTCGGCAAGGTCGCCTTATTTCCGGCACGGTCGCCATAAATACGGCTAGGTCGCCACAAATCGGGCAAGGTCGCCATATTTGCAGCAAGGTCGCCATAAATCCGGCAATGGTCGCCACAAATCCGGGAAGTTCGCCACATTTAAATCAAGGTAGCCATAAATTCGGCAAGGTCGCGTCAAATCCGGCATGGTCGCTACATTTCCGGCAAGGTCGCCATTAATCCGGCAAGGTCGCCACAAACCCGTCAAGGTCGCCACATTTCAGACAAGGTCGCCAGATTTCCGGCAAGGTCGCCATAAATCCGGCAAGGTCGCCATAATTCCGGCGAGGTCGCCATATTTCCGGCAAGGTCGCTATAAATCCGGCAAGATCGCCATAAATCCGCAACGTCGCCATAAATCCGGCAAGATCGCCGTATTTTCGGCACGGTCGCCATAAAAACGGCTTGGATGCCATGAATCCGGCAAGGTCGCCATATTTCCGGCAAGGTTGCCTCAAATCCGGCAAGGTCGCCATATTTCCGGCACGGTCGCCATAAATACGGCTAGGTCGCTACAGATCCGGCAAGGTCGCCATATTTCCAGCAAGGTCGCCATAAATCCGGCAAGGTCGCCATAAATCCGGCACGGTCGCCACAAATCCGGCAAGGTCGCCACATTTCCGGCAAGGTCGCAACTAATCGACCAAGGTCGCCACAAATCCGACAAGGTCGCCATATTTCCGGCAAGGTCGCCATAAATCCGTCAATGTCGCAAAAAATCCGGCAAGGTCGCCATATTTACGGCAAGGTCGCCACATATCCGGCAATGTCGCCATATTTCCGGCAAGGTCGCCATAAATCCGGCAAGGTCGCCACAAATCCGGCAAGGTGGCGACAAATCCGGCAAGGTCGCCACATTTCAATCAAGGTAGCCATAAATTCGGCAAGGTCGCCACAAATCCGGCAAGGTCACCACATTTGCGGCAAGGTCGCCATAAATCCTGCAAGGTCGCCACAAATACGGCAACGTCGCCACATCCCCGGCAAGGTCGCCATAAATCCGGCAAGGTCGCCACAAATCCGTCAAGTTCGCCACATTTCAGGCAACGTCGCCGCATTTCCGACAACTTCGCCATAAATCCGGCAAGGTCGTCACAAATCCGACAAGGTCGCCATTAATCCGGCAAGGTCGCCACATTTCAATCAAGGTAGCCATAAATTCGGCAAGGTCGCCACAAATCCGGCAAGGTCGCCACAAATCCGGCAAGGTCGCCATATTTCCGTCAAGGTCGCCACAAATCCGGCAAGGTCGCCATATTTCCGACAACATCGCCATAATTCCGGCAAGGTCGCCACAAATCCGGCAAGGTCGCCATATTCCCGGCATGGTCGCCAGAATTCCGGCAACGTCGCAACAAATCAGGGAAGGTCGCCATATTTCCGGCAATGTCGCCATAAATCCGGCAAGGTCGCCACAAATCCCACAAGGTCGCCATACATCCGGAGAGGTCGCCATATTTCCGGCAAGGTCGCCATACATCCGGTAGGGTCGCCATAAACCCGGAGAGGTCGCAATATTCACGGCAAGGTCGCCATAAATCCGGCAAGGTCGCCATAAATCCGGCAAGGTCGCCATATTTCCGGCAAGGTCGCCATAAATCCGGCAAGGTCGCCATAATTCCGGCGAGGTCGCTATATTTCCGACAAGGTCACCATAAATCCGGCAAGATCGGCATAAATCCGCAACGTCGCCATAAATCAGGCAAGGTCGCCGTATTTCCGGCACGGTCACCATAAAACCGGCTGGGACACCATAAATCAGGCAAGGTCGCCATATTTTCGGCAAGGTTGCCTCAAATTCGGCAAGGTCGCCTTATTTCCGGCACGGTCGCCATAAATACGGCTAGGTCGCCACAAATCGGGCAAGGTCGCCATATTTCCAGCAAGGTCGCCATAAATCCGGCAATGGTCGCCACAAATCCGGGAAGTTCGCCACATTTAAAACAAGGTAGCCATAAATTCGGCAAGGTCGCGTCAAATCCGGCATAGTCGCTACATTTCCGGCAAGGTCGCCATTAATCCGGCAAGGTCGCCACAAACCCGTGAAGGTCGCCACATTTCAGGCAAGGTCGCCAGATTTCCGGCAAGGTCGCCATAAATCCGGCAAGGTCGCCATAATTCCGGCGAGGTCGCCATATTTCCGGCACGGTCGCCATAAATACGGCTAGGTCGCTACAGATCCGGCAAGGTCGCCATATTTCCAGCAAGGTCGCCATAAATCCGGCAAGGCCGCCACAAATCCGGCAAGGTCGCCACATTTCCGGCAAGGTCGCAACAAATCGGCCAAGGTCGCCACAAATCCGACAAGGTCGCCATATTTCCGGCAAGGTCGCCATAAATCCGTCAAGGTCGCAAAAAATCCGGCAAGGTCGCCATATTTACGGCAAGGTCGCCACATATCCGGCAATGTCGCCATATTTCCGGCAAGGTCGCCATAAATCCGGCAAGGTCGCCACAAATCCGGCAAGGTGGCGACAAATCCGGCAAGGTCGCCACATTTCAATCAAGGTAGCCATAAATTCGGCAAGGTCGCCACAAATCCGGCAAGGCAACCACATTTGCGACAAGGTCGCCATAAATCCTGCAAGGTCGCCACAAATACGGCAAGGTCGCCACATCCCCGGCAATGTCGCCATAAATCCGGCAAGGTCGCCACAAATCCGTCAAGTTCGCCACATTTCAGGCAAGGTCGCCGCATTTCCGACAACTTCGCCATAAATCCGGCAAGGTCGTCACAAATCCGACAAGGTCGCCATTAATCCGGCAAGGTCGCCACATTTCAATCAAGGTAGCCATAAATTCGGCAAGGTCGCCACAAATCCGGCAAGGTCACCACATTTGCGGCAAGGTCGTCATAAATCCTGCAAGGTCGCCACAAATACGGCAAGGTCGCCACATCCCCGGCAAGGTCGCCATAAATCCGGCAAGGTCGCCACAAATCCGTCAAGTTCGCCACATTTCAGGCAACGTCACCGCATTTCCGACAACGTCGCCATAAATCCGGCAAGGTCGTCACAAATCCGACAAGGTCGCCATTAATCCGGCAAGGTCGCCACATTTCCGGCAAGGACGCCATAAATCCGGAAAGGTCGCCACAAATCCGGCAAGGACGCCACATTTCCGGCAAGGTCGCCATATTTCCGTCAAGGTCGCCACAAATCCGACAAGGTCGCCATATTTCCGGCAAGGTCGCCACAAATCCGGCAAGGTGGCGACAAATCCGGCAAGGTCGCCACATTTCAATCAAGGTAGCCATAAATTCGGCAAGGTCGCAACAAATCCAGCAAGGTCGCAACATTCCGGCAAGGTCGCCATAAATCCGGCATCGTCGCCATAAATCCGGCAAGGTCACCACATTTCCGGCAAGGTCGCCATGAATCCGGCAAGGTCGCCACAAGTCCGGCTAGGTCGCCACATTGCCGGCAAGGTCGCCATAAATCCGGCAAGGTCGCCATAAATCAGGCAAAGTCGGCACAAATGCGGCAAGGTCGGCATATTTCTGGCAAGGTCGCCACAAATCCGGCAATGTCGCCACAAATGCGGCAAGGTCGCCATATTTCCGGCAAGGTCGCCATAAATCCGGCAAGGTCGCCACAAATGCGGCAAGGTCCACATATTTCCGGCAAGGTCGCAATAAATCCGGCAAGGTCGCCACATTTGCGGCAATGTCGCCTTAAATCCGGCAAGGTCGCCACAATTACGGCAAGGTAGGCAAAATTACGGCAAGGTCGCCATAAATCCGGCAAGGTCGCCGCAAATGCGGCAAGGTCGCCACATTTCAGGCTAGGTCGCCATAAATCCGGCAAGGTCGCCACAAATCCGGCAAGGTCACCACATTTCCGGCAATGTCGCCATTAACCGGGAAGGTCGCCATAAATCCGTCAAGCTCGCCACATTCCCGGCAAGGTCGCCATAAATCCGGCAAGGTCGCCACAAATCCGGCAAGGTCGCCACATTTCCGGCAAGGTCGCCATAAATCCGGCAAGGCTGCCACAAATCCGGCAAGCACGCCACATTTCCGGCAAAGTCGCCATAATTCCGGCAAGGTGGCCTCAAATCCGGCTAGGTCGCCATATTTCCGGCGAGGTCGCTATAATCCGGCAAGGTGGCCTCAAATTTGGCAAGATCGCCACTTTCCCGGCAAGGTCGCCATAAATCCGGCAAGGTCGCCACAAATCCGCCATAAATCAGGCAAGGTCGCCACAAATGCGGCAAGGTCCACATATTTCCGGCAAGGTCGCAATAAATCCGGCAAGGAAGCCACAAATGCGGTAAGGTCGACATATTTCCGGCAAGGTCGCCATAATCCGGCAAGGTCGGCACAAATGCGGCAAAGTCGGCATATTTCCGGCAAGGTCTCCATAAATCCGGCAAGGTCGCCACAAATGCGGCAAGGTCGCCATATTTCCGGCAAGGTCGCCATAAATCCGGCAAGGTCGCCACAAATGCGGCAAGGTCGCCATATTTCCGGCAAGGTCGCCATAAATCCGGCAAGGTCGCCATAAATCCGCAAGGTCGCCACAAATCAGGGAAGGTCGCCACAAATCCGGCAGTCGCCTATTTCGGGCAAGTTCGCCATGAATCCGGCAAGGCCGCCACAAATCCCGCAAGGTCGCCATAAATCCCGCAAGGTCGCCACAAACCCGGCAAGGTCGCCATATTTCCGTCGAGGTCGCCATAAATCCAGCAAGGGCGCCACAACTCCGGCAAGGTCTCCATATTTCCGTCAAGGTCGCCACAAATCCGGCAAGGGCGCCATATTTCCGACAACATCGCCATAATTCCGGCAAGGTCGCCACAAATCCGGCAAGGTCGCCATATTCCCGGCATGGTCGCCACAATTCCGGCAACGTCGCAACAAATCAGGGAAGGTCGCCATATTTCCGGCAATGTTGCCATAAATCCGGCAAGGTGGCCTCAAATCCGGCTAGATCGCCATATTTCCGGCGAGGTCGACGTAAATCCGGCAAGGTGGCCTCAAATCCGGCAAGGTCGCCATAAATCCGGCAACATCGCCGCAAACCGGGACGGTCGCTTTAAATAAGGCGAGGTCGCCATATTTCCGGCAAGGTCGCCACAAATCCCACAAGGTCGCCATAAATCCGGAGAGGTCGCCATATTTCCGGCAAGATCGCCATACATCCGGTAAGGTCGCCATAAACCCGGAGAGGTCGCAATATTCACGGCAAGGTCGCCATAATTCCGGCAAGGTCGCCATAAATCCGGCAAGGTCGCCATATTTCCGGCAAGGTCGCCATAAATCCGGCGAGGTCGCCATAAATCCGGCAAGCTGGCCATAATTCAGGCGAGGTCGCTATATTTCCGGCAAGGTCACCATAAATCCGGCAAGATCGGCATAAATCCGCAACGTCGCCATAAATCAGGCAAGGTCGCCGTATTTCCGGCACGGTCACCATAAAACCGGCTGGGACACCATAAATCACGCAAGGTCGCCATATTTTCGGCAAGGTTGCCTCAAATTCGGCAAGGTCGCCTTATTTCCGGCACGGTCGCCATAAATACGGCTAGGTCGCCACAAATCCGGCAAGGTCGCCATATTTCCAGCAAGGTCGCCATAAATCCGGCAATGGTCGCCACAAATCCGGGAAGTTCGCCACATTTAAATCAAGGTAGCCATAAATTCGGCAAGGTCGCGTCAAATCCGGCATGGTCGCTACATTTCCGGCAAGGTCGCCATTAATCCGGCAAGGTCGCCACAAACCGGTCAAGGTCGCCACATTTCAGGCAAGGACGCCAGATTTCCGGCAAGGTCGCCATAAATCCGGCAAGGTCGCCATAATTCCGGCGAGGTCGCCATATTTCCGGCAAGGTCGCCATAAATACGGCAAGATCGCCATAAATACGCAACGTCGCCATAAATCCGGCAAGATCGCCGTATTTCCGGCACGGTCGCCATAAAAACGGATTGGACGCCAAAAATCCGGCAAGGTCGCCATATTTCCGGCAAGGTTGCCTCAAATCCGGCAAGGTCGCCATATTTCCGGCACGGTCGCCATAAATACGGCTAGGCCGCTACAAATCCGGCAAGGTCGCCATATTTCCAGCAAGGTCGCCATAAATCCGGCAAGGTCGCCATAAATCCGGCACGGTCGCCACAAATCCGGCAAGGTCGCCACATTTCCGGCAAGGTCGCCACAAATCCCACAAGGTCGCCATACATCCGGAGAGGTCGCCATATTTCCGGCAAGGTCGCCATACATCCGGTAGGGTCGCCATAAACCCGGAGAGGTCGCAATATTCACGGCAAGGTCGCCATAAATCCGGCAAGGTCGCCATAAATCCGGCAAGGTCGCCATATTTCCGGCAAGGTCGCCATAAATCCGGCAAGGTCGCCATAATTCCGGCGAGGTCGCTATATTTCCGACAAGGTCACCATAAATCCGGCAAGATCGGCATAAATCCGCAACGTCGCCATAAATCAGGCAAGGTCGCCGTATTTCCGGCACGGTCACCATAAAACCGGCTGGGACACCATAAATCAGGCAAGGTCGCCATATTTTCGGCAAGGTTGCCTCAAATTCGGCAAGGTCGCCTTATTTCCGGCACGGTCGCCATAAATACGGCTAGGTCGCCACAAATCGGGCAAGGTCGCCATATTTCCAGCAAGGTCGCCATAAATCCGGCAATGGTCGCCACAAATCCGGGAAGTTCGCCACATTTAAAACAAGGTAGCCATAAATTCGGCAAGGTCGCGTCAAATCCGGCATGGTCGCTACATTTCCGGCAAGGTCGCCATTAATCCGGCAAGGTCGCCACAAACCCGTGAAGGTCGCCACATTTCAGGCAAGGTCGCCAGATTTCCGGCAAGGTCGCCATATTTCCGGCACGGTCGCCATAAATACGGCTAGGTCGCTACAGATCCGGCAAGGTCGCCATATTTCCAGCAAGGTCGCCATAAATCCGGCAAGGCCGCCACAAATCCGGCAAGGTCGCCACATTTCCGGCAAGGTCGCAACAAATCGGCCAAGGTCGCCACAAATCCGACAAGGTCGCCATATTTCCGGCAAGGTCGCCATAAATCCGTCAAGGTCGCAAAAAATCCGGCAAGGTCGCCATATTTACGGCAAGGTCGCCACATATCCGGCAATGTCGCCATATTTCCGGCAAGGTCGCCATAAATCCGGCAAGGTCGCCACAAATCCGGCAAGGTGGCGACAAATCCGGCAAGGTCGCCACATTTCAATCAAGGTAGCCATAAATTCGGCAAGGTCGCCACAAATCCGGCAAGGTAACCACATTTGCGACAAGGTCGCCATAAATCCTGCAAGGTCGCCACAAATACGGCAAGGTCGCCACATCCCCGGCAATGTCGCCATAAATCCGGCAAGGTCGCCACAAATCCGTCAAGTTCGCCACATTTCAGGCAAGGTCGCCGCATTTCCGACAACTTCGCCATAAATCCGGCAAGGTCGTCACAAATCCGACAAGGTCGCCATTAATCCGGCAAGGTCGCCACATTTCAATCAAGGTAGCCATAAATTCGGCAAGGTCGCCACAAATCCGGCAAGGTCACCACATTTGCGGCAAGGTCGTCATAAATCCTGCAAGGTCGCCACAAATACGGCAAGGTCGCCACATCCCCGGCAAGGTCGCCATAAATCCGGCAAGGTCGCCACAAATCCGTCAAGTTCGCCACATTTCAGGCAACGTCACCGCATTTCCGACAACGTCGCCATAAATCCGGCAAGGTCGTCACAAATCCGACAAGGTCGCCATTAATCCGGCAAGGTCGCCACATTTCCGGCAAGGACGCCATAAATCCGGAAAGGTCGCCACAAATCCGGCAAGGACGCCACATTTCCGGCAAGGTCGCCATATTTCCGTCAAGGTCGCCACAAATCCGACAAGGTCGCCATATTTCCGGCAAGGTCGCCACAAATCCGGCAAGGTGGCGACAAATCCGGCAAGGTCGCCACATTTCAATCAAGGTAGCCATAAATTCGGCAAGGTCGCAACAAATCCAGCAAGGTCGCAACATTCCGGCAAGGTCGCCATAAATCCGGCATCGTCGCCATAAATCCGGCAAGGTCACCACATTTCCGGCAAGGTCGCCATGAATCCGGCAAGGTCGCCACAAGTCCGGCTAGGTCGCCACATTGCCGGCAAGGTCGCCATAAATCCGGCAAGGTCGCCATAAATCAGGCAAAGTCGGCACAAATGCGGCAAGGTCGGCATATTTCTGGCAAGGTCGCCACAAATCCGGCAATGTCGCCACAAATGCGGCAAGGTCGCCATATTTCCGGCAAGGTCGCCATAAATCCGGCAAGGTCGCCACAAATGCGGCAAGGTCCACATATTTCCGGCAAGGTCGCAATAAATCCGGCAAGGTCGCCACATTTGCGGCAATGTCGCCTTAAATCCGGCAAGGTCGCCACAATTACGGCAAGGTAGGCAAAATTACGGCAAGGTCGCCATAAATCCGGCAAGGTCGCCGCAAATGCGGCAAGGTCGCCACATTTCAGGCTAGGTCGCCATAAATCCGGCAAGGTCGCCACAAATCCGGCAAGGTCACCACATTTCCGGCAATGTCGCCATTAACCGGGAAGGTCGCCATAAATCCGTCAAGCTCGCCACATTCCCGGCAAGGTCGCCATAAATCCGGCAAGGTCGCCACAAATCCGGCAAGGTCGCCACATTTCCGGCAAGGTCGCCATAAATCCGGCAAGGCTGCCACAAATCCGGCAAGCACGCCACATTTCCGGCAAGGTCGCCATAATTCCGGCAAGGTGGCCTCAAATCCGGCTAGGTCGCCATATTTCCGGCGAGGTCGCTATAATCCGGCAAGGTGGCCTCAAATTTGGCAAGATCGCCACTTTCCCGGCAAGGTCGCCATAAATCCGGCAAGGTCGCCACAAATCCGCCATAAATCAGGCAAGGTCGCCACAAATGCGGCAAGGTCCACATATTTCCGGCAAGGTCGCAATAAATCCGGCAAGGAAGCCACAAATGCGGTAAGGTCGACATATTTCCGGCAAGGTCGCCATAATCCGGCAAGGTCGGCACAAATGCGGCAAAGTCGGCATATTTCCGGCAAGGTCTCCATAAATCCGGCAAGGTCGCCACAAATGCGGCAAGGTCGCCATATTTCCGGCAAGGTCGCCATAAATCCGGCAAGGTCGCCACAAATGCGGCAAGGTCGCCATATTTCCGGCAAGGTCGCCATAAATCCGGCAAGGTCGCCATAAATCCGCAAGGTCGCCACAAATCAGGGAAGGTCGCCACAAATCCGGCAGTCGCCTATTTCGGGCAAGTTCGCCATGAATCCGGCAAGGCCGCCACAAATCCCGCAAGGTCGCCATAAATCCCGCAAGGTCGCCACAAACCCGGCAAGGTCGCCATATTTCCGTCGAGGTCGCCATAAATCCAGCAAGGGCGCCACAACTCCGGCAAGGTCTCCATATTTCCGTCAAGGTCGCCACAAATCCGGCAAGGGCGCCATATTTCCGACAACATCGCCATAATTCCGGCAAGGTCGCCACAAATCCGGCAAGGTCGCCATATTCCCGGCATGGTCGCCACAATTCCGGCAACGTCGCAACAAATCAGGGAAGGTCGCCATATTTCCGGCAATGTTGCCATAAATCCGGCAAGGTGGCCTCAAATCCGGCTAGATCGCCATATTTCCGGCGAGGTCGACGTAAATCCGGCAAGGTGGCCTCAAATCCGGCAAGGTCGCCATAAATCCGGCAACATCGCCGCAAACCGGGACGGTCGCTTTAAATAAGGCGAGGTCGCCATATTTCCGGCAAGGTCGCCACAAATCCCACAAGGTCGCCATAAATCCGGAGAGGTCGCCATATTTCCGGCAAGATCGCCATACATCCGGTAAGGTCGCCATAAACCCGGAGAGGTCGCAATATTCACGGCAAGGTCGCCATAATTCCGGCAAGGTCGCCATAAATCCGGCAAGGTCGCCATATTTCCGGCAAGGTCGCCATAAATCCGGCGAGGTCGCCATAAATCCGGCAAGCTGGCCATAATTCAGGCGAGGTCGCTATATTTCCGGCAAGGTCACCATAAATCCGGCAAGATCGGCATAAATCCGCAACGTCGCCATAAATCAGGCAAGGTCGCCGTATTTCCGGCACGGTCACCATAAAACCGGCTGGGACACCATAAATCACGCAAGGTCGCCATATTTTCGGCAAGGTTGCCTCAAATTCGGCAAGGTCGCCTTATTTCCGGCACGGTCGCCATAAATACGGCTAGGTCGCCACAAATCCGGCAAGGTCGCCATATTTCCAGCAAGGTCGCCATAAATCCGGCAATGGTCGCCACAAATCCGGGAAGTTCGCCACATTTAAATCAAGGTAGCCATAAATTCGGCAAGGTCGCGTCAAATCCGGCATGGTCGCTACATTTCCGGCAAGGTCGCCATTAATCCGGCAAGGTCGCCACAAACCGGTCAAGGTCGCCACATTTCAGGCAAGGACGCCAGATTTCCGGCAAGGTCGCCATAAATCCGGCAAGGTCGCCATAATTCCGGCGAGGTCGCCATATTTCCGGCAAGGTCGCCATAAATCCGGCAAGATCGCCATAAATACGCAACGTCGCCATAAATCCGGCAAGATCGCCGTATTTCCGGCACGGTCGCCATAAAAACGGATTGGACGCCAAAAATCCGGCAAGGTCGCCATATTTCCGGCAAGGTTGCCTCAAATCCGGCAAGGTCGCCATATTTCCGGCACGGTCGCCATAAATACGGCTAGGCCGCTACAAATCCGGCAAGGTCGCCATATTTCCAGCAAGGTCGCCATAAATCCGGCAAGGTCGCCATAAATCCGGCACGGTCGCCACAAATCCGGCAAGGTCGCCACATTTCCGGCAAGGTCGCAACAAATCGGCCAAGGTCGCCACAAATCCGACAAGGTCGCCATATTTCCGGCAAGGTCGCCATAAATCCGTCAAGGTCGCAACAAATCGGCCAAGGTCGCCATAAATCCGGCAAGGTCGCCACAAATCCGGCAAGGTGGCGACAAATCCGGCAAGGTCGCCACATTTCAATCAAGGTAGCCATAAATTCGGCAAAGTCGCCACAAATCCGGCAAGGTCACCACATTTGCGGCAAGGTCTCCATAAATACGGCTAGGTCGCCACAAATCCGGCAAGGTCGCCATATTTCCAGCAAGGTCGCCATAAATCCGGCAATGGTCGCCACAAATCCGGGAAGTTCGCCACATTTAAATCAAGGTAGCCATAAATTCGGCAACGTCGCGTCAAATCCGGCATGGTCGCTACATTTCCGGCAAGGTCGCCATTAATCCGGCAAGGTCGCCACAAACCGGTCAAGGTCGCCACATTTCAGGCAAGGACGCCAGATTTCCGGCAAGGTCGCCATAAATCCGGCAAGGTCGCCATAATTCCGGCGAGGTCGCCATATTTCCGGCAAGGTCGCCATAAATCCGGCAAGATCGCCATAAATACGCAACGTCGCCATAAATCCGGCAAGATCGCCGTATTTCCGGCACGGTCGCCATAAAAACGGATTGGACGCCAAAAATCCGGCAAGGTCGCCATATTTCCGGCAAGGTTGCCTCAAATCCGGCAAGGTCGCCATATTTCCGGCACGGTCGCCATAAATACGGCTAGGCCGCTACAAATCCGGCAAGGTCGCCATATTTCCAGCAAGGTCGCCATAAATCCGGCAAGGTCGCCATAAATCCGGCACGGTCGCCACAAATCCGGCAAGGTCGCCACATTTCCGGCAAGGTCGCAACAAATCGGCCAAGGTCGCCACAAATCCGACAAGGTCGCCATATTTCCGGCAAGGTCGCCATAAATCCGTCAAGGTCGCAAAAAATCCGGCAAGGTCGCCATATTTCCGGCAAGGTCGCCACATATCTGGCAATGTCGCCATATTTCCGGCAAGGTCGCCATAAATCCGGCAAGGTCGCCACAAATCCGGCAAGGTGGCGACAAATCCGGCAAGGTCGCCACATTTCAATCAAGGTAGCCATAAATTCGGCAAAGTCGCCACAAATCCGGCAAGGTCACCACATTTGCGGCAAGGTCTCCATAAATCCTGCAAGGTCGCCACAAATACGGCAAGGTCGCCACATCCCCGGCAAGGTCGCCATAAATCCGGCAAGGTCGCCGCAAATCCGTCAAGTTCGCCACATTTCAGGCATTTCCGACAACGTCGCCATAAATCCGGCAAGGTCGTCACAAATCCGACAAGGTCGCCATTAATCCGGCAAGGTCGCCACATTTCCGGCAAGGACGCCATAAATCCGGCAAGTTCGCCACAAATCCGGCAAGGTCGCCACATTTCAATCAAGGTAGCCATAAATTCGGCAAGGTCGCCACAAATCCAGCAAGGTCGCAACATTCCGGCAAGGTCGCCATAAATCCGGCATCGTCGCCATAAATCCGGCAAGGTCACCACATTTCCGGCAAGGTCGCCATGAATCCGGCAAGGTCGCCACAAGTCCGGCTAGGTCGCCACATTGCCGGCAAGGTCGCCATAAATCCGGCAAGGTCGCCATAAATCAGGCAAAGTCGGCACAAATGCGGCAAGGTCGGCATACTTCTGGCAAGGTCGCCATAAATCCGGCAAGGTCGCCACAAATGCGGCAAGTTCGCCATATTCCCGGCAAGGTCGCCATAAATCCGGCAAGGCGCCACAAATCCCACAAGGTCGCCATATATCCGGCAAGGCCGCCACAAATGCGGCAAGGTCGCCACATCCCCGGCAAGGTCGCCATAAAGCCGGCAAGTTCGCCACAAATCCGTCAAGGTTGCCACATTTCAGGCAAGGTCGCCGCATTCCCTGCAATGTCGCAATATATCCGGCAAGGTCGTCACAAATCCGACAAGGTCGCCAGAAATCCGACAAGGTCGCCACATTTACGGCAAGGACGCCATTAATCCGGCAAGGTCGCCACAAATCCGGCAAGGTCGCCACATTTCCGGCAAGGTCGCCATAAATCCGGCAAGGTCGGGACAAATCCAGCAAGGGCGCCACATTCCCGGCAAGGTCGCCATATTTCCGGCAAGGTCGCCATAAATCCGGCAATGTCGCCACAAATGCGGCAAGGTCGCCATATTTCCGGCAAAGTCGCCATAAATACGGCAAGGTCGCCACAAATGCGGCAAGGTCGACATATTTCCGGCAAGGTCGCCATAAATTCGGCAAGGTCGTCATAAATCCGGCAAGGTCGCCACAAATCCGGCAAGGTCCCCACAAATCCGGCACGGTCGCCATAAAGCCGGCAAAGTCGCCACAAATCCGGCAAAGTCGCCTATTCCGGCAAGGTCGCCATAAATCCGGCAAGATCGCCACAAATCCGACAAGGTCGCCATATTTCCGGCAAGGTCGCCATAAATCCGGCAAGGCCGCCATAAATCAGGCAATGTCGCCATAAATCCGGCAAGTTCGCCACAAATCCGACAAGATCGCCATATTTCCGTCACGGTCGCCATATTTCCGGCAAGGTCGCCATAAATCAGGCAAAGTCGCCATATTTCCGGCACGATCGCCATAAATACGGCAAGGTCGCCACAGGGCTCAGGGCTCCATTCTTGGACCCATTTTGTTCAACATTTATATGCCCCCCTTAGCTCAGATCATAGAGCATTTTAATATATCTTACCACACTTATGCCGATGACACACAACTATATATCGCAGTGTCACCACATGACCATAGTCCCCTACACGAACTGAGCCAATGTGTCAAACATATCAATGAGTGGATGAACCAGAACTTCTTCCAGCTGAATGCAAATAAGACAGAAATTATTGTCTTTGGTCCCAAAAATACAAGGCTACAGGTGAGTGCTCAACTCGACTCAATTGCACTGAAAACCACAGACAAAGCCAGAAACCTTGGTGTATTTATGGACTCGGATTTGAATTTTAACAGCCATATAAAGACCAATACCAGATCTGCCTATTAGCATCTAAAGAATATTGCAAGAATCAAGGGATTTCTGTCCAAAGAAGACACTGAAAAACTTGTTCATGCATATATTTTTAGTAGGTTATATTATTGTAATGGCATCTTTACAGGTCTCAATAAAAAATCAATTAAACAACTGCAGCTGATCCAAAATGCCGCTGCCAGTCCTGACCAACACCAAGAAAATGGACCACATTACACCTGTCCTTAAATCTTTGCACTGGTTCCCTGTGTGTAAGAGGATAGATTTTAAAATTATGTTACTGACCTACAAGGCACTGAATGGTCTAGGTCCAAAATACATCTCTGACCTACTTGTTGTATATGAGGCGCCTAGACTCCTCAGGTCTTCAGTGACAGGTTTATTCTGTGTTCCCAGGATCAGAACTAAAAAGGCTGAAGCAGCATTCGGTTTTTATGCTCCACACCTGTGGTACAAGCTCCCTGAACACCTGAGGTGTGCACAGACTGTAAGCGTATTTAAACCAGGCCTTAAAACACTGTTGTTTACTATAGCTTTTCCATAACCTGACGCGCAGGTAACCTTAACTGTCTAATTGTGACCCTTCTATGTGATTTTAAAAATTGTTTTATTGCTTCATTGACGTTGTTTTATTATTCATACATTTGCCGTATTGCTTATTTCCCAATTTTTATTTATTAACTATTTTATTTTTTCTTTCCTGTAAATCCGGCAAGGTCGGCATATTTCCGCAAAGGTCGCCATAAATCCGGCAAGGTCGCAATAAATACGGCAAGGTCGCCACAAATCCGTCAAGGTCGCCACATTTGCGGCAATGCCGCCTTAAATCCGGCAAGGTCGCCACAATTACGGCTAGGTAGCCACAATTCCGGCAAGGTCGCCATAAATCCGGCAAGGTCGCCGCAAATGCGGCAAGGTCGCCACATCCGCGGCAAGGTCGACATAAATGCGGCAAGGTCGCCACAAATCCGTCAAGGTCGCCACATTTCAGGCTAGGTCGCCATAAATCCGGCAAGGTCGCCACAAATCCGGCAAGGTCGCCACATTTCCGGCAAGGTCACCATTAATCCGGGAAGGTCGCCATAAATCCGGCAAGGCGCCACATTGCCGGGAAGGTCGCCATAAATCCGGCAAAGTCGCCACAAATCCGGCAAGGTCGCCACATTTCCGGCAAGGTCGTTGCCGGAAATATGGCGACCTACCTAGATTTGTGGCCACCTTGCCGGAATTATGGCGACCATGCCGGTAATATGGCGACCTTGCCGGATTTGTGGCGTCCTTGCGGGATTTATGGCGACATTGCTGGAAATATGGCGACCTCGTCGGATTTGTGGCGACCTTGCCAGATTTATTGCGACCTTGCCGGAAATGTGGCGTCCTTGCAGGATTTGTGGCGGCCTTTCCGGATTTATGGCGACCTTGCCGGAAATGTGGCGACCTTGCCGGATTTGTGGCGACCTTGCCGGATTTATGGCGACCTTGCCGTAAATGTGGCGACCTTGCCAGATTTATGGCGACCTTGTCGGATTTGTGACGTACTTGCCGGATTTATGGCGACCTTGCCGGTAATGTGGCGACCTTGCCGTATTTGTGATGACCTTGCCGGATTTATGGCGACCTTGCCGCAAATATGGCGACCTTGTCGGGTTTGTGGCGACCTTGCCGCATTTATGGCGACCTTGTATGATTTGTGGCGACCTTGCCGGATTCATGGCGACCTTGCCGGAAATATGGCGACCTTGCCGGACTTGTGGCGACCTTGCCGGATTCATGGCGACCTTGCCGGAAATGTGGCGACCTTGCCGGATTTGTAGCGACGATGACGGATGTATGGCGACATTGCTGAAATGTTGCGACCTTGCCGGATTTGTGGCGACCTTGCCGGATCTATGGCGACCTTGTCGGAAATGTGGCGACCTTGCCGGATTTGACGCCACCTTGCGGGATTTATGGCGACATTGCCGGATATATGGCGACCTTGCCGGATTTGACGCAAACTTGCCGGATTTATGGCGACCTTGTCGGAAATATAGCGACCGTGCCGGATTTTTGGCGACCTTGCCGGATTTGTGGCGACCTTGCCGGAAATGTGGAGACCTTGCCGGATTTGTGGCGACCTTGCCGGATTTATGGCGATTTTGCCGGATTTATGGCGACCTTGCTGGAAATATGGCGACGTTGCCGCATTTGTGGCGACCTTGTCGGATTAATGGCGCCCTTGCCGGAAATATGTCGACCTTCCCGCATTTGTGGCGACCTTGCAGGATTTATTGCGACCTTACCGGAAAGATGTCGACCTTGCCGCATTTGTGGCGACCTTGCCGGATTTATGGAGACCTTGCTGGAAATATGGCGACCTTGCCGGAAATGTGGCGACCTTGCCGGATTTGTGGCGACCTTGCCGGATTTATGGCGACTTTGCCGGAAATGTGGCGACCTTGCCGGGTTTGTGGCGATCTTGCCGGATTTATGGCGCCATTGCCGGGATTGTGGCGACCTTGCCGGATTTGAGGCCACTTCCGGATTTATGGCGACCATGCCGGAAATATGGCGACCTTATCGGATTTGTGGCGACCTTGCCGGAATTATGGCGATCTTCCCGGAAATATGGCGACCTTGCCGTATCTGTGGCGACCTTGCCGGAAATATGGCGACCTTGCCGGATTTGTGGCGACCTTGCCGGATTTATGGCGACCTTGCCGGAAATATGGCGACCTTGCCGGATGTGTGGCGACCTTGCGGGATTTATGGCGACCTTGCCGGAAATGTGGCGACCTTGCCGGGTTTGTGGCGACCTTGCCGGATTTATGGCGCCATTGCCGGGATTGTGTCGACCTTGCCGGATTTGAGGCCACTTCCGGATTTATGGCGACCATGACAGAAATATGGCGACCTTGCCGGATTTGTGGCGACCTTGCCGGAATTATGGCGATCTTCCCGGAAATATGGCGACCTTGCCGTATCTGTGGCGACCTTGCCGGAAATATGGCGACCTTGCCGGATTTGTGGCGACCTTGCCGGATTTATGGCGACCTTGCCGAAAATATGGCGACGTTGCCGGATTTGTGGCGACCTTGCGGGATTTAGGGCGACCTTGCCGGAAATATGGCGACCTTGTCGGATTTGTGGCGACCTTGCCAGATTTATTGCGAACTTGCCGGGAATGTAGCGACCTTGCCGGATTTGTGGCGACCTGGCCGGATTTATGGCGACCTTGCCGGAAATGTGGCGACCTTGCCGGATTTGTGGCGACCTTGCCGGATTTATGGCGACCTTGTCGGGAATGTGGCGACCTTGCCGGATTTGTGCCGACGTTGCTGATTTAAGGCGACCTTGCCGGAAATGTGGCGACCTTGCCGGATTTGTGGCGACCTTGCCGGATTTATTGCGGCTTTGCCGGGAATGTGGCGACCTTGCCGGATCTATGGCGACCTTCCCGGAATAATGGCGAACTTACCGTAAATGTGGCGACCTTGCCGGATTTATGGCGACCTTGTCGGATTTGTGACGTACTTGCCGGATTTATGGCGACCTTGCCGGAAATGTGGCGACCTTGCCGTATTTGTGATGACCTTGCCGGATTTATGGCGACCTTGCCGCAAATATGGCGACCTTGTCGGATTTGTGGCGACCTTGCCGCATTTATGGCGACCTTGTGGGATTTGTGGCGACCTTGCGGGATTTATGGCGACCTTGCCGGAAATATGGCGAGCTTGCCGGACTTGTGGCGACCTTGCCGGATTCATGGCGACCTTGCCGGAAATGTGGCGACCTTGCCGGATTTGACGCCACCTTGCGGGATTTATGGCGACATTGCCGGATATATGGCGACCTTGCTGGATTTGACGCAAACTTGCCGGATTTATGGCGACCTTGTCGGAAATATAGCGACCGTGCCGGATTTTTGGCGACCTTGCCGGATTTGTGGCGACCTTGCCGGAAATGTGGAGACCTTGCCGGATTTGTGGCGACCTTGCCGGATTTATGGCGACTTTGCCGGATTTATGGGGACCTTGCTGGAAATATGGCGACGTTGCCGCATTTGTGGCGACCTTGTCGGATTAATGGCGACCTTGCCGGAAATATGTCGACCTTCCCGCATTTGTGGCGACCTTGCAGGATTTATTGCGACCTTGCCGGAAAGATGTCGACCTTGCCGCATTTGTGACGACCTTGCCGGATTTATGGAGACCTTGCTGGAAATATGGCGACCTTGCCGGAAATGTGGCGACCTTGCCGGATTTGTGGCGACCTTGCCGGATTTATGGCGACCTTGCCGGAAAGTGGCGACCTTGCCGAGTTTGTGGCGACCTTGCCGGATTTATGGCGCCATTGCCGGGATTGTGGCGACCTTGCCGGATTTGAGGCCACTTCCGGATTTATGGCGACCATGCCGGAAATATGGCGACCTTGCCTGATTAATGGCGACCTTGCCGGAAATGTGGCGACCATGCCGGATTTGTGGCGACGATGCCGGATGTATGGCGACATTGCCGAAATTTTGCGTCCTTGCCGGATTTGTGGCGACCTTGCCGGATCTATGGCGACCTTGTCGGAAATGTGGCGACCTTGCCGGATTTGACGTAAACTTGCCGGATTTATGGCGACCTTGTCGGAAATATAGCGACCTTCCCGGATTTTTGGCGACCTTGCCGGATTTGTGGCGATCTTGCCGGAAATGTGGTGACCTTGCCGGATTTGTGGCGACCTTGCCGGATTTATGGCGACTTTGCCGGATTTATGGCGACCTTGCTGGAAACATGGCGACGTTGCCGCATTTGTGGCGACCTTGCCGGATTTATGGCGACCTTGCCGGGAATGTGGCGACCTTGCCGGCTTTGTGGCTACCTTGCTGGATTTATGGCGCCATTGCCGGGATTGTGGCGACCTTGCCGGATTTGAGGCCAATTTCCGGATTTATGGCGTCCATGCCGGAAATATGGGGACCTTGCCGGATTTGTGGCGACCTTGACGGAATTATGGCGATCTTGCCGGAAATATGGCGACCTTGCCGTATCTTTGGCGACCTTGCCGGAAATATGGCGACGTTGCCGCATTTGTTGCGACCTTGCCGGATTAATAGCGACCTTGCCGGAAATATCTCGATCTTGCCGCATTTGTGGCGACCTTGCAGGATTTATTGCGACCTTGCCGGAAAGATGTCGACCTTGCCGCATTTGTGGCGACCTTGCCGGATTTATGGAGACCTTGCTGGAAATATGGCGACCTTGCCGGAAATGTGGCGACCTTGCCGGATTTGTGGCGACCTTGCCGGATTTATGGCGACCTTGCCGGGAATGTGGCGACCTTGCCGGCTTTGTGGCTACCTTGCCGGATTTATGGCGCCATTGCTGGGATTGTGCGACCTTGCCGGATTTGAGGCCACCTTCCGGATTTATGGCGACCATGCCGGAAATATGGGGACCTTGCCGGATTTGTGGCGACCTTGCCGGAATTATGGCGATCTTGCCGAAAATATGGCGACCTTGCCGTATCTGTGGCGACCTTACCGAAATATGGCGATCTTGCCGATTTGAGGCGACCTTGCCGGATTTATGGCGACCTTGCCGGAAATATGGCGACCTTGCCGGATTTGTGGCGACCTTGCGGGATTTATGGCGACCTTGCCGGAAATATGGCGACCTTGTCGGATTTATGGCGACCTTCCCTGTATAATGGCGACCTTGCCGGAAATGTGGCGATCTTGCGGGGTTTGTGGCGACCTTGCCTGATTAATGGCGACCTTGCCGGAAATGTGGCGACCATGCCGGATTTGTGGCGACGATGCCGGATGTATGGCGACATTGCCGAAATGTTGCGACCTTGCCGGATTTGTGGCGACCTTGCCGATCTATGGCGACCTTGTCGGAAATGTGGCGACCTTGCCGGATTTGACGTAAACTTGCCGCATTTATGGCGACCTTGTCGGAAATATAGCGACCTTGCCGGTTTCTGGCGACCTTGCCGGATTTGTGGCGATCTTGCCGGAAATGTGGTGACCTTGCCGGGATTTGTGGCGACCTTGCCGGATTTATGGCGACTTTGCCGGATTTATGGCGACCTTGCTGGAAACATGGCGACGTTGCCGCATTTGTGGCGACCTTGCCGGATTGATGGCGACCTTGCCGGAAATATGTCGACCTTGCGCATTTGTGGCGACTTTGCGGATTTATGGCGCCATTGCCGGGAATGTGGCGACCTTGCCGGGTTTGAGGCCACCTTGTCGGATTAAGGCGACCACGCCAGAAATATGGCGACCTAGCCGGATTTGAGGCCACCTTCCGGATTTATGGCGACATTGCCGGAAATATGGCGACCTTCCCTCATTTGTGGCCATCTTGCCGGAATTATGGCGACCATGCCGGAAATATGGCGACCTTGCCGGATTTGTGGCTGCCTTGCCGGAATTATGGCGATCTTCCCGGAAATATGTCGACCTTCCCGTATCTGTGGCGACCTTGCCGGAAATATGGTGACCTTGCCGGATTAGTGGCGACCTTGCCGGATTTATGGCGACCTTGCCGGAAATATGGCGACCTTGCCGGATTTTGTGGCGACCTTGCGGGAGGTATGGCGACCTTGCCGGAATTATGGCGACCTTGTCGGATTTGTGGCGATCTTGCCAGATTTAATGCGACCTTGCCGGAAATGTGGCCTCCTTGCCGGATTAGTGGCGACCTTGCCGGATTTATGGCGACCTTGCCGGGGATGTGGCGAATATTGCCGGATTTGTGGCGACCTTGCCGGATTTAAGGCGACCTTGCCGGAAATACGGCGACCTTGCCGGATTTGTGGCGGCCTTGCGGGATTTATGGCGACATTGCCGGAAATATGGCGACCTTGCCGGATTTTTGGCGACCTAGCCGGATTTATGGCGACCGTGCCGAAAATATGTCGACCTTGCAGCTTTTGTGGCGACCGTGCAGGATTTATTGCGACCTTGCCGGAAATATGTCGACCTTGCCGTATTTGTGGCGAACTTGACGGATTTATGGAGACCTTGCCGGAAATATGGTGACCTTGCCGGAAATGTGGCGACCTTGCCAGATTTGTGGCGACCTTGCGGTAGTTATTGCGACCTTGCAGGACATATGGCGACCTTGTCGGATTTGTGGCGACCTTGCCAGATTTAAAGCGACCTTGCCGGAAATGTGGCGTCCTTGCCGGGATTTGTGGCGGCCTTGCCGGATTAATGGCGACCTTGCCGAATTTGTGCCGACCTTGCCGATTTATGGCGACCTTGCCGGAAATGTGGCGACCTTGCCGGATTAGTGGCGACCTTGCCGGATTTATGGCGGCCTTGCCGGTAATGTGGCGACCTTGCCGGATCTATGGCGACCTTCCCGGAATAATGGCGACCTTGCCGGAAATGCGGCGACCTTGCCGGGTTTGTGGCGACCATGCCGGATTAATGGCGAACTTGCCGGAAATGTGGCGACCTTGCCGGATTTGTGGCGACCTTGCCAGATTTATTGCGACCTTGCCGGAAATGTGGCGTCTTTGCCGGAAATGTGGCGTCCTTGCCTGATTTGTGGCGACCTTGCCGGATTTATGGCAACCTTGCCGGAAATGTGGCGACCTTGCCGGATTTATGGCGGCCTTGCCGGGAATGTGGCGACCTTGCCGGATCTATGGCGACATTCCCGGAATAATGGCGACTTGCCGGAAATGCGGCGACCTTGCCGGGTTTGTGACGACCTTGCCGGATTAATGGCGATCCTTGCCGGAAATGTGGCGACCTTGCCGGATTTGTGGCGACCTTGCCAGATTTATTGCGACCTTGCCGGAAATGTGGCGTCCTTGCCGGAAATGTGGCGACCTTGCCCGATTTGTGGCGACCTTGCCGGATTTATGGCGACCTTGCCGGGGATGTGGCGAATATTGCCGGATTTGTGGCGACATTGCCGGATTTATGGCGACCTTGCCGGATTTGTGGCGGCCTTGCCAGAAATGTGGCGACTTTGCCGGATTTGTGGCGGCCTTGCCGGATTTATGGCGACCTTGCCGGATTTATGGCGACCTTGCCGCGGATGTGGCGAATATTGCCGGATTTGTGGCGACCTTGCCGAATTTATGGCGACCTTGCCGGAAATATGGCGACCTTGCCGGATATGTGGCGACCTTGCGGGATTTATGGCGACATTGCCGGAAATATGGCGACCTTGCCGGATTTGTGGCGACCTGGCCGGATTTATGGCGACCGTGCCGGAAATATGGCGACCTTGCCGGATTTGTGGCAAGGCAAAGGCAGAATTATTTGTATAGCACCATCGTGCAAACAGCAATTCAAGGTGCTTTACAGGAAAGAAAAAATAAAATAGTTAATAAATAAAAATTGGAAAATAAGCAATACGACAACTGTATGAATAATAAAAACAACGTCAATGAAGCAATAAAACATTTTTTAAAATCACATAGAAGGGTTACAATTAGACAGTTAAGGTTACCTGCATGTCAGGTTATGGAAAAGCTATAGTAAACAACAGTGTTTTAAGGCCTGGTTTAAATGCGCTTACAGTCTGTGCACACCTCAGGTGTTCAGGGAGCTTGTTCCACAGGTGTGGAGCATAAAAACCGAATGCTGCTTCAGCCTTTTTAGTTCTGACCCTGGGAACACAGAGTAAACCTGTCCCTGAAGACCTGAGGAGTCTAGGCGCCTCATATACAGCAAGTAGGTCAGAGATGTATTTTGGACCTAGACCATTCAGTGCCTTGTAGGTCAGTAACATAATTTTAAAATTCATCATCTTACACACAGGGAGCCAGTGCAAAGATTTAAGGACAGGTGTAATGTGATCCATTTTCTTGGTGTTGGTCAGGACTGGCAGCGGCATTTTGGATCTGCTTCAGTTGTTTAATTGATTTTTTATTGAGACCTGTAAAGATGCCATTACAATAATCTAACCTACTAAAAATATATGCATGAACAAGTTTTTCAGTGTCTTCTTTGGACAGAAATCCCTTGATTCTTGCAATATTCTTTAGATGCTAATAGGCAGATCTGGTAATGGTCTTTATATGGCTGTTAAAATTCAAATCCGAGCATAACTACACCAAGGTTTCTGGCTTTGTCTGTGGTTTTCAGTGCAATTGAGTCGAGTTGAGCACTCACCCCTAGCCTTGTTTTTTGGGACCAAAGACAATAATTTCTGTCTTATTTGCATTCAGCTGGAGGAAGTTCTGATTCATCCACTCATTGATATGTTTGACACATTGGCTCAGTGCGTGTAGGGGACTATGGTCATGTGGTGACTGCGATATATAGTTGTGTGTCATCGGAATAAGTGTGGTAAGATATGTTAAAATGCTCTATGATCTGAGCTAGGGGGAGCATATAAATGTTGAACAAAATGGGTCCAAGAATGGAGCCCTGAGCCCTGTGGCGACCTTGCCGTATTTATGGCGATCGTGCCGGAAATATGGCGACCTTGCCGGATTTATGGCGACCTTGCCGGAAATATGGCGACCTTGCCGAAAATATGGCGACCTTGTCGGATTTGTGGCGACCTTGCCAGATTTATGGCTACCTTGCCGGATTTATGGCGACCTTGCCGCGGATGTGGCGAATATTGCCGTATTTGTGGCGACCTTGCCGGATTTATGGCGACCTTGCCGGAAATATGTCGACCTTCCCGGATATGTGGCGACCTTGCGGGATTTATGGCGACATTGCCGGAAATATGGCGACCTTGCCGGATTTGTGGCGACCTGGCCCGATTTCTGGCGACCGTGCCGGAAATATGGCGACCTTGCCGGATTTCTGGCAAGGCAAGGCAAGGAAAGGCAGATTTATTTGTATAGCACCATTCGTGCAAACAGCAATTCAAGGTGCTTTACAGGAAAGAAAAAATAAAATTGTTAATAAATAAAAATTGGAAAATAAGCCATACGACAACTGTATGAATAATAAAAACAACGTCAATGAAGCAATAAAACAATTTTTAAAATCACATAGAAGGGTTACAATTAGACAGTTAAGGTTACCTGCATGTCAGGTTATGGAAAAGCTATAGTAAACAACAGTGTTTTAAGGCCTGGTTTAAATGCGCTTACAGTCTGTGCACACCTCAGTTGTTCAGGGAGCTTGTTCCACAGGTGTGGAGCGTAAAAACCGAATGCTGCTTCAGCCTTTTTAGTTCTGACCCTGGGAACACAGAGTAAACCTGTCCCTGAAGACCTGAGGAGTCTAGGCGCCTCATATACAGCAAGTAGGTCAGAGATGTATTTTGGACCTAGACCATTCAGTGCCTTGTAGGTCAGTAACATAATTTTAAAATCTAACCTCTTACACACAGGGAGCCAGTGCAAAGATTTAAGGACAGGTGTAATGTGGTCCATTTTCTTGGTGTTGGTCAAGACTGGCAGCGGCATTTTGGATCAGCTGCAGTTGTTTAATTTATTTTTTATTGAGACCTGTAAAGATGCCATTACAATAATCTGACCTACTAAAAATATATGCATGAACACGTGTTTCAGTGTCTTCTTTGGACAGAAATCCATTGATTCTTGCAATATTCTTTAGATGCTAATAAGCAGATCTGGTAATGGTCTTTATATGGCTGTTAAAATTCAAATCCGAGTCCATAACTACACCAAGGTTTCTCGCTTTGTCTGTGGTTTTCTGTGCAATTGAGTCGAGTTGAGCACTCATCTCTAGCCTTGTTTTTTGGGACCAAAGACAATAATTTCTGTCTTATTTACATTCAGCTGGAGGAAGTTCTGGTTCATCCACTCATTGATATGTTTGACAAATTGGCTCAGTGCGTGTAGGGGACTATGGTCATGTGGTGACACTGCGATATATAGTTGTGTGTCATCGGCATAAGTGTGGTAAGATATGTTAAAAATGCTCTATGATCTGAGCTAGGGGGAGCATATAAATGTTGAATAAAATGGGTCCAAGAATGGAGCCCTGAGCCCTGTGGCGACCTTGCCGTATTTATGGCGATCGTGCCGGAAATATGGCGACCTTGCCGGATTTATGGCGACCATGCCGGAAATATGGCGACCTTGACGGAAACATGGCGATCTTGTCGGATTTGTGGCGAATTTGCCGGATTTATTGCGGCATTGCCTGATTTATGGCGACCTTGCCGGATTTATGGCGACCATGCCGGAAATATGGCGACCTTGTCGGATTGGTGGCGACTTTGCCAGATTTATTGCGACCTTGCCAGAAATGTGGCGACCTTGCCGGATTTGTTGCGGCCTTGCCGGATTTATGGCGACCTTGCCGGAATAAGGCGACTCTGCCGGATTTGTGGCGACTTTGATGGAATTATGACGACCGTGCCGGTTTTGTGGCGACCTTGCCGGATTTGTGGCGACCTTGCCGGATTTATGGCGACCTTGCCGAATTTATGGCGGCCTTGCCGGAAATATGTCGACCTTGCCGGATTAGTGGCGACCTTTCCGGATTTATGGCGTCGTTGCCGGAAATGTAGTCACCTTGCCGGATTTATGGCGACCTTGCCGGATTTATGGCGATCTTGCCGGAAATCTGGCGACCTTGCCTGAAATGTGGCGACCTTGACGGATTTGATGCGACCTTGTCGGATTTATGGCGACCTTGCCGGGGATGTGGCGACCATACCGGATTTGTGGCGACCTTGTCAGATTTCTGGCGACCTTGCCGTAATTGTGGCGACCTTTCCGTATTTGTGGCGACCGTACCGGATTAAGGCGACCTTGCCGCAGATGTGGCGACCTTGCCGGATTTGTGCCGACCTTGCCTGATTTATGGCGACCTTGCGGGATTTGTGGCTACCTTGCCGGATTTATGGCGACCTTGCCGGATTGAAGGCGACCTTGCCGGGGATGTGGCGACCTTGCCGTCTTTGTGGCGACCTTGCCGGATTTATGGCGACCTTGTGGGATTTGTGGCGACCTTGCCGGATTTATGCCGACCTTTCCGGCAATGTGGCGACCTTGCCGGACTTGTGGCGACCTTACCGGATTCATAGCGCCCTTGCCGGAAATGTGGTGACCTTGCCGGATTTGTGGCGACGATGCCGTATTTGTGGCGACCTTGCCGGATGTATGGCGACCTTGTGGGATTTGTGGCGACCTTCCCGGATTTATGGCGACCTTTCCGGCAATGTGGCGACCTTGCCGGACTTGTGGCGACCTTACCGGATTCATGGCGACCTTGCCGGAAATGTGGTGAGCTTGCCGGATTTGTGGCGACGATGCCGGATTTATGGCGACCTTGCCTGAATTTTGCGACCTTGCTGGATTTGTGGCGACCTTGCCTGAATTTTGCGACCTTGCTGGATTTGTGGCGACCTTGTCGGATCTATCGCGACCTTGCCGGAAATGTGCCGACCTTGCCGGAAATGTGCCGACCTTGCCGGATTTGTCGCCACCTTGCCGGATTTGTGGCGACCTTGCCGGATTTATGGCGATCTTGCCGGAAATATGGCGACCTTGCCGGAAATATGGCGACCTTGCCGGATTTTTAGGGACCTTGCCGGATTTATGGCGACCTTGCCGGTAATATGGCTCCCTTGCCGGATTTGTGGCGACTTTGCCGGATTCATGGCGTCCTTGCCGGAAATATGGCGACCTTGCCGGATATGTGGCCACCTTGCGGGATTTATGGCGACCTTGCCGGAAATATGTCGACCTTGTCGGATTTGTGGCGACCTTCGCAGATTTGTTGGGACCTTGCCGGAAATGTGGCGACCTTGCCGGATTTGTGGCGGCCGTGCCGGAAATATGCCGAGCTTGCCGCATTTGTGCCGACTTTGCCTGATTTATGGCGACCTTGCCGGAAATTTGTCGACCTTGCCGCATTTGTGCTACCTTGCCAGATTTATGGCGACCTTGCCGGAAATATGGCGACCTTGCCGTAAATGTGGCGACCTTTCCGGATTTGTGGCGACCTTTGTCAGATTTATGGCGACCTTGCCGGGAATGTGGCGACCTTGCCGGATTTGTGGCGACCTTGCCGGATTTATGGCGACCTTGCCGGAAATGTTGTGACCTTGCCGGATTTATGGCGACCTTGTCGGATTTGTGGCGACCTTCCCGGATTTATGGCGACCTTGCCGGAAATCTGGCGACCTTGCCTGAAATTTGGCGACCTTGACGGATTTGTGGCGACCTTGTCGGATTTATGGCGACCTTGGCGGGGATGTGGCGACCATCCCGGATTTGTGGCGACCTTGTCAGAAAACTGGCGACCTTGCCGGAATTGTGGCGACCTTTCCGTATTTGAGGCGACCTTACCGGATTAAGGTGGCCTTGCCGCAAATGTGGCGACCTTGCCGGATTTGTGGCGACCTTGCCTGATTTATGGCGACCTTGCGGGATTTGTGGCTACCTTGCCGGATTTATGGCGACCTTGCCGGAAATATGGCGACCTTGCCAGATTTGTGGCGACCTTGCGGAATTTATAGCGACCTTGCCGGATTTGTGGCGACCTTGCCGGAAATATGGCGACCTTGCCGGATTTTCGGCGACTTTGCCGGATTTATGGCGACCTTGTCGGTAATATGGCTCCCTTGCCGGATATGTGGCGACTTTGCCGGATTCATGGCGTCCTTGCCGGACATATGGCGACCTTGCCGGATATGTGGCCACCTTGCGGGATTTATGGCGACCTTGCCGGATATATGGCGACCTTGCCGGTAATGTGGCGACCTTGCCGGATTTGTGGCGACCTTGCCGGATTTATGGCGACCTTGCCGGAAATGTGGTGACCTTGCCGGATTTATGGCGACCTTGTCGGATTTGTGGCGACCTTGCCGGATTTATGGCGACCTTGCCGGAAATCTGGCGACCTTGCCTGTAATGTGCGACCATGACGGATTTGTGGCGACCTTGTCGGATTTATGGCGACCTTGCCGGGGATGTGGCGAACATCCCGGATTTGTGGTGACCTTGTCAGATTTTTGGCGACCTTGCCGAAATTTTGGCGACCTTTCCGTATTTGTGGCGACCTTACCGGATTAAGGCGGCCTTGCCGCAAATGTGGCGACCTTGCCGGATTTGTGGCGACCTTGCCTGATTTATGGCGACCTTGCGGGATTTGTGGCTACCTTGCCGGATTTATGGCGACCTTGCCGGAAATATGGCGACCTTGCCGGATTTGTGGCGACCTTGCGGGATTTATAGCGACCTTGCCGGATTTGTGGCGACGTTGCCGGAAATATGGCGACCTTGCTGGATTTTCGGCGACCTTGCCGGATTTATGGCGACCTTGCCGGTAATATGGTTCCCTTGCCGGATTTGTGGCGAGTTTGCCGGGTTCATGGCGTCCTTGCCGGAAATATGGCGACCTTGCCGGATATGTGGCGACCTTGCGGGATTTATGGCGACCTTGCCGGAAATATGGCGACCTTGTCGGATTTGTGGCGACCTTGCCGGATTTATGGCGACCTTTGCGGAAATCTGGCGACCTTGCCTGAAATGTGGCGAGCTTGACCGATTTGTGGCGACCTTGTCGGATTTATGGCGACCTTGCCGGGGATGTGGCGACCATCTCGGATTTGTGGCGACCTTGTCAGATTTCTGGCGACCTTGCCGGAATTGTGGCGTCCTTTCCGTATTTGTGGCGACCTTACCGGATTAAGGCGGCCTTGCCGCAAATGTGGCGACGTTGCCGGATTTGTGGCGACCTTGCCTGATTTATGGCGACCTTGCAGGATGTGTGGCTACCTTGCCGGATTTATGGCAACCTTGCCGGAAATATGGCGACCTTGCCGGATTTGTGGCGGTCTTGCGGGATTTATAGCGACCTTGCCGGATTTGTGGCGACCTTGCCGGAATTATGGCGACCTTGCCGGATTTTTGACGACATTGCCGGATTTATGGCGACCTTGCCGGTAATATGGCTCCCTTGCCGGATTTGTAGCGACTTTGCCGGATTCAAGGCGACCTTGCCGGATATATGGCGACCTTGCCGGGATTGTGGCGAACTTTTCGTATTTGTGGCGACGTTACCGGATTAAGGCGGCCTTGCCGCAAATGTGGCGACCTTGCCGGATTTGTGGCGACCTTGCCGGATTTATGGCGCCCTTGCCGGATATATGGCGACCTTGCCGGGAATGTGGCGACCTTGCCGGATTTGTGGCGACCTTGCCGGATTTATGGCGACCTTGCCGGAAACGTGGTGACCTTGCCGGATTTATGGCGACCTTGTCGGATTTGTGGCGACCTTGCCGGATTTATGGCGACCTTTGCGGAAATCTGGCGACCTTGCCTGAAATGTGGCGAGCTTGACCGATTTGTGGCGACCTTGTCGGATTTATGGCGACCTTGCCGGGGATGTGGCGACCATCTCGGATTTGTGGCGACCTTGTCAGATTTCTGGCGACCTTGCCGGAATTGTGGCGACCTTTCCGTATTTGTGGCGACCTTACCGGATTAAGGCGGCCTTGCCGCAAATGTGGCGACGTTGCCGGATTTGTGGCGACCTTGCCTGATTTATGGCGACCTTGCAGGATGTGTGGCTACCTTGCCGGATTTATGGCAACCTTGCCGGAAATATGGCGACCTTGCCGGATTTGTGGCGATCTTGCGGGATTTATAGCGACCTTGCCGGATTTGTGGCGACCTTGCCGGAATTATGGCGACCTTGCCGGATTTTTGACGACCTTGCCGGATTTATGGCGACCTTGCCGGTAATATGGCTCCCTTGCCGGATTTGTGGCGACTTTGCCGGATTCAAGGCGACCTTGCCGGATATATGGCGACCTTGCCGGGATTGTGGCGAACTTTTCGTATTTGTGGCGACGTTACCGGATTAAGGCGGCCTTGCCGCAAATGTGGCGACCTTGCCGGATTTGTGGCGACCTTGCCGGATTTATGGCGCCCTTGCCGGATATATGGCGACCTTGCCGGGAATGTGGCGACCTTGCCGGATTTGTGGCGACCTTGCCGGATTTATGGCGACCTTGCCGGAAACGTGGTGACCTTGCCGGATTTATGGCGACCTTGTCGGATTTGTGGCGACCTTGCCGGATTTATGGCGACCTTGCCGGAAATCTGGCGACCTTGCCTGTAACGTGCGACCTTGATGGATTTGTGGCGACCTTGTCGGATTTATGGCGACCTTGCCGGGGATGTGGCGACCATCCCGGATTTGTGGCGACCTTGTCAAATTTCTGGCGACCTTGCCGGAATTGTGGCGACCTTTCCGTATTTGTGGCGACCTTACCGGACTAAGGCGGCCTTGCCGCAAATGTGGCGACCTTGCCGGATTTAGGGCGACCTTGCCTGATTTATGGCGACCTTGCGGGATTTGTGGCTACCTTGCCGGATTTATGGCGACCTTGCCGGAAATATGGCGACCTTGCAGGATTTGTGTCGACCTTGCGGGATTTATAGCGACCTTGCCGGATTTGTGGCGACCTTGCCGGAAATATGGCGACCTTGCCGGATTTATGGCGACCTTGCCGGATTTTTGGCGACATTGTCGGATATATGGGGACCTTACCAGATTTATGGCGACCTTGCAGGGAATATGCCGAGCTTGCCGCATTTGTGCCGACTTTGCCTGATTTATGGCGACGTTGCCGGAAATATGTCGACCTTGCCGCATTTGTGGTTACCTTGCCAGATTTATGGCGACCTTGCCGGAAATATGGCGACTTTGCCGTAAATGTGGCGACCTTGCCGGATTTGTGGCGACCTTGCCGGATTTATGGCGACCTTGCCGGTAATGTGGTGACCTTGCCGGATTTATGGCGACCTTGTCGGATTTGTGGCGACCTTGCCGGATTTATGGCGATCTTGCCGGAAATCTGGCGACCTTGCCTGAAATGTGGCGACCTTGACGCATTTGTGGCGACCTTGTAGGATTTATGGCGACCTTGCCGGGGATGTGGCGACCATCCCGGATTTGTGGCGACCTTGTCAGATTTCTGGCGACCTTGCCGGAATTGTGGCGACCTTTCCGTATTTGTGGCGACCTTACCGGATTAAGGCGGCCTTGACGCAAATGTTGGCGATCTTGCCGATTTGTGGCGACCTTGCCTGATTTATGGCGACCTTGCAGGATTTGTGGCTACCTTGCCGGATTTATGGCGACCTTGCCGGAAATGTGGCGACCTTGCCGGATTTGTGGTGACCATGCGGGATTTACAGCGACCTTGCCGGATTTGTGGCGGCCTTGCCGGATTCATGGCGAACTTGCCGGAAATAGGCGACTGCCGGATTTGTGGCGACCTTGCCGGATATATGGCGACCGTGCCGAATTTGTGGCGACCTTGCCGGAGTTATGGAGACCTTGCCGGATTTATGGCGACCTTGCCGGGAATATGGCGACCTGGCCGCATTTGTGGCGACCTTGCCGGATTTATGGCAACCTTGCCGCATTGTGGCGACCTTACCGGATTTATGGCGACTTTGCCGGAAATATGCCGAGCTTGCCGCATTTGTGCCGACTTTGCCTGATTTATGGCGACCTTGCCGGAAATATGTCGACCTTGCCGCATTTGGGGCATACCTTACCGGATTAAGGCGGCCTTGACGCAATGTGGCGATCTTGCCGGATTGTGGCGACCTTGCCTGATTTATGGCGACCTTGCAGGATTTGTGGCTACCTTGCCGGATTATGGCGACCTTGCCGGAAATATGGCGACCTTGCTGGATTGTGGTGACCTTGCGGGATTTACAGCGACCTTGCCGGATTTGTGGCGGCCTTGCTGGATTCATGGCGAACTTGCCGGAAATAGGCGACTGCCGGATTTGTGGCGGACCTTGCCGGATTTATGGCGACCGTGCCGAATTTGTGGCGACCTTGCCGGAGTTATGGAGACCTTGCCGGATTTATGGCGACCTTGCCGGGAATATGGCGACCTTGCCGCATTTGTGGCGACCTTGCCGGATTTATGGCAACCTTGCCGCATTTGTGGCGACCTTACCGGATTTATGGCGACCTTGCGGGAAATATGCCGAGCTTGCCGCATTTGTGCCGACTTTGCCTGATTAATGGCGACCTTGCCGGAAATATGTCGACCTTGCCGCATTTGTGGCTACTTGCCAGATTTATGGCGAACCTTGCCGGATATATGGCGACCTTGCCGTAAATGTGGCGACCTTGCCGGATTTGTGGCGACCTTGCCGGATTTATGGCGACCTTGCCGGAAATATGTCGACCTTGTAGATTTGTGGCGACCTGGCAGATTTGTTGCGACCTTGCCGGAAATGTGGCGACCTTGCCGGATTTGTGGCGGCCGTGCCGGATTTATGGCGACCTTGCCGGAAATAGGTGACTCCCGGATTTTGTGGCGACCTTGCCGGATTTAATGGCGACCTTGCCGGATTTGTGGCGACCTTGCCGGATATACGGCGACTGTGCCAGATTTATGGCGACCTGGCCGGGAATATGGCGACCTTGCCGCATTTGTGGCGACCTTGCCGGATTTATGGCGACCTTGCCGGAAATATGCCGAGCTTGCCGCATTTGTGCCGACTTTGCCTGATTTATGGCGACCTTGCCGGAAATATGTCGACCTTGCCGCATTTGTGGCTACCTTGCCAGATTTATGGCGACCTTGCCGGAAATATGGCGACCTTGCCGTAAATGTGGCGACCTTCCCGGATTTATGGCGACCTTGCCGGATTTATGGCGACCTTGCCGGGAATGTGGCGACCTTGCCGGATATGTGGCGACCTTGCCGGATTTATGGCGACCTTGCCGGAAATGTGGTGACCTTGCCGGATTTATGGCGACCTTGTCGGATTTGTGGCGACCTTGCCGGATTCATGGCGACCTTGCTGGAAATCTGGCGACCTTGCCTGAAATGTGGCAACCTTGACGGATTTGTGGCGACCTTGTCGGATTTATGGCGACCTTGCCGGGGATGTGGCGACCATCCCGGATTTGTGGCGACCTTGTCAGATTTCTGGCGACCTTGCCGGAATTGTGGCGACCTTTCCGTATTTGTGGCGACCTTACCGGATTAAGGCGGCCTTGACGCAAATGTGGCGATCTTGCCGGATTTGTGGCGACCTTGCCTGATTTATGGCGACCTTGCAGGATTTGTGGCTACCTTGCCGGATTTATGGCGACCTTGCCGGAAATATGGCGACCTTGCCGGATTTGTGGTGACCTTGCGGGATTTACAGCGACCTTGCCGGATTTGTGGCGGCCTTGCCGGATTCATGGCGAACTTGCCGGAAATAGGCGACTGCCGGATTTGTGGCGACCTTGCCGGATTTATGGCGACCGTGCCGAATTTGTGGCGACCTTGCCGGAGTTATGGAGACCTTGCCGGATTTATGGCGACCTTGCCGGGAATATGGCGACCTGGCCGCATTTATGGCGACCTTGCCGGATTTATGGCAACCTTGCCGCATTTGTGGCGACCTTACCGGATTTATGGCGACTTTGCCGGAAATATGCCGAGCTTGCCGCATTTGTGCCGACTTTGCCTGATTTATGGCGACCTTGCCGGAAATATGTCGACCTTGCCGCATTTGTGGCTACCTTACCGGATTAAGGCGGCCTTGACGCAAATGTGGCGATCTTGCCGGATTTGTGGCGACCTTGCCTGATTTATGGCGACCTTGCAGGATTTGTGGCTACCTTGCCGGATTTATGGCGACCTTGCCGGAAATATGGCGACCTTGCTGGATTTGTGGTGACCTTGCGGGATTTACAGCGACCTTGCCGGATTTGTGGCGGCCTTGCTGGATTCATGGCGAACTTGCCGGAAATAGGCGACTGCCGGATTTGTGGCGACCTTGCCGGATTTATGGCGACCGTGCCGAATTTGTGGCGACCTTGCCGGAGTTATGGAGACCTTGCCGGATTTATGGCGACCTTGCCGGGAATATGGCGACCTTGCCGCATTTGTGGCGACCTTGCCGGATTTATGGCAACCTTGCCGCATTTGTGGCGACCTTACCGGATTTATGGCGACCTTGCGGGAAATATGCCGAGCTTGCCGCATTTGTGCCGACTTTGCCTGATTAATGGCGACCTTGCCGGAAATATGTCGACCTTGCCGCATTTGTGGCTACCTCGCCAGATTTATGGCGACCTTGCCGGATATATGGCGACCTTGCCGTAAATGTGGCGACCTTGCCGGATTTGTGGCGACCTTGCCGGATTTATGGCGACCTTGCCGGAAATATGTCGACCTTGTAGGATTTGTGGCGACCTTGGCAGATTTGTTGCGACCTTGCCGGAAATGTGGCGACCTTGCCGGATTTGTGGCGGCCGTGCCGGATTTATGGCGACCTTGCCGGAAATAGGTGACTGCCGGATTTGTGGCGACCTTGCCGGATTTATGGCGACCTTGCCGGATTTGTGGCGACCTTGCCGGATATACGGCGACTGTGCCAGATTTATGGCGACCTGGCCGGGAATATGGCGACCTTGCCGCATTTGTGGCGACCTTGCCGGATTTATGGCGACCTTGCCGGAAATATGCCGAGCTTGCCGCATTTGTGCCGACTTTGCCTGATTTATGGCGACCTTGCCGGAAATATGTCGACCTTGCCGCATTTGTGGCTACCTTGCCAGATTTATGGCGACCTTGCCGGAAATATGGCGACCTTGCCGTAAATGTGGCGACCTTCCCGGATTTGTGGCGACCTTGCCGGATTTATGGCGACCTTGCCGGGAATGTGGCGACCTTGCCGGATATGTGGCGACCTTGCCGGATTTATGGCGACCTTGCCGGAAATGTGGTGACCTTGCCGGATTTATGGCGACCTTGTCGGATTTGTGGCGACCTTGCCGGATTCATGGCGACCTTGCTGGAAATCTGGCGACCTTGCCTGAAATGTGGCAACCTTGACGGATTTGTGGCGACCTTGTCGGATTTATGGCGACCTTGCCGGGGATGTGGCGACCATCCCGGATTTATGGCGACCTTGCCGGATTTGTGGCGACCTTGCCGGAGTTATAACGACCTTGCCGGATTTATGGCGACTTTGCCGGGAATATGGCGACCTTGCCGCAAATGTACCGACCTTGCCGCATTTGTGCCGACCTTGCCGAATTTATGGCGACCTTGCCGGAAATATGTCGACCTTTCCGCATTTGTGGCTACCTTGCCGAATTTATTGCGAACTTGCCGGAAATATGAGGACCTTGCCGCATTTGTGGCGACCTTGCCGGATTTATGGCGACCTTGCCGGAAATATGGCGACCTTGCCGCATTTGTGGCCACCTTGCCGGATTTATGGCGACATTGCCGGAAATATGGCGACCTTTCCTGATTTGTGGGCACCTTGCCGGAATTATGGCGACCATGCCGGAAATATGGCGGCCTTGCCAGGTTTGTGGCGACCTTGCTGGATATATGGCGATCTTGCCTGAAATATGGCGACCTTGCCGGATTAGTGGCGACCTTGCCGGAGATATGGCGACCTTGCGGGAAATATGGCGACCTTGTCGGATTTGTGGCGACCTTGCCAGATTTATTGCGACCTTGCCGGAAATGTGGGGTCCTTGCCGGATTTGTGGCGACCTTGCCTGATTTATGGCGACCTTGCCGGAAATGTGGCGACCTTGCCGGATTTGTGGCGACCTTGCCGGATTTATGGCGACCTAGCCGTAAATGTGGCGACCTTGCCGCATTTGTGGCGACCTTGCCGGATTTATGGCAACCTTGCCGCATTTGTGGCGACCTTACCGGATTTATGGCGACCTTGCGGGAAATATGCCGAGCTTGCCGCATTTGTGCCGACTTTGCCTGATTAATGGCGACCTTGCCGGAAATATGTCGACCTTGCCGCATTTGTGGCTACCTTGCCAGATTTATGGCGACCTTGCCGGATATATGGCGACCTTGCCGTAAATGTGGCGACCTTGCCGGATTTGTGGCGACCTTGCCGGATTTATGGCGACCTTGCCGGAAATATGTCGACCTTGTAGGATTTGTGGCGACCTTGGCAGATTTGTTGCGACCTTGCCGGAAATGTGGCCACCTTGCCGGATTTGTGGCGGCCGTGCCGGATTTATGGCGACCTTGCCGGAAATAGGTGACTGCCGGATTTGTGGCGACCTTGCCGGATTTATGGCGACCTTGCCGGATTTGTGGCGACCTTGCCGGATATACGGCGACTGTGCCAGATTTATGGCGACCTGGCCGGGAATATGGCAACCTTGCCGCATTTGTGGCGACCTTACCGGATTTATGGCGACCTTGCGGGAAATATGCCGAGCTTGCCGCATTTGTGCCGACTTTGCCTGATTAATGGCGACCTTGCCGGAAATATGTCGACCTTGCCGCATTTGTGGCTACCTTGCCAGATTTATGGCGACCTTGCCGGATATATGGCGACCTTGCCGTAAATGTGGCGACCTTGCCGGATTTGTGGCGACCTTGCCGGATTTATGGCGACCTTGCCGGAAATATGTCGACCTTGTAGGATTTGTGGCGACCTTGGCAGATTTGTTGCGACCTTGCCGGAAATGTGGCCACCTTGCCGGATTTGTGGCGGCCGTGCCGGATTTATGGCGACCTTGCCGGAAATAGGTGACTGCCGGATTTGTGGCGACCTTGCCGGATTTATGGCGACCTTGCCGGATTTGTGGCGACCTTGCCGGATATACGGCGACTGTGCCAGATTTATGGCGACCTGGCCGGGAATATGGCAACCTTGCCGCATTTGTGGCGACCTTACCGGATTTATGGCGACCTTGCGGGAAATATGCCGAGCTTGCCGCATTTGTGCCGACTTTGCCTGATTAATGGCGACCTTGCCGGAAATATGTCGACCTTGCCGCATTTGTGGCTACCTTGCCAGATTTATGGCGACCTTGCCGGATATATGGCGACCTTGCCGTAAATGTGGCGACCTTGCCGGATTTGTGGCGACCTTGCCGGATTTATGGCGACCTTGCCGGAAATATGTCGACCTTGTAGGATTTGTGGCGACCTTGGCAGATTTGTTGCGACCTTGCCGGAAATGTGGCCACCTTGCCGGATTTGTGGCGGCCGTGCCGGATTTATGGCGACCTTGCCGGAAATAGGTGACTGCCGGATTTGTGGCGACCTTGCCGGATTTATGGCGACCTTGCCGGATTTGTGGCGACCTTGCCGGATATACGGCGACTGTGCCAGATTTATGGCGACCTGGCCGGGAATATGGCGACCTTGCCGCATTTGTGGCGACCTTGCCGGATTTATGGCGACCTTGCCGGAAATATGCCGAGCTTGCCGCATTTGTGCCGACTTTGCCTGATTTATGGCGACCTTGCCGGAAATATGTCGACCTTGCCGCATTTGTGGCTACCTTGCCAGATTTATGGCGACCTTGCCGGAAATATGGCGACCTTGCCGTAAATGTGGCGACCTTCCCGGATTTGTGGCGACCTTGCCGGATTTATGGCGACCTTGCCGGGAATGTGGCGACCTTGCCGGATATGTGGCGACCTTGCCGGATTTATGGCGACCTTGCCGGAAATGTGGTGACCTTGCCGGATTTATGGCGACCTTGTCGGATTTGTGGCGACCTTGCCGGATTCATGGCGACCTTGCTGGAAATCTGGCGCCCTTGCCTGAAATGTGGCAACCTTGACGGATTTGTGGCGACCTTGTCGGATTTATGGCGACCTTGCCGGGGATGTGGCGACCATCCCGGATTTATGGCGACCTTGCCGGATTTGTGGCGACCTTGCCGGAGTTATAACGACCTTGCCGGATTTATGGCGACCTTGCCGGGAATATGGCGACCTTGCCGCAAATGTACCGACCTTGCCGCATTTGTGCTGACCTTGCCGGATTTATGGCGACCTTGCCGGAAATATGGCGACCTTGCCGCATTTGTGGCCACCTTGCCGGATTTATGGCGACATTGCCGGAAATATGGCGACCTTCCCGGATTTGTGGCTACCTTGCCGAATTTATTGCGAACTTGCCGGAAATATGAGGACCTTGCCGCATTTGTGGCGACCTTGCCGGATTTATGGCGACCTTGCCGGAAATATGGCGACCTTGCCGCATTTGTGGCCACCTTGCCGGATTTATGGCGACATTGCCGGAAATATGGCGACCTTTCCTGATTTGTGGGCACCTTGCCGGAATTATGGCGACCATGCCGGAAATATGGCGGCCTTGCCAGGTTTGTGGCGACCTTGCTGGATTTATGGCGATCTTGCCTGAAATATGGCGACCTTGCCGGATTAGTGGCGACCTTGCCGGAGATATGGCGACCTTGCGGGAAATATGGCGACCTTGTCGGATTTGTGGCGACCTTGCCAGATTTATTGCGACCTTGCCGGAAATGTGGGGTCCTTGCCGGATTTGTGGCGACCTTGCCGGATTTATGGCGACCTTGCCGGAAATGTGGCGACCTTGCCGGATTTGTGGCGACCTTGCCGGATTTATGGCGACCTAGCCGTAAATGTGGCGACCTTGCCGGATTTATGGCGACCTTGTCGGATTTGTGGCGAACTTGCCGGATTTAAGGCGACCTTGCCGGAAATGTGGCGACCTTGCCGGATTTATGGCGACCTTGCCGGATTTATGGGGACCTTGCCGGGAATGTGGCGACCTTGCCGGATATATGGCGACCTTCCCGGATTAATGGCGACCTTGCCGTAATTGTGGCGACCTTGCCGGATATATGGCGACCTTCCCGGATTAATGGCGACCTTGCCGTAATTGTGGCGACCTTCCCGGATTTATGGCGACATTCTCGCAAATGTGGCGACGTTGACGGATTCGTGGCGACCTTGCTCGGTTTATGGCGACCTTGCTGGATTTATGGCGACCTTGCCGGAAATATGCCGACCTTGCTGGATTTATGGAGACCTTGCCGGATTTTTGGCGACCTCGCCGGAAATATGGCGACCTCGCCGGATTTATGGCGAACTTGCGGGATTTATGGCGACCTCGCCGGAAATATGGCGACCGCGCCGGATTTAGGGAGACCTTGCCGGATTTTTGGCGACCTTGCAGGAAATATTGCGACCTCGCCGGATTTATGGAGACCTGGCCGGATTTATGGCGACCTTGCCGGAAATATGGCGACATCGCCGGATTTATGGCGACCTTGCCGGATTTATGGCGACCTTGCCGCAAATATGGCGACCTCGCCCGGGTTTATGGCAAACTCGCGGGAACTGTGGCCGCCTTGCCGGAGTTATGGCGAACTTGCCGGATATATGGCGACCTCGTCGGGAATGTGGCGACCATGCCGAATTTGAGGCCAACTTGCCGGATTTATGGCGACCTCGCCGGAAATATGGCGACCTAGACGGAAATATGGGGATCTTGCCATGTTTATGGCTAACTTGCCATAAATATGGCGACCTTGCCGGATTTATGGCGACCGTGCCGGATTTATGGCGACCTTGCCGTAAATATGGCGACGTGGCCGGAATTATGGCTACCTTGCCGGATTTATGGCGACCTCGCCGGAAACATGGCGACCTCTTCAGATTTATAACGACCTTGCCGGAATTAGGGCGACCTCGCCTGAAATATGGCGACCACGCAGGTTTATGGAGACCTTGCCGGATTTATGGTGACGTCGGCGGAAATATGGCGACCTCGCCGGATTTATGGCGACCTTGCCGGATTTATGGCGACCTCGCCGGAAATATGGCGACCTCGCCGGATTTAAGGGGACCTTGCCGTCTTTCTGGCGACCTCGACGGCAATATGGCGACCCGCCGGATTTATGGCGACCTTGCCGGATTTATGGCGACCTTGCCGGAAATATGGCGACCTCGCCCGGGTTTATGGCGAACTCGCCGGAACTGTGCCCGCCTTGCCGGAGTTATGGCGAACTTGCCGGTTTTATGGCGACCTCGTCGGGAATGGGGCGACCTTCCCTGATTCGTGGCCACCTTGCTGGCGACTGTGGCCACCTTGCCGGAATTATGGCGACCTGCCGGATATATGGCGACCTCGTCGGAAATGTGGCGACCATGCCGAATTTGAGGCCAACTTGCCGGATTTATGGCGACCTCGCCGGAAATATGGCGACCTAGACGGAAATATGGCGATCTTGCCGGGTTTATGGCTACCTTGCCATAAATATGGCGACCTTGCCGGATTTATGGCGACCGTGCCGGATTTATGGCGACGTTGCCGGAAATATGGCGACGTAGCCGGAATTATGGCGACCTTGCCGGATTTATGGCGACCTCGCCGGAAACATGGCGACCTCTTCAGATTTTCTAGACTGGGTATTGAGTAATGAGGAAGGGTTAGTTAGCAGACTTGTTGAGCGTGCCCCCTTGGGCAAGAGTGACCATAATATGGTTGAGTTCTTCATTAGGATGGAGAGTGACATTGTTAATTCAGAAACAACGGTTCTGAACTTAAAGAAAGGTAACTTTGAGGGTATGAGACGTGAATTGGCCATGATTGACTAGCAATCAGTTCTAAAAGGGTTGACGGTGGATATGCAATGGAAGGCATTTAAAGACTGCATGGATGAACTACAAAAAATGTTCATCCCAGTTTGGCAAAAGAATAAATCAGGGAAGGTAGTGCATCCGTGGATAACAAGGGAAATCAGGGATAATATCAAAGCAAAAGATGATGCGTACAAATTAGCCAGAAAAAGCAGCATACCAGAGGACTGGGAGAAATTCAGAGACCAGCAGAGGAGGACAAAGGGCTTAATTAGGAAAGGGAAAATAGATTATGAAAGGAAACTGGCAGGGAACATATTAACTGACCTCAAAAGTTTTTATAGATATGTGAAGAGAAAGAGATTAGTTAAAACAAATGTAGGTCCCTTGCAGTCAGAAACAGGCGAATTGATCATGGGGAACAAGGATATGGCGGACCAATTGAATAACTACTTTGGTTCCGTCTTCACCAATTGAATAACTACTTTGGTTCCGTCTTCACTAAGGAAGACATACATAATCTGCCGGAATTAGCAGGGGGCCGCGGGTCAAAGGAGATGGAGGAACTGAGTGAAATCCAGGTTAGTCGGGAAGTGGTGTTGAGTAAATTGAATGGATTAAAGACCGATAAATGACCAGGGCCAGATAGGCTGCATCCCAGAGTACTTAAGGAAGTAGCTCCAGAAATAGTGGATGCATTAGTGATAATTTTTCAAAACTCTTTAGATTCTGGAGTAGTTCCTGAGGATTGGAGGGTAGTAAACGTAACCCCACTTTTTAAGAAGGGAGGGAGAAAGAAAACGGGGAATTACAGACCAGTTAGTCTAACATCGGTAGTGGGGAAACTGCTAGAGTCAGTTATTAAAGATGGGATAGCAGCACATTTGGAAAGTGGTGAAATCATTGGACAAAGTCAGCATGGATTTACGAAAGGTAAATCGTGTCTGACGAATCTTATAGAATTTTTCGAGGATGTAACTAGTAGAGTGGATAGGGGAGAACCAGTGGATGTGTTGTATCTGGACTTTCAGAAGGCTTTCGACAAGGTACCACATAAGAGATTAGGATACAAACTTAAATCACACGGTATTGGGGGTTCAGTATTGATGTGGATAGAGAACTGGCTGGCAAACAGGAAGCAAAGAGTAGGAGTAAACGGGTCCTTTTCACAATGGCAGGCAGTGACTAGTGGGGTACCGCAAGGCTCAGTGCTGGGACCCCAGCTATTTACAATTTATATTAATGATCTGGACGAGGGAATTGAAAGCAACATCTCCAAGTTTGCGGATGACACTAAGCTGGGGGGCAGTGTTAGCTGTGAGGAGGATGCTAGGAGACTGCAAGGTGACTCGGATAGGCTGGGTGAGTGGGCAAATGTTTGGCAGATGCAGTATAATGTGGATAAATGTGAGGTTATGAACTTTGGAGGCAAAAACGGGAAGGCAGACTATTATCTAAATGGTGGCCGATTTGGAAATGGGGAGATGCAGCGAGACCTGGGTGTCATGGTACACCAGTCATTGAAAGTAGGCATGCAGGTGCAGCAGGCAGTGAAGAAAGCGAATGGTATGTTGGCCTTCATAGCAAGAGGATTTGAGTATAGGAGCAGGGAGGTTCTACTGCAATTGTACAGGGTTTTGGTGAGACCACACCTGGAGTATTGCGTACAGTTTTGGTCTCCAAATCTGAGGAAGGACATTATAGCCATAGAGGGAGTGCAGAGAAGGTTCACCTGAATGATTCCTGGGATGTCAGGACTTTCATATGAAGAAAGACTGGATAGACTTGGCTTATACTCGCTTGAATTTAGGAGATTGAGAGGGGATCTTATAGAAACGTACAAAATTCTTATGGGGTTGGACAGGCTAGATGCAGGAAGATTGTTCCCGATGTTGGGGAAGTCCAGGACAAGGGGTCACAGCTTAAGGATAAGGGGGGAATCCTTTAAGACCGAGATGAGGAAAAACTTTGTCACACAGAGAGTGGTGAATCTCTGGAACTCTCTGCCACAGAGGGTAGTTGAGGCCAGTTCATTGGCTATATTTAAGAGGGAGTTAGATGTGGCCCTTGTGGTTAAAGGGATCAGGGGGTATGGAGAGAAGGCAGGTACGGGATACTGGGTTGGATGATCAGCCATGATCATATTGAATGGCGGTGCAGGCTCGAAGGGCCGAATGGCCTACTCCTGCACCTATTTTCTATGTATCTATGTTCTATGTATCTATAACGACCTTGCCGGAATTAGAGCGACCTCGCCTGAAATATGGCGACCACGCCGGTTTATGGAGACCTTGCCGGATTTATGGTGACCTCTGCGGAAATATGGCGACGTCGCCGGATTTATGGCGACCTTGCCGGATTTATGGCGACCTCGCCGGAAATATGGCGACCACGGCGGATTTAAGGCGACCTTGCCGTCTTTCTGGCGACCTCGCCGGCAATATGGCGACATTGCTGGATTCATGGTGACCTTGCCGTGAAAATGGCGACCTCGCCGGAAATCTGGCGACCTTGCCTGAAATGTGGCGACCTTGACGGATTTGTGGCGACCTTGCGGGATTTATAGCGTCCTTGCCGGATTTGTGGCGACCTTGCCGGAAATATGGCGACCTTGCCGGATTTTCGGCGACTTTGCCGGATTTATGGCGACCTTGCCGGTAATATGGCTCCCTTGCCGGATTTGTGGCGACTTTGTCGGATTCATGGCGTCCTTGCCGGAAATATGGCGACCTTGTCGGATATGTGGCGATCTTGCGGGATTTATGGCGACCTTGCCGGACATATGGCGACCTTGTCGGATTTGTGGCGACCTTGCCGGATTTATGGCGACCTTGCCGAAAATCTGGCTACCTTGCCTGAAATGTGGCGACCTTGACGGATTTGTGGCGACCTTGTCGGATTTATGGCGACCTTGCAGGGGATGTGGCGACCATCCCGGATTTGTGGCGACATTGTCAGATTTCTGGCGAACTTGCCGGGATTGTGGCGAACTTTCCGTATTTGTGGCGACCTTACCGGATTAAGGCGGCCTTGCCGCAAATGTGGCGACCTTGCCGGATTTGTGGCGACCTTGCCTGATTTATGGCGACCTTGCGGGATTTGTGGCTACCTTGCCGGATTCATGGCGATCTTGTCGGAAATATCGCCACCTTGCCGGATTTTTGGCGACCTTGCCGGATTTATGGCGACCTTGCCGGTAATATGGCTCCCTTGCAGGATTTGTGGCGACTTTGCCGGATTCATGGCGTCCTTGCCGGAAATATGGCGACCTTGCCGGATATGTGGCGACCTTGCGGGATTTATGGCGACCTTGCCGGAAATATGTCGACCTTGTCGGATTTGTGGCGACTTTGGCAGATTTGTTGCGACCGTGCCGGAAATATGGCGACCTTGCCGGATTTGTGGCGGCCGTGCCGGATTTATGGCCACCATGCCGGAAATAGGCGACTGCCGGATTTGTGGCGACCTTGCCGGATTTATGGCGACCTTGCGGGATTTGTGGCGACATTGCCGGATATATGGCGACCTTGCCAGATTTATGGCGACCTTGCCGGGAATATGGCGACCTTGCCGCATTTGTGGCGACCTTGCCGGATTTATGGCGACCTTGCCGGAAATATGCCGAGCTTGCCGCATTTGTGCCGACTTTGCCTGATTTATGGCGACCTTGCCGGAAATATGGCGACCTTGCCGCATTTGTGGCTACCTTGCCAGATTTATGGCGACCTTGCCGGAAATATGTCGACCTTGTCGGATTTGTGGCGACTTTGGCAGATTTGTTGCGACCATGCCGGAAATGTGGCGACCTTGCCGGATTTGTGGCGGCCGTGCCGGATTTATGGCGACCTTGCCGGAAATAGGCGACTCTGACGGATTTGTGGCGACCTTGCCGGATTTATGGCGACCTTGCCGGATTTTTGGCGACATTGCCGGATATATGGCGACCTTGCCAGATTTATGGCGACCGTGCCGGGAATATGGCGACCTTGCCGCATTTGTGGCGACCTTGCCGGATTTATGGCGACCTTGCCGGAAATATGCCGAGCTTGCCGCATTTGTGCCGACTTTGCCTGGTTTATGGCGACCTTGCCGGAAATATGTCGACCTTGCCGCATTTGTGGCTACCTTGCCAGATTTATGGCGACCTTGCCGGAAATATGGCGACCTTGCCGTAAATGTGGCGACCTTGCCGGATTTGTGGCGACCTTGGCGGATTTATGGCGACCTTGCCGGGAATGTGGCGACATTGCCGGATTTGTGGCGACCTTGCCGGATTTATGGCGACCTTGCCGGAAATGTGGTGACCTTGCCGGATTTATGCCGACCTTGTCGGATTTGTGGCGACCTTGCCGGATTTATGGCGATCTTGCCGGAAATCTGGCGACCTTGCCTGAAATGTGGCGACCTTGACGCATTTGTGGCGACCTTGTCGGATTTATGGCGACCTTGCCGGGGATGTGGCGACCATCCCGGATTTGTGGCGACCTTGTGAGATTTCTGGCGACCTTGCCGGAATTGTGCCGACCTTTCCGTATTTGTGGCGACCTTACCGGATTAAGGCGTCCTTGACGCAAATGTGGCGACCTTGCCGGATTTGTGGCGACCTTGCCGGTAATATGGCTCCCTTGCAGGATTTGTGGCGACTTTGCCGGATTCATGGCGATATATGGCGACCTTGCCGGAAATCTGCCGACCTTGCCGCATTTGTGCCGACCTTGCGGGATTTATGGCGACCTTGCCGGAAATATGTCGACCTTGTCGGATTTGTGGCGACTTTGGCAGATTTGTTGCGACCGTGCCGGAAATGTGGCGACCTTGCCGGATTTGTGGCGGCCGTGCCGGATTTATGGCGACCATGCCGGAAATAGGCGACTGCCGGATTTGTGGCGACCTTGCCGGATTTATGGCGACCTTGCGGGATTTGTGGCGACATTGCCGGATATATGGCGACCTTGCCAGATTTATGGCGACCTTGCCGGGAATATGGCGACCTTGCCGCATTTGTGGCGACCTTGCCGGATTTATGGCGACCTTGCCGGAAATATGCCGAGCTTTCCGCATTTGTGCCGACTTTGCCTGATTTATGGCGACCTTGCCGGAAATATGTCGACCTTGCCGCATTTGTGGCTACCTTGCCAGATTTATGGCGACCTTGCCGGAAATATGTCGACCTTGTCGGATTTGTGGCGACTTTGGCAGATTTGTTGCGACCATGCCGGAAATGTGGCGACCTTGCCGGATTTGTGGCGGCCGTGCCGGATTTATGGCGACCTTGCCGGAAATAGGCGACTCTGCCGGATTTGTGGCGACCTTGCCGGATATATGGCGACCTTGCCAGATTTATGGCGACCTTGCCGGGAATATGGCGACCTTGCCGCATTTGTGGCGACCTTGCCGGATTTATGGCGACCTTGCCGGAAATATGCCGAGCTTGCCGCATTTGTGCCGACTTTGCCTGATTTATGGCGACCTTGCCGGAAATATGTCGACCTTGCCGCATTTGTGGCTACCTTGCCAGATTTATGGCGACCTTGCCGTAAATGTGGCGACCTTGCCGGATTTGTGGCGACCTTGCCGGATTTATGGCGACCTTGCCGGGAATGTGGCGACATTGCCGGATTTGTGGCGACCTTGCCGGATTTATGGCGACCTTGCCGGAAATGTGGTGACCTTGCCGGATTTATGCCGACCTTGTTGGATTTGTGGCGACCTTGCCGGATTTATGGCGATCTTGCCGGAAATCTGGCGACCTTGCCTGAAATGTGGCGACCTTGACGCATTTGTGGCGACCTTGTCGGATTTATGGCGACCTTGCCGGGGATGTGGCGACCATCCCGGATTTGTGGCGACCTTGTGAGATTTCTGGCGACCTTGCCGGAATTGTGCCGACCTTTCCGTATTTGTGGCGACCTTACCGGATTAAGGCGTCCTTGACGCAAATGTGGCGACCTTGCCGGATTTGTGGCGACCTTGCCTGATTTATGGCGACCTTGCAGGATTTGTGGCTACCTTGCCGGATTTATGGCGACCTTGCCGGAAATATGGCGACCTTGCCGGATTTGTGGTGACCTTGCGGGATTTACAGCGACCTTGCCGGATTTGTGGCGGCCTTGCCGGATTCATGGCGAACTTGCCGGAAATAGGCGACTGCCGGATTTGTGGCGACCTTGCCGGATTTATGGCGACCTTGCCGGATTTGTGGCGACCTTGCCGGAGTTATGGAGACCTTGCCGGATTTATGGCGACCTTGCCGGAAATATGCCGACCTTGCCGCATTTGTGGCTACCTTGCCAGATTTATGGCGACCTTGCCGGAAATATGTCGACCTTGTCAGATTTGTGGCGACTTTGGCAGATTTGTTGCGACCGTGCAGGAAATGTGGCGACCTTGCCGGATTTGTGGCGGCCGTGCCAGATTTATGGCGACCTTGCCGGAAATAGGCGACTCTGCCGGATTTGTGGCGACCTTGCCGGATTTATGGCGACCTTGCCGGATTTGTGGCGACATTGCCGGATATATGGCGACCTTGCCAGGTTTATGGCGACCTTGCCGGAAATATGCCGAGCTTGCCGCATTTGTGCCGGCTTTGCCTGATTTATGGCGACCTTGCCGGAAATATGTCGACCTTGCCGCATTTGTGGCTACCTTGCCAGATTTATGGCGACCTTGCCGGAAATATGGCGACCTTGCCGTAAATGTGTCGACCTTGCCGGATTTGTGGCCACCTTGCCGGATTTATGGCGACCTTGCTGGGAATGTGGCGACCTTGCCGGATTTATGGCGACCTTGCCGGAAATGTGGTGACCTTGCCGGATTTATGGCGACCTTGTCAGATTTCTGGCAACCTTGCCGGAATTGTGCCGACCTTTCCGTATTTGTGGCGAACTTACCGGATTAAGGCGTCGACGCAAATGTGGCGACCTTGCCGGATTTGTGGCGACCTTGCCTGATTTATGGCGACCTTGCAGGATTTGTGGCTACCTTGCCGGATTTATGGCGACCTTGCCGGAAATATGGCGACCTTGCCGGATTTGTGGTGACCTTGCGGGATTTACAGCGACCTTGCCGGATTTGTGGCGGCCTTGCCGGATTCATGGCTAACTTGCCGGAAATTGGTGACTGCCGGATTTGTGGCGACCTTGCCGGATTTATGGCGACCTTGCCGGATTTGTGGCGACCTTGCCGGATTTATGGCGACCTTGCCGGGAATGTGGCGACATTGCCGGATTTGTGGCGACCTTGCCGGATTTATGGCGACCTTGCCGGAAATGTGGTGACCTTGCCGGATTTATGCCGACCTTGTTGGATTTGTGGCGACCTTGCCGGATTTATGGCGATCTTGCCGGAAATCTGGCGACCTTGCCTGAAATGTGGCGACCTTGACGCATTTGTGGCGACCTTGTCGGATTTATGGCGACCTTGCCGGGGATGTGGCGACCATCCCGGATTTGTGGCGACCTTGTGAGATTTCTGGCGACCTTGCCGGAATTGTGCCGACCTTTCCGTATTTATGGCGACCTTACCGGATTAAGGCGTCCTTGACGCAAATGTGGCGACCTTGCCGGATTTGTGGCGACCTTGCCTGATTTATGGCGACCTTGCAGGATTTGTGGCTACCTTGCCGGATTTATGGCGACCTTGCCGGAAATATGGCGACCTTGCCGGATTTGTGGTGACCTTGCGGGATTTACAGCGACCTTGCCGGATTTGTGGCGGCCTTGCCGGATTCATGGCGAACTTGCCGGAAATAGGCGACTGCCGGATTTGTGGCGACCTTGCCGGATTTATGGCGACCTTGCCGGATTTGTGGCGACCTTGCCGGAGTTATGGAGACCTTGCCGGATTTATGGCGACCTTGCCGGAAATATGTCGACCTTGCCGCATTTGTGGCTACCTTGCCAGATTTATGGCGACCTTGCCGGAAATATGGCGACCTTGCCGGATTTGTGGTGACCTTGCGGGATTTACAGCGACCTTGCCGGATTTGTGGCGGCCTTGCCGGATTCATGGCGAACTTGCCGGAAATAGGCGACTGCCGGATTTGTGGCGACCTTGCCGGATTTATGGCGACCTTGCCGGATTTGTGGCCACCTTGCCGGAGTTATGGAGACCTTGCCGGATTTATGGCGACCTTGCCGGAAATATGCCGACCTTGCCGCATTTGTGGCTACCTTGCCAGATTTATGGCGACCTTGCCGGAAATATGTCGACCTTGTCAGATTTGTGGCGACTTTGGCAGATTTGTTGCGACCGTGCAGGAAATGTGGCGACCTTGCCGGATTTGTGGCGGCCGTGCCAGATTTATGGCGACCTTGCCGGAAATAGGCGACTCTGCCGGATTTGTGGCGACCTTGCCGGATTTATGGCGACCTTGCCGGATTTGTGGCGACATTGCCGGATATATGGCGACCTTGCCAGGTTTATGGCGACCTTGCCGGAAATATGCCGAGCTTGCCGCATTTGTGCCGGCTTTGCCTGATTTATGGCGACCTTGCCGGAAATATGTCGACCTTGCCGCATTTGTGGCTACCTTGCCAGATTTATGGCGACCTTGCCGGAAATATGGCGACCTTGCCGTAAATGTGTCGACCTTGCCGGATTTGTGGCCACCTTGCCGGATTTATGGCGACCTTGCTGGCAATGTGGCGACCTTGCCGGATTTATGGCGACCTTGCCGGAAATGTGGTGACCTTGCCGGATTTATGGCGACCTTGTCAGATTTCTGGCAACCTTGCCGGAATTGTGCCGACCTTTCCGTATTTGTGGCGAACTTACCGGATTAAGGCGTCGACGCAAATGTGGCGACCTTGCCGGATTTGTGGCGACCTTGCCTGATTTATGGCGACCTTGCAGGATTTGTGGCTACCTTGCCGGATTTATGGCGACCTTGCCGGAAATATGGCGACCTTGCCGGATTTATGGCGACCTTGCCGGATTTGTGGCGACCTTGCCGGGAATACGGCGACCTTGCCGCATTTGTGGCGACCTTGCCGGATTTATGGCGACCTTGCCGGAAATATGCCGAGCTTGCCGCATTTGTGCCGACTTTGCCTGATTTATGGCGACCTTGCCGGAAATATGTCGACCTTGCCGCATTTGTGGCTACCTTGCCAGATTTATGGCGACTTTGCCGGCAATATGGCGACCTTGCCGTAAATGTGGCGACCTTGCCGGGTTTGTGGCGACCTTGCCGGATTTATGGCGACCTTGCCGGAAATATGTCGACCTTGTAGGATTTGTGGCGACCTTGGCAGATTTGTTGCGACCTTGCCGGAAATGTGGCGACCTTGCCGGATTTGTGGCGGCCGTGCCGGATTTATGACGACCTTGCCGGAAATAGGTGACTGCCGGATTTGTGGCGACCTTGCCGGATTTATGGCGACCTTGCCGGATTTGTGGCGACCTTGCCGGATATACGGCGACTGTGCCAGATTTATGGCGACCTTGCCAGGAATATGGCGACCTTGCCGCATTTGTGGCGACCTTGCCGGATTTATGGCGACCTTGCCAGAAATATGCCGAACTTGCCGCATTTGTGCCGACTTTGCCTGATTTATGGCGACCTTGCCGGAAATATGTCGACCTTGCCGCATTTGTGGCTACCTTGCCAGATTTATGGCGACCTTGCCTGAAATATGGCGACCTTGCCGTAAATGTGGCGACCTTGCGGGATTTACAGCGACCTTGCCGGATTTGTGGCGGCCTTGCCGGATTCATGGCCAACTTGCCGGAAATAGGCGACTGCCGGATTTGTGGCGACCTTGCCGGATTTATGGCGACCTTGCCGGATTTGTGGCGACCTTGCCGGAGTTATGGAGACCTTACCGTATTTATGGCGACCTTGCCGGGAATATGGCGACCTTGCCGCATTTGTGGCGACCTAGCCGGATTTATGGCGACCTTGCCGGTATTATGGCGACCTTGCCGGATTTATGGCGACCTTGCCGGATTTGTGGCGACCTTGCCGGGAATACGGCGACCTTGCCGCATTTGTGGCGACCTTGCCAGATTTATGGCGACCTTGCCGGAAATATGTCGACCTTGCCGCATTTGTGGCTACCTTGCCAGATTTATGGCGACTTTGCCGGAAATATGGCGACCTTGCCGTAAATGAGGCGACCTTGCCGGATTTGTGGCGACCTTGCCGCGTTTATGGCGACCTTGCCGGAAATATGTCGACCTTGTAGGGTTTGTGGCGACCTTGGCAGACTTGATGCGTCCTTGCCGGATATGTGGCGACCTTGCCGGATTTGTGGCGGCCGTGCCGGATTTATGGCGACCTTGCCGGAAATAGGTGACTGCCGGATTTGTGGCGACCTTGCCGGATTTATGGCGACCTTGCCGGATTTGTGGCGACCTTGCCGGATATACGGCGACTGTGCCAGACTTATGGCGACCTTGCCAGGAATATGGCGACCTTGCCGCATTTGTGGCGACCTTGCCGGATTTATGGCGACCTTGACGGAAATATGTCGACCTTGTAGGATTTGTGGCGACCTTGGCAGATTTGTTGCGACCTTGCCGGAAATGTGGCGACCTTGCCGGATTTGTGGCGGCCGTGCCGGATTTATGGCGACCTTGCCGGAAATAGGTGACTGCCGGATTTGTGGCGACCTTTGCCGGATTTATGGCGACCTTGCCGGATTTGTGGTGACCTTGCCGGATATACGGTGACTGTGCCAGACTTATGGCGACCTTGCCAGGAATATGGCGACCTTGCCGCATTTGTGGCGACCTTGCCGGATTTATGGCGACCTTGCCTGAAATATGCCGAGCTTGCCGCAATTGTGCCGACTTTGCCTGATTTATGGCGACCTTGCCGGAAATATGTCGACCTTGCCGCATTTGTGGCTACCTTGCCAGATTTATGGCGACCTTGCCGGAAATATGGCGACCTTGCCGTAAATGTGGCGACCTTGCCGGATTTGTGGCGACCTTGCCGGATTTACGGCGACCTTGCCGGGAATGTGGCGACCTTGCCGGATTTGTGGCGACCTTGCCGCATTTATGGCGACCTTGCCGGAAATGTGGTGACCTTGCCGGATTTATGGCGACCTTGTCGGATTTGTGGCGACCTTGCCGGATTTATGGCGACTTTGCCGGAAATCTGGCGACCTTGCCTGAAATGTGGCAACCTTGACGGATTTGTGGCGACCTTGTCGGATTTATGGCGACCATGCCGGTGATGTGGCGACCATCCCTGATTTATGGCGACCTTGCCGGATTTGTGGCGACCTTGCCGGAGTTATGGCGACCTTGCCGGATTTATGGCGACCTTGCCGTGAATATGCCGACCTTGCCGCATTTGTGCCGACCTTGCCGGATTTATGGCGACCTTGCCGGATTTGTGGCGACCTTGCCGCATTTGTGGCTACCTTGCCGGATTTATGGCGACCTTGCCGGAAATATGCCGACCTTGCCGCATTTGTGCCGACCTTGCCGGATGTATGGCGACCTTGCCGGAAATATGTCGACCTCTCCGCATTTGTGGCTACCTTGCCGAATTTATTGCGACCTTGCCGGAAATATGAGGACCTTGCCGCATTTGTGGCGACCTTGCCGGATTTATGGCGACCTTGCCGGAAATATGGCGACCTTGCCGCATTTGTGGCCACCTTGCCGGATTTATGGCGACATTGTCGGATTGATGGCGACCTTGCCGGTATTATGGCGACCTTGCCGCATTTGTGGCTACCTTGCCGGATTTATGGCGACCTTGCCGGAAATATGCCGACCTTGCCGCATTTGTGCCGACCTTGCCGGATGTATGGCGACCTTGCCGGAAATATGTCGACCTCTCCGCATTTGTGGCTACCTTGCCGAATTTATTGCGACCTTGCCGGAAATATGAGGACCTTGCCGCATTTGTGGCGACCTTGCCGGATTTATGGCGACCTTGCCGGAAATATGGCGACCTTGCCGCATTTGTGGCCACCTTGCCGGATTATGGCGACATTGTCGGAAATATGGCGACCTTTCCTGATTTGTGGCCACCTTGCCGGAATTATGGCGACCATGCCGGAAATATGGCGGCCTTGCCGGGTTTGTGGCGACCTTGCTGGAATTATGGCGGTCTTGCCGGAAATATGGCGACCTTGCCGGATTAGTGGCGACCTTGCCGGAAATATGGCGACCTTGCCGCATTTGTGGCTACCTTGCCAGATTTATGGCGACCTTGCCGGAAATATGGCAACCTTGCCGTAAATGTGGCGACCTTGCCGGATTTGTGGCGACCTTGCCGGATTTATGGCGACCTTGCCGGGAATGTGGCGACCTTGCATGATTTGTGGCGACATTGCCGGATTTATGGCGACCTTGCCGGAAATGTGGTGACCTTGCCGGATTTATGGCGACCTTGTCGGATTTGTGGCGACCTTGCCGGATTTATGGCGATCTTGCCGGAAATCTGGCGACCTTGCCTGAAATGTGGCGACCTTGACGCATTTGTGGCGACCTTGTCGGATTTGTGGCGACCTTGCCGGATTTATGGCGATCTTGCCGGAAATCTGGCGACCTTGCCTGAAATGTGGAGACCTTGACGCATTTGTGCCGACCTTGTCGGATTTATGGCCACCTTGCCGGGGATGTGGCGACCATCCCGGATTTGTGGCGACCTTGTCAGATTTCTGGCGACCTTGCCGGAATTGTGGCGACCTTTCCGTATTTGTGGCGACCTTACCGGAATAAGGCGGCCTTGACGCAAATGCAGCGACCTAGCCGGATTTGTGGCGGCCTTGCCGGATTCATGGCGAACTTGCCGGAAATAGGCGACTGCCACATTTGTGGCGACCTTGCCGGATTTATGGCGACCTTGTCGGATTTGTGGCGACCTTGCCGGATTCATGGCGACCTTGCCGGAAATCTGGCGACCTTGCCTGAAATGTGCCAACCTTGACGGATTTGTGGCGACCTTGTCAGATTTATGGCGACCTTGCCGGAATTGTGGCGACCTTTCCGTATTTGTGGCGACCTTACCGGATTAAGGCGGCCTTGCCGCAAATGTGCCGACCTTGCCGCTTTTGTGCCGACCTTGCCGGATTTATGGCGACCTTGCCGGAAATATGTCGACCTTTCCGCATTTGTGGCTACCTTGCCGAATTTATTGCGACCTTGCCGGAAATATGAGGACCTTGCCGCATTTGTGGCGACCTTGCCGGATTTATGGCGACCTTGCCGGAAATATGGCGACCTTGCCGCATTTGTGGCCACCTTGCCGGATTTATGGCGACATTGCCGGAAATATGGCGACCTTTCCTGATTTGTGGCCACCTTGCCGGAATTATGGCGACCATGCCGGAAATATGGCGGCCTTGCCAGGTTTGTGGCGACCTTGCTGGAATTATGGCGATCTTGCCGGTATTATGGCGACGTTGCCGGATATATGGCGACCTTGCCGGAAATCTGCCGACCTTGCCGCATTTGTGCCGACCTTGCCGGATGTATGGCGACCTTGCCGGAAATATGTCGACCTCTCCCCATTTGTGGCTACCTTGCCGAATTTATTGCGACCTTGCCGGAAATATGAGGACCTTGCCGCATTTGTGGCGACCTTGCCGGATTTATGGCGACCTTGCCGGAAATATGGCGACCTTGCCGCATTTGTGGCCACCTTGCCGGATTTATGGCGACATTGTCGGAAATATGGCGACATTTCCTGATTTGTGGCCACCTTGCCGGAATTATGGCGACCATGCCGGAAATATGGCGGCCTTGCCGGGTTTGTGGCGACCTTGCTGGAATTATGGCGATCTTGCCGGGAATATGGCGACCTTGCCGCATTTGTGGCTACCTTGCCAGATTTATGGCGACCTTGCCGGAAATATGGCAACCTTGCCGTAAATGTGGCGACCTTGCGGGATTTGTGGCGACCTTGCCGGATTTATGGCGACCTTGCCGGGAATGTGCGACGTTGCCTGATTTGTGGCGACATTGCCGGATTTATGGCGACCTTGCCGGAAATGTGGTGACCTTGCCGGATTTATGGCGACCTTGTCGGAATTGTGGCGACCTTGCCGGATTTTTGGCGATCTTGCCGGAAATCTGGCGACCTTGCCTGAAATGTGGCGACCTTGACGCATTTGTGGCGACCTTGTCGGATTTGTGGCGACCTTGCCGGATTTATGGCGGTTTTGCCGGAAATCTGGCGACCTTGCCTGAAATGTGGCGACCTTGACGCATTTGTGCCGACCTTGTCAGATTTCTGGCGACCTTGCCGGAATTGTGGCGACCTTTCCGTATTTGTGGCGACCTTACCGGAATAAGGCGGCCTTGACGCAAATGTGGCGACCTTGCCGGATTTGTGGCGACCTTGCCTGATTTATGGCGACCTTGCAGGATTTGTGGCTACCTTGCCGGATTTATGGCGACCTTGCCGGATTTACAGCGACCTAGCCGGATTTGTGGCGGCCTTGCCGGATTCATGGCGAACTTGCCGGAAATAGGCGACTGCCGGATTTGTGGCGACCTTGCCGGATTTATGGCGCCCTTGCGAGATTTGTGGCGACCTTGCCGGAGTTATGGAGACATTGCCGGATTTATGGCGACCTTGCCGGGAATATGGCGACCTTGCCGCATTTGTGGCGACCTTGCCGGATTTATGGCGACCTTGCCTGATTTATGGCGACCTTGCAGGATTTGTGGCTACCTTGCCGGATTTATGGCGACCTTGCCGGGAATATGGCGACCTTGCCGGATTTGTGGTGACCTTGCGGGATTTACAGCGACCTAGCCGGATTTGTGGCGGCCTTGCCGGATTCATGGCGAACTTGCCGGAAATAGGCCACTGCCGGATTTGTGGCGACCTTGCCGGATTTATGGCGACCTTGCCTGATTTGTGGCGACCTTGCCGGAGTTATGGAGACATTGCCGGATTTATGGGGACCTTGCCGGGAATATGGCGACCTTGCCGCATTTGTGGCGACCTTGCCGGATTTATGGCGACCTTGCCGGTATTATGGCGACGTTGCCGGATATATGGCGACCTTGCCGGAAATATGTCGACCTTTCCGCTTTTGTGGCTACCTTGCCGGATTTATTGCGACATTGCCGGAAATATGAGGACCTTGCCGCATTTGTGGCGACCTTGCGGGATTGATGGCGACCTTGCCGGAAATATGTCGACCTTGTCGGATTTGTGGCGACCTTGGCAGATTTGTTGCGACCTTGCCGCAAATGTGGCGACCTTGCCGGATTTGTGGCGGCCGTGCCGGATTTATGGCGACCTTGGCGGATTTGTGGCGACCTTGCCGGATATACGGCGACTGTGCCAGATTTATGGCGACCTTGCCGGGAATATGGCCACCTTGCCGCATTTGTGGCGACCTTACCGGATTTATGGCGACCTTGCCGGAAATATGCCGAGGTTGCCGCATTTGTGCCGACTTTGCCTGATTTATGGCGACCTTGCCGGAAATATGTCGACCTTGCCGCATTTGTGGCTACCTTGCCAGATGTATCGCGACCTTGCCGGAAATATGGCGACCTTGCCGTAAATGTGGCGACCTTGCCGGATTTGTGGCGATCTTGCCGGATTTATGGCGACCTGGCCGGGAATGTGGCGACCTTGCCGGATATGTGGCGACCTTGCCGGATTTATGGCGACCTTGCCGGGAATGTGGTGACCTTGCCGGATTTATGGCGACCTTGTCGGATTTGTGGCGACCTTGCCGGATTAATGGCGACCTTGCCGGAAATCTGGCGACCTTGCCTGAAATGTGGCATCCTTGACGGATTTGTGGCGACCTTGTCGGATTTATGGCGACCTTGCCGGGGATGTGGCGACCATCCCGGATTTGTGGCGACCTTGTCAGATTTATGGCGACCTTGCCGGAATTGTGGCGACCTTTCCGTATTTGTGGCGACCTTACCGGATTAAGGCGGCCTTGCCGCAAATGTGCCGACCTTGCCGCATTTGTGCCGACCTTGCCGGATTAATGGCGACCTTGCCGGAAATATGTCGACCTTTCCGCATTTGTGGCTACCTTGCCGAATTTATTGCGACCTTGCCGGAAATATGAGGACCTTGCCGCATTTGTGGCGACTTTGCCGGATTTATGGCGACCTTGCCGGAAATATGGCGACCTTGCCGCATTTGTGGCCACCTTGCCGGATTTATGGCGACATTGCCGGAAATATGGCGACCTTTCCTGATTTGTGGCCACCTTGCCGGAATTATGGCGACCATGCCGGAAATATGGCGGGCTTGCCAGGTTTGTGGCGACCTTGCTGGAATTATGGCGATCTTGCCGGAAATATGGCGACCTTGCCGGATTAGTGGCGACCTTGTCGGAAATATGGCGACCTTGCCGGATTTGTGGCGACGTTGCCGGATTTATGGCGACCTTGTCGGATTTGTGGCGAACTTGCCGGATTTAAGGCGACCTTGCCGGAAATGTGTCGACCTTGCCGGATTTATGGCGACCTTGCCGGAAATGTGGCGACCTTGCCGGATTTGTGGCGACCTTCCCGGACTAATGGCGACCTTGCCGGAAATGTGGCGACCTTGCCGGAGGTATGGTGACCTTGCCGGAATTGTGACGACCTTGCCGTAATTATGGCGACATTGCCGGATTTATGGCGACATTCCCGCAAATGTGGCGACCTTGACGGATTCGTGGCGACCTTGCCCGATTTATGGCGACCTTGCGGGATTCATGGCGACCTCGCCGGAAATATGGCGACCGCGCCGGATTTAGGGAGACCTTGCCGGATTTTTGGCGACCTTGTCAGATTTATGGCGACCTTGCCGGAAATATGGCGACCTTGCCGTAAATGTGGCGACCTTGCCGGATTTGTGGCGACCTTGCCGGATTTATGGCGACCTGGCCGGGAATGTGGCGACCTTGCCGGATATGTGGCGACCTTGCCGGATTTATGGCGACCTTGCCGGAAATCTGGCGACCTTGCCTGAAATGTGGCAACCTTGACGGATTTGTGGCGACCTTGTCGGATTTATGGCGACCTTGCCGGGGATGTGGCGACCATCCCGGATTTGTGGCGACCTTGTCAGATTTATGGCGACCTTGCCGGAATTGTGGCGACCTTTCCGTATTTGTGGCGACCTTACCGGATTAAGGCGGCCTTGCCGCAAATGTGCCGACCTTGCCGCGTTTGTGCCGACCTTGCCGGATTTATGGCGACCTTGCCGGAAATATGTCGACCTTTCCGCATTTGTGGCTACCTTGCCGAATTTATTGCGACCTTGCCGGAAATATGAGGACCTTGCCGCATTTGTGGCGACCTTGCCGGATTTATGGCGACCTTGCCGGAAATATGGCGACCTTGCCGCATTTGTGGCCACCTTGCCGGATTTATGGCGACATTGCCGGAAATATGGCGACCTTTCCTGATTTGTGGCCACCTTGCCGGAATTATGGCGACCATGCCGGAAATATGGCGGGCTTGCCAGGTTTGTGGCGACCTTGCTGGAATTATGGCGATCTTGCCGGAAATATGGCGACCTTGCCGGATTAGTGGCGACCTTGTCGGAAATATGGCGACCTTGCCGGATTTGTGGCGACGTTGCCGGATTTATGGCGACCTTGTCGGATTTGTGGCGAACTTGCCGGATTTAAGGCGACCTTGCCGGAAATGTGGCGACCTTGCCGGATTTATGGCGACCTTGCCGGAAATGTGGCGACCTTGCCGGATTTGTGGCGACCTTGCCGGATTTATGGCGACCTTGCCGGGAATGTGGCAACCTTGCCGGATATATGGCGACCTTCCCGGATTAATGGCGACCTTGCCGGAAATGTGGCGACCTTGCCGGGTGTATGTCGTCCTTGCCCGCGATGTGGCGACGTTGCCGGATTTGTGACGACCTTGCCGGATTTATGGTGACCTTGCCGGAATTGTGGCGACATTGCCGTAATTATGGCGACATTGCCGGATTTATGGCGACATTCCCGCAAATGTGGCGACCTTGACGGATTCGTGGCGACCTTGCCCGGTTTATGGCGACCTTGCTGGATTTATGGCGACCTTGCCGGAAATATGCCGACCTTGCCGGATTTATGGAGACCTTGCCGGATTTTTGGCGACCTCGCCGGAAACATGGCGACCTCGCCGGATTTATGGCGACCTTGCGGGATTCACGGTGACCTCGCCGGAAATATGGCGACCGCGCCGGATTTAGGGAGACCTTGCCGGATTTTTGGCGACCTTGTCAGATTTATGGCGACCTTGCCGGAATTGTGGCGACCTTTCCGTATTTGTGGCGTCCTTACCGGATTAAGGCGGCCTTGCCGCAAATGTGCCGACCTTGCCGCATTTGTGCCGACCTTGCCGGATTTATGGCGACCTTGCCGGAAATATGTCGACCTTTCCGCATTTGTGGCTACCTTGCCGAATTTATTGCGACCTTGCCGGAAATATGAGGACCTTGCCGCATTTGTGGCGACCTTGCCGGATTTATGGCGACCTTGCCGGAAATATGGCGACCTTGCCGCATTTGTGGCCACCTTGCCGGATTTATGGCGACATTGCCGGAAATATGGCGACCTTTCCTGATTTGTGGCCACCTTGCCGGAATTATGGCGACCATGCCGGAAATATGGCGGGCTTGCCAGGTTTGTGGCGACCTTGCTGGAATTATGGCGATCTTGCCGGAAATATGGCGACCTTGCCGGATTAGTGGCGACCTTACCGGAAATATGGCGACCTTGCCGGATTTGTGGCGACGTTGCCGGATTTATGGCGACCTTGTCGGATTTGTGGCGAACTTGCCGGATTTAAGGCGACCTTGCCGGAAATGTGGCGACCTAGCCGGATTTTTGGCGACCTTGCCGGAAATGTGGCGACCTTGCCGGATTTGTGGCGACCTTGCCGGATTTATGGCGACCTTGCCGGCAATGTGGCGACCTTGCCGGATATATGGCGACCTTCCCGGATTAATGGCGACCTTGCCGGATTTAAGGCGACCTTGCCGGAAATGTGGCGACCTAGCCGGATTTTTGGCGACCTTGCCGGAAATGTGGCGACCTTGCCGGATTTGTGGCGACCTTGCCGGATTTATGGCGACCTTGCCGGCAATGTGGCGACCTTGCCGGATATATGGCGACCTTCCCGGATTAATGGCGACCTTGCCGGAAATGTGGCGACCTTGCCGGATGTATGTCGTCCTTGCCCGGGATGTGGCGACGTTGCCGGATTTGTGACGACCTTGCCGGATTTATGGTGACCTTGCCGGAATTGTGGCGACCTTGCCGTAATTATGGCGACATTGCCGGATTTATGGCGACATTCCCGCAAATGTGGCGACCTTGACGGATTCATGGCGACCTTGCCCGGTTTATGGCGACCTTGCTGGATTTATGGCGACCTTGCCGGAAATATGCCGACCTTGCCGGATTTATGGAGACCTTGCCGGATTTTTGGCGACCTCGCCGGAAATATGGCGACCTCGCCGGATTTATGGCGACCTTGCGGGATTCATGGCGACCTCGCCGGAAATATGGCGACCGCGCCGGATTTAGGGAGACCTTGCCGGATTTTTGGCGACCTTGCAGGAAATATGGCGACCTCGCCGGATTTACGGCGACCTGGCCGGATTTATGGCGACCTTGCCGGAAATATGGCGACATCGCCGGATTTATGGCGACCATGCCGGATTTATGACGACGTTGCCGCAAATATGGCGACCTCGCCTGGGTTTATGGCAAACTCGCGGGAACTGTGGCCGCCTTGCCGGAGTTATGGCGAACTTGCCGGATATATGGCGACCTCGTCGGAAATGTGGCGACCATGCCGAATTTGAGGCCAACTTGCCGGATTTATGGCGACCTCGCCCGAAATATGGCGACCTAGACGGAAATATGGGGATCTTGCCAGGTTTATGGCTAACTTGCCATAAATATGGCGACCTTGCCCCATTTATGGCGACCGTGCCGGATTTATGGCGACCTTGCCGTAAATATGGCGACGTGGCCGGATTTATGGCGACCTTGCCGGATTTATGGCGACCTCGCCGGAAACATGGCGACCTCTTCAGATTTATAACGACCTTGCCGGAATTAGGGCGACCTCGCCTGAAATATGGCGACCACGCCGGTTTATGGAGACCTTGCCGGATTTATGGTGACCTCGGCGGAAATATGGCGACCTCGCCGGATGTATGGCGACCTTGCCGGATTTATGGCGACCTCGCCGGAAATATGGCGACCTCGCCGGATTTAAGGCGACCTTGCCGTCTTTCTGGCTACCTCGACGGCAATATGGCGAGCCGCCGGATTTATGGCGACCTTGCCGGATTTATGGCGACCTTGCCGGAAATATCGCGACCTCGCCCGGGTTTATGGCGAACTCGCCGGAACTGTGGCCGCCTTGCCGGAGTTATGCGAACTTGCCGGTTTTATGGCGACCTCGTCGGGAATGGGGCGACCTTCCCTGATTCGTGGCCACCTTGCTGGCCACTGTGGCCACCTTGCCGGAATTATGGCGACCTTGCCGGATATATGGCGACCTCGTCGGAAATGTGGCGACCATGCCGAATTTGAGGCCATCTTGCCGGATTTATGGCGACCTCGCCGGAAATATGGCGACCTAGACGGAAATATGGCGATCTTGCCTGGTTTATGGCTACCTTGCCATAAATATGGCGACCTTGCCGGATTTATGGCGACCGTGCCGGATTTATGGCGACGTTGCCGGAAATATGGCGACGTCGCCGGAATTATGGCGACCTTGCCGGATTTATGGCGACCTCGCCGGAAACATGCGACCTCTTCAGATTTTCTAGACCGGGTATTGAGTAATGAGGAAGGGTTAGTTAGCAGACTTGTTGTGCGTGCCCCCTTGGGCAAGAGTGACCATAATATGGTTGAGTTCTTCATTAGGATGGAGAGCGACATTGTTAATTCAGAAACAACGGTTCTGAACTTAAAGAAAGGTAACTTTGAGGGTATGAGACGTGAATTGGCCATGATTGACTGGCAATCAGTTCTAAAAGGGTTCACGGTGGATATGCAATGGAAGGCATTTAAAGACTGCATGGATGAACTACAAAAATTGTTCATCCCAGTTTGGCAAAATAATAAATCAGGGAAGGTAGTGCATCCGTGGATAACAAGGGAAATCAGGGATAGTATCAAAGCAAAAGATGATGCGTACAAATTAGCCAGAAAAAGCAGCATACCAGAGGACTGGGAGAAATTCAGAGACCAGCAGAGGAGGACAAATGGCTTAATTAGGAAAGGGAAAATAGATTATGAATGGAAACTGGCAGGGAACATAAAAACTAACTTCAAAAGTTTTTATAGATATGTGAAGAGAAAGAGATTAGTTAAAACAAATGTAGGTCCCTTGCAGTCAGAAACAGGTGAATTGATCATGGGGAACAAGGATATGGCGGACCAATTGAATAACTACTTTGGTTCCGTCTTCACCAATTGAATAACTACTTTGGTTCCGTCTTCACTATGGAAGACATAAATAATCTGCCGGAAATAGCAGGGGGCCGCGGGTCAAAGGAGATGGAGGAACTGAGTGAAATCCAGGTTAGTCGGGAAGTGGTGTTGGGTAAATTGAATGGATTAAAGGCCGATAAATCACCAGGGCCAGATAGGCTGCATCCCAGAGTATTTAAGGAAGTAGCTCCAGAAATAGTGGATGCATTAGTGATAATTTTTCAAAACTCTTTAGATTCTGGGGTAGTTCCTGAGGATTGGAGGGTAGTAAACGTAACCCCACTTTTTAAGGAGGGAGAGAGAAAACGGGGAATTACAGACCAGTTAGTCTAACATCGGTAGTGGGGAAACTGCTAGAGTCAGTTATTAAAGATGGGATAGCAGCACATTTGGAAAGTGGTGAAATCATTGGACAAAGTCAGCATGGATTTACGAAAGGTAAATCGTGTCTGACGAATCTTATAGAATTTTTCGAGGATGTAACTAGTAGAGTGGATAGGGGAGAACCAGTGGATGTGTTGTATCTGGACTTTCAGAAGGCTTTCGACAAGGTACCACATAAGAGATTAGGATACAAACTTAAATCACACGGTATTGGGGGTTCAGTATTGATGTGGATAGAGAACTGGCTGGCAAACAGGAATCAAAGAGTAGGAGTAAACGGGTCCTTTTCACAATGGCAGGCAGTGACTAGTGGGGTACCGCAAGGCTCAGTGCTGGGACCCCAGCTATTTACAATTTATATTAATGATCTGGACGAGGGAATTGAAAGCAACATCTCCAAGTTTGCGGATGACACTAAGCTGGGGGGCAGTGTTAGCTGTGAAGAGGATGCTAGGAGACTGCAAGGTGACTTGGATAGGCTGGGTGAGTGGGTAAATGTTTGGCAGATGCAGTATAATGTGGATAAATGTGAGGTTATCCACTTTGGTGGCAAAAACGGGAAGGCAGACTATTATCTAAATGGGGGCCGATTAGGAAATGGGGAGATGCAGCGAGACCTGGGTGTCATGGTACACCAGTCATTGAAAGTAGGCATGCAGGTGCAGCAGGGAGTGAAGAAAGCGAATGGTATGTTGGCCTTCATAGCAAGAGGATTTGAGTATAGGAGCAGGGAGGTTCTACTGCAATTGTACAGGGTCTTGGTGAGACCACACCTGGAGTATTGCGTACAGTTTTGGTCTCCAAATCTGAGGAAGGACATTATAGCCATAGAGGGAGTGCAGAGAAGGTTCACCAGACTGATTCCTGGGATGTCAGGATTTTCATATGAAGAAAGACTGGATAGACTTGGCTTATACTCGCTAGAATTTAGGAGATTGAGAGGGGATCTTATAGAAACGTACAAAATTCTTATGGGGTTGGACAGGCTAGATGCAGGAAGATTGTTCCCAATGTTGGGGAAGTCCAGGACAAGGGGTCACAGATTAAGGATAAGGGGGAAATCCTTTAAGACCGAGATGAGGAAAAACTTTTTCACACAGAGTGGTGAATCTCTGGAACGCTCCGCCACAGAGGGTAGTTGAGGCCAGTTCATTGGCTATATTTAAGAGGGAGTTAGATGTGGCCCTTGTGGTTAAAGGGATCAGGGGGTATGGAGAGAAGGCAGGTACGGGATACTGGGTTGGATGATCAGCCATGATTATATTGAATGGCGGTGCAGGCTCGAAGGGCATAATGGCCTACTCCTGCACCTATTTTCTATGTATCTATGTTCTATGTATCTATAACGACCTTGCCGGAATTAGGGCGACCTCGCCTGAAATATGGCGACCACTCCGGTTTATGGAGACCTTGCCGGATTTATGGTGACCTCGGCGGAAATATGGCGACCTCGCCGGATTTATGGCGACCTTGCCGGATTTATGGCGACCTCGCCGGAAATATGGCGACCTCCCCGGATTTAAGGCGACCTTGCCGTCTTTCTGGCGACGTCGCCGGCAATATGGCGACCCGCCGGATTTCTGGCGACATTGCTGGATTTATGGCGACCTTGCCGTGAAAATGGCGACCTCGCCGGAAATCTGGCGACCTTGCCTGAAATGTGGCGACCTTGACGGATTTGTGGCGACCTTGTCGGATTTATGGCGACCTTGCCGGGGATGTGGCGACCATCCCGGATTTGTGGCGACCTTGTCAGATTTCTGGCGACCTTGCCGGAATTGTGGCGACCTTTCCGTATTTGTGGCGACCTTACCGGATTAAGGCGGCCTTGCCGCAAATGTGGCGACTTTGCCGGATTTGTGGCGACCTTGCCTGATTAATGGCGACCTTGCGGGACTTGTGGCTACCTTGCCGGATTTATGGCGACCTTGCCGGAAATATGGCGACCTTGCCGGATTTGTGGCGACCTTGCGGGATTTATAGCGACCTTGCCGGATTTGTGGCGACCTTGCCGGAAGTATGGCGACCTTGCCGGATTTTTGGCGACCTTGCCGGATTTATGGCGACCTTGCCGGTAATATGGCTCCCTTGCCGGATTTGTGGCGACTTTGCCGGATTCATGGCGTCCTTGCCGTAAATATGGCGACCTTGCCGGATATGTGGCGACCTTGCGGGATTTATGGCGACCTTGCCGGAAATATGGCGACCTTGTCGGATTTGTGGCGACCTTGCCGGATTTATGGCGAACTTGCCGGATATATGGCGACCTTGCCGGGAATGTGGCGACCTTGCCGGATTTGTGGCGACCTTGCCGGATTTATGGCGACCTTGCCGGAAATGTGGTGACCTTGCTGGATTTATGGCGACCTTGTCGGATTTGTGGCGACCTTGCCGTATTTATGGCGACCTTGCCGGAAATCTGGCGACCTTGCCTGTAACGTGCGACCTTGATGGATTTGTGGCGACCTTGTCGGATTTATGGCGACCTTGCCGGGGATGTGGCGACCATCCCGGATTTGTGGCGACCTTGTCAGATTTCTGGCGACCTTGCCGGAATTGTGGCGACCTTTCCGTATTTGTGGCGACCTTACCGGATTAAGGCGGCCTTGCCGCAATTGTGGCGACCTTGCCGGATTTGTGGCGACCTTGCCTGATTTATGGCGAGCTTGCGGTATTTGTGGCTACCTTGCCGGATTTGTGGCGACCTTGCCGGAAATATGGCGACCTTGCCGGATTTTTGGCTACCTTGCCGGATTTGTGGCGACCTTGCCGGAAATATGGCGACCTTGCCGGATTTTTGGCGTCCTTGCCGGAAATATGGCGACCTTGCCGGATATGTGGCGACTTTGGCAGATTTGTTGCGACCGTGCCGGAAATGTGGCGACCTTGCCGGATTTGTGGCGGCCGTGCCGGATTTATGGCGACCTTGCCGGAAATAGGCGGCTCTGCCGGATTTGTGGCGACCTTGCCGGATTTATGGCGACCTTGCCGGATTTGTGGCGACATTGCCGGATATATGGCGACCTTGCCAGATTTATGGCGACCTTGCCGGGAATATGGCGACCTTGCCGCATTTGTGGCGACTTTGCCGGATTAATGGCGACCTTGCCGGAAATATGCCGAGCTTGCCGCATTTGTGCCGACTTTGCCTGATTTATGGCGACCTTGCCGGAAATATATCGTCCTTGCCGCATTTGTGGCTACCTTGCCAGATTTATGGCGACCTTGCCGGCAATATGGCGACCTTGCCGTAAATGTGGCGACCTTGCCGGATTTGTGGCGACCTTGCCGGACTTATGGCGACCTTGCCGGGAGTGTGGCGACCTTGCCGGATTTGTGGCGACCTTGCCGGATTTATGGCGACCTTGCCGGAAATGTGGTGACCTTGCCGGATTTATGGCGACCTTGTCGGATTTGTGGCGACCTTGCCGGATTTATGGCGATCTTGCCGGAAATCTGGCGACTTTGCCTGAAATGTGGAGAGCTTGACGGACTTGTGGCGACCTTGTCGGCGGCCGGCGGACCTTGCCGGAATTGTGCCGACCTTTCCGTATTTGTGGCGACTTTACCGGATTAAGGCGTCCTTGACGCAAATGTGGCGACCTTGCCAGATTTGTGGCGACCTTGCCTGATTTCTGGCGACCTTGCAGGATTTGTGGCTACCTTGCCGGATTTATGGCGACCTTGCCGGAAATATGGCGACCTTGCCGGATTTGTGGTGACCTTGCGGGATTTACAGCGACATTGCCGGATTTGTGGCGGCCTTGCCGGATTCATGGCGAACTTGCCGGAAATAGGCGACTGCCGGATTTGTGGCGACCTTGTCGGATTTATGGCGACCTTGCCGGATTTGTGGCGACCTTGCCGGAGTTACGGAGACCTTGCCGGATTTATGGCGACCTTGCCGGGAATATGGCGACCTTGCCGCATTTGTGGCGACCTTGCCGGATTTATGGCGACCTTGCCGGTATTATGGCGACCTTGCCGGTATTATGGCGACCTTGCCGGATTTATGGCGACCTTGCCGGATTTGTGGCGACCTTGCCGGAGTTATGGAGACCTTGCTGGATTTATGGCGACCTTGCCGGAAATATGTCGACCTTGCCGCATTTGTGGCTACCTTGCGAGATTTATGGCGACCTTGCCGGAAATATGTCGACCTTGTCGGAATTGTGGCGACTGGCAGATTTGTTGCGATCGTGCAGGAAATGTGGCGACCTTGCCGGATTTGTGGCGGCCGTGCCGGATTTATGGCGACCTTCCCGGAAATATGTCGACCTTGTCGGATTTGTGGCGACTTTGGCAGATTTGTTGCGACCGTGCCGGAAATGTGGCGACCTTGCCGGATTTGTGGCGGCCGTGCCGGATTTATGGCGACCTTGCCGGAAATAGGCGGCTCTGCCGGATTTGTGGCGACCTTGCCGGATTTATGGCGACCTTGCCGGATTTGTGGCGACATTGCCGGATATATGGCGACCTTGCCAGATTTATGGCGACCTTGCCGGGAATATGGCGACCTTGCCGCATTTGTGGCGACTTTGCCGGATTAATGCGACCTTGCCGGAAATATGCCGAGCTTGCCGCATTTGTGCCGACTTTGCCTGATTTATGGCGACCTTGCCGGAAATAATGTCGACATTGCCGCATTTGTGGCTACCTTGCCAGATTTATGGCGACCTTGCCGGCAATATGGCGACCTTGCCGTAAATGTGGCGACCTTGCCGGATTTGTGGCGATCTTGCCGGATTTATGGCGACCTTGCCGGGAGTGTGGCGACCTTGCCGGATTGTGGCGACCTTGCCGGATTTATGGCGACTTTGCCGGAAATGTGGTGACCTTGCCGGATTTATGGCGACCTTGTCGGATTTGTGGCGACCTTGCCGGATTTATGGCGATCTTGCCGGAAATCTGGCGACCTTGCCTGAAATGTGGAGACCTTGACGCATTTGTGGCGACCTTGTCGGATTTATGGCGACCTTGCCGCAATTGTGCCGACCTTTCCGTATTTGTGGCGACTTTACCGGATTAAGGCGTCCTTGACGCAAATGTGGCGACCTTGCCAGATTTGTGGCGACCTTGCCTGATTTCTGGCGACCTTGCAGGATTTGTGGCGACATTGCCGGATTTATGGCGACCTTGCCGGGGATGTGGCGACCATCCCGGATTTGTGGCGACCTTGTCAGATTTCTGGCGACCTTGCCGGAATTGTGCCGACCTTTCCGTATTTGTGGCGACTTTACCGGATTAAGGCGTCCTTGACGCAAATGTGGCGAACTTGCCGGATTTTGTGGCGACCTTGCCTGATTTATGGCGACCTTGCCGGAGTTATGGAGACCTTGCCTGATTTATAGCGACCTTGCCGGAAATATGTCGACCTTGCCGCATTTGTGGCAACCTTGCCAGATTTATGGCGACCTTGCCGGAAATATGTCGACCTTGTCGGATTGTGGCGACTTTGGCAGATTTGTTGCGACCGTGCAGGAAATGTGGCTACCTTGCCGGATTTGTGGCGGCCGTGCCGGATTTATGGCGACCTTGCCGGAAATAGGCGACTCTGCCGGATTTGTGGCGACCTTGCCGGATTTATGGCGTCCTTGCCGGATTTGTGGCGACATTGCCGGATATATGGCGACCTTGCCATATTTATGGCGACCTTGCCGGGAATATGGCGACCTTGCCGCATTTGTGGCGACCTTGCCGGATTTATGGCGACCTTTCCGGAAATATGCCGAGCTTGCCGCATTTGTGCCGACTTTGCCTGATTTATGGCGACCTTGCCGGAAATATGTCGACCTTGCCGCATTTGTGGCTACCTTGCCAGATTTATTGCGACCTTGCCGGAAATATGGCGACCTTGCCGTAAATGTGGCGACCTTGCCGGATTTGTGGCGACCTTGCCGGATTTATGGCGACCTTGCCGGGAATGTGGCGACCTTGCCGGATTTCTGGCGACCTTGCCGGATTTATGGCGACCTTGCCGGAAATGTGGTGACCTTGCCGGATTTATGGCGACTTGTCGGATTTGTGGAGACCTTGCCGGATTTATGGCGATCTTGCCGGAAATCTGGCGACCTTGCCTGAAATGTGGCGACCTTGACGCATTTGTGGCGACCTTGTCGGATTTATGGCGACCTTGCCGGCGATGTGGCGACCATCCCGGTTTGTGGCGACCTTGTCAGATTTCTGGCGACCTTGCCGGAATTGTGCCGACCTTTCCGTATTTGTGGCGACCTTACCGGATTAAGGCGTCCTTGAAGCAAATGTGGCCACCTTGCCGGATTTGTGGCGACCTTGCCTGATTTATGGCGACCTTGCAGGATTTGTGGCTACCTTGCCGAATTTATGGCGACCTTGCCGGAAATATGGCGACCTTGTCGGATTTGTGGCGACTTTGGCAGATTTGTTGCAACCGTGCAGGAAATGTGGCGACCTTGCGGATTTGTGGCGGCCGTGCCGGATTTATGGCGACCTTGCCGGAAACAGGCGACTCTGCCGGATTTGTGGCGACTTGCCGGGATTTATGGCGACCTTGCCGGATTTGTGGCGACATTGCCGGATATATGGCGACCTTGCCATATTTATGGCGACCTTGCCGGGAATATGGCGACCTTGCCGCATTTGTGGCGGCCTTGCCGGATTTATGGCGACCTTGCCGGAAAATATGCCGAGCTTGCCGCATTTTGTGCCGACTTTGCCTGATTTATGGCGACCTTGCCGGAAATATGTCGACCTTGCCGCATTTGTGGCTACCTTGTCAGATTTATGGCGACCTTGCCGGAAATATGGCGACCTTGCCGTAAATGTGGCGACCTTGCCGGATTTGTGGCGACCTTGCCGGATTTATTGGGACCTTGCCGGGAATGTGGCGACCTTGCCGGATTTGTGGTGACCTTGCCGGATTTATGGCGACCTTGCCGGAAATGTGGTGACCTTGCCGGATTTATGGCGACCTTGTCGGATTTGTGGCGACCTTGCCGGATTTATGGCGATCTTGCCGGAAATCTGGCGACCTTGCCTGAAATGTGGCGACCTTGACGCATTTGTGGCGACCTTGTCGGATTTATGGCGACCTTGCCGGGGATGTGGCGACCATCCAGGATTTGTGGCGACCTTGTCAGATTTCTGGCGACCTTGCCGGAATTGTGCCGACCTTTCCGTATTTGTGGCGACCTTACCGGCTTAAGGCGTCCTTGACGCAAATGTGGCGACCTTGCCGGATTTGTGGCGACCTTGCCTGATTTATGGCGACCTTGCAGGATTTATGGCTACCTTGCCGGATTTATGGCGACCTTGCCGGAAATATGGCGACCTTGCCTGATTTGTGGTGACCTTGCGGGATTTACAGCGACCTTGCCGATTTGTGGCGGCCTTGCCGGATTCATGGCGAACTTGCCGGAAATAGGCGACTGCCGGATTTGTGGCGACCTTGCCGGATTTATGGCGACCTTGCCGGATTTGTGGCGACCTTGCCGGAGTTATGGAGACCTTGCCGGATTTATGGCGACCTTGCCGGGAATATGGCGACCTTGCCGCATTTGTGGCGACCTTGCCGGATTTATGGCGTCCTTGCTGGTATTATGGCGACCTTGCCGGATTTATGGCGACCTTGCCGGATTTGTGGCGACCTTGCCGGAGTTATGGAGATCTTGCCGGATTTATGGCGACCTTGCCGGGAATATGGCGACCTCGCCGGATTTGTGGCGGCCTTGCCGGATTCATGGCGAACTTGCCGGAAATAGGCGACTGCCGGATTTGTGGCGAGCTTGCCGGATTTATGGCGACCTTGCAGGATTTGTGGCGACCCTGCCGGAGTTATTGAGACCTTGCCGGATTTATGGCGACCTTGCCGGTATTATGGCGACCTTGCCGGATTTATGGCGACCTTGCCGGATTTGTGGCGACCTTGCCGGAGTTATGGAGACCTTGCCGGATTTATGGCGACCTTGCCGGAAATACGTCGACCTTGCCGCATTTGTGGCTACCTTGCCAGATTTATGGCGACCTTGCCGGAAATATGTCGACCTTGTCGGATTTGTGGCGACTTTCGCAGATTTGTTGCGACCGTGCAGGAAATGTGGCGACCTTGCCGGATTGTGGCGGCCGTGCCGGATTTATGGCGACCTTGCCGGAAATAGGCGACTCTGCCGGATTTGTGGCGACCTTGCCGGAATTATGGCGACCTTGCCGGATTTGTGGCGACATTGCCGGATATATGGCGACCTTGGCCAGATTTATGGCGACCTTGCCGGGAATATGGCGACCTTGCAGCATTTGTGTCGACCTTGCCGGATTTATGGCGACCTTGCCGGAAATATGCCGAGCTTGCCGCATTTGTGCCGACTTTGCCTGATTTATGGCGACCTTGCCGGAAATATGTCGACCTTGCCGCATTTGTGGCTACCTTGCCAGATTTATGGCGAACTTGCCGGAAATATGGCGAACTTGCCGGAAATGTGGCGACCTTGCCGGATTTGTGGCGACCTTGCCGGATTTATGGCGACCTTGCCGGGAATGTGACGACATTGCCGGATTTGTGGCGACCTTGCCGGATTTATGGCGACCTTGCCGGAAATGTGGTGACCTTGCCGGATTTATGGCGACCTTGTCGGATTTGTGGCGCCCTTGCCGGATTTATGGCGATCTTGCCGGAAATCTGGCGACCTTGCCTGAAATGGTGGCGACCTTGACGCATTTGTGGCGACCTTGTCGGACTTATGGCGACCTTGCCGGGGATGTGGCGACCATCCCGGATTTGTGACGACCTTGTCGGATTATGGCGACCTTGCCGGATTTGTGGTGACCTTGCGGGATTTACAGCGACCTTGCCGGATTTGTGGCGGCCTTGCCCGATTCATGGCGACCTTGCCGGAAATAGGCGACAGCCGGATTTGTGGCGACCTTGCCGGAATTATGGCGACCTTGCCGGATACGTGGCGACCTTGCCGGAGTTATGGAGAACTTGCCGGAAATATGTCGACCTTTCCGCTTTTGTGTCTACCTTGCCGGATTTATTGCGACCTTGCCGGAAATATGAGGGCCTTGCCGCATTTGTGGCGACCTTGCGGGATTTATGGCGACCTTGCCGGATACGTGGCCACCTTGCCGGAAATGTGGCGACCTTGCCGGATTTGTGGCGGCCGTGCCGGATTTATGGCGACCTTGCCGGAAATAGGTGACTCTGCCGGATTTGTGGCGACCTTGCCGGATTTATGGCGACCTTGCCGGATTTGTGGCGACCTTGCCGGATATACGGCGACTGTGCCACATTTATGGCGACCTTGCCGGAAATAGGTGACTCTGCCGGATTTGTGGCGACCTTGCCGGATTTATGGCGACCTTGCCGGATTTGTGGCGACCTTGCCGGATATACGGCGACTGTGCCACATTTATGGCGACCTTGCCGGGAATATGGCGACCTTGCAGCATTTGTGGCGACCTTGCCGGATTTATGGCGACCTTGCCGGAAATATGCCGAGCTCGCCGCCTTTGTGCCGACTTTGCCTGATTTATGGCGACCTTGCCGGAAATATGTCGACCTTGCCGTATTTGTGGCTGCCACAGAGGGTAGTTGAGGCCAGTTCATTGGCTATATTTAAGAGGGAGTTAGATGTGGCCCTTGTCGCTAAAGGGATCGGGGGGTATGGAGAGAAGGCAGGTACGGGATACTGGGTTGGATGATCAGCCATGATCATATTGAATGGCGGTGCAGGCTCGAAGGGGCCGAATGGCCTACTCCTGCACCTATATTCTATGTATCTATGTTCTATGTATCTATAACGACCTTGCCGGAATTAGGGCGACCTCGCCCTGAAATATGGCGATCACGCCGGTTTCTGAGACCTTGCCGGATTTATGGTGACCTCGGCGGAAATATGGCGACCTCGCCGGATGTATGGCGACCTTGCCGGATTTATGGCGACGTCGCCGGAAATATGGCGACATCGCCGGATTTAAGGCGACCTTGCCGTCTTTCTGGCGACCCCGCCGGCAATATGGCGACCCGCCGGATTTTTGGCGACATTGCTGGATTTGTGGCGACCTTGCCGTGAAAATGGCGACCTCGCCGGATTTATGGCGACCTTGCGGGATATGTGGCGAACTTGCCGGATTTATGGCGACCTCGCCGGATATATGGCGACCTTGCCGGATTTGTGGCGAACTTGCCGGATAGTTGGCGACCTCGCCGGGAATGTGGCGACCTTGCCGGATTGGTGGCGACCTTGCCGGATGTATTGCGACCTCGACGGAAATGTTGCGATCTTGCCGAATTTTTGGCGACTTTGCCGGATATATGGCGACCTCGCCGGAAATGTGGCGACCTTGCCGGATTTTTGGCGACCTTATCGGGTTTATGGCGACCTTGCCGGAAATGTGGCGACTTTTTTGCCGGATTTGTGGCGCCTTGTCGGATTTATGGCGACCTTGCCGGCATTATGGCGACCTTGCCGGATTTGGGGCGACCTTGCCGGATTTATGGCGGCCATGCCGGAAATATAGCGACCTTGACGGATTTGTGGCGACCTTGCCGGATATATGGCGACCTAACGGGAAATATGGCAACCTTGCCGGATTTGTGGCGACCTTGCCGGATTTGTGGCGACCATGCCGGATTTAAGGCGACCTTGCCGGAAATATGGCGACCTTGCCGCATTTGTGGCGACCTTGCCGGATTTATGGTTACCTTGCCGGAAATATGGCGACCTTGCCGGAAATGTGGCGATCTTGCCGGATTTATGGCGACCTTGCCGGATTTATGGCGGCCTTGCCGGAAATGTGGCGACCGAGCCGGATTTGTGGCGACCTTGCCGGAATTATGGCGATCTTGCCGGATATGTGGCGACCTTGCCATAAATGTGGCGACCTTGCCGGATTTGTGGCGACCTTGCCGGAATTATGGCGACCTTGCCGAGAATGTGGCGACCTTGCCGGATTTGTGGCGACCTTGCCGGATTTATGGCGACCTTGCCGGAAATGTGGTGACCTTGGCGGATTTATGGCGACCTTGTCGGATTTTTGGCGACCTTGCCGGATTTATGGCGATCTTGCCGGAAATCTGGCGACGCCTGAAATGTGGCGACCTTGACGCATTTGTGGCGACCTTGTCGGATTTATGGCGACCTTGCGGGCATGTGGCGACCATCCCGGATTTGTGGCGACCTTGTCGGATTTATGGCGACCTTGCCGGATTTGTGGTGACCTTGCGGGATTTACAGCGACCTTGCCGGATTTGTGGCGGCCTTGCCCGATTCTTGGCGAACTTGCCGGAAATAGGCGACTGCCGGATTTGTGGCAACCTTGCCGGATTTATGGCGACCTTGCCGGATATGTGGCTACCTTGCCGGAGTTATGGAGAACTTGCCGGATTTATGGCGACCTTGCCGGGAATATGGCGACCTTGCCGCATTTGTGGCGACCTTGCCGGATTTATGGCGACCTTGCCGGTATTATGGCGACCTTGCCGGATATATGGCGACCTTGCCGGAAATATGTCGACCTTTCCGCTTTTGTGTCTACCTTGCCGGATTTATTGCGACCTTGCCGGAAATATGAGGACCTTGCCGCATTTGTGGCGACCTTGCGGGATTTATGGCGATCTTGCCGGATATATGGCCACCTTGCCGGAAATGTGGCGACCTTGCCGGATTTGTGGCGGCCGTGCCGGATTTATGGCGACCTTGCCGGAAATAGGTGACTCTGCCGGATTTGTGGCGACCTTGCCGGATTTATGGCGACCTTGCCGGAAATAGGTGACTCTGCCGGATTTGTGGCGACCTTGCCGGATTTATGGCGACCTTGCCGGATTTGTGGCGACCTTGCCGGATATACGGCGACTGTGCCACATTTATGGCGACCTTGCCGGGAATATGGCGACCTTGCAGCATTTGTGGCGACCTTGCCGGATTTATGGCGACATTGCCGGAAATATGCCGAGCTTGCCGCCTTTGTGCCTGCCACAGAGGGTAGTTGAGGCCAGTTCATTGGCTATATTTAAGAAGGAGTTAGATGTGGCCCTTGTGGCTAAAGGGATCGGGGGGTATGGAGAGAAGGCAGGTACGGGATACTGGGTTGGATGATCAGCCATGATCATATTGAATGGCGGTGCAGGCTCGGAGGGCCGAATGGCCTACTCCTGCACCTATTTTCTACGTATCTATGTTCTATCTATCTATAACGACCTTGCCGGAATTAGGGCGACCTCGCCTGAAATATGGCGATCACGCCTGTTTATGGAGACCTTGCCGGATTTATGGTGACCTCGGCGGAAATATGGCGACCTCGCCGGATATATGGCGACCTTGCCGGATTTATGGCGACGTCGCCGAAATTATGGCGGCCTCGCCGGATTTAAGGCGACCTTGCCGTCTTTCTGGCGACCCCGCCGGCAATATGGCGACCCGCCGGATTTTTGGCGAACTTGCCGGATAGTTGGCGACCTCGCCGGGAATGTGGCGACCTTGCCGGATTGGTGGCGACCTTGCCGGATGTATTGCGACCTCGACGGAAATGTTGCGATCTTGCCGGATTTTGGCGACTTTGCCGGATATATGGCGACCTCGCCGGAAATGTGGCGACCTTGCCGGATTTGTGGCGACCTTGTCGGGTTTATGGCGACCTTGCCGGAAATGTGGCGACCTTGCCGGATTTGTGGCGACCTTGTCGGATTTATGGCGACCTTGCCGGCATTATGGCGACCTTGCCGGATTTGGGGCGACCTTGCCGGATTTATGGCGGCCATGCCGGAAATATAGCGACCTTGACGGATTTGTGGCGACCTTGCCGGATTTATGGCGACCTAACGGGAAATATGGCAACCTTGCCGGATTTGTGGCGACCTTGCCGGATTTGTGGCGACCATGCCGGATTTAAGGCGACCTTGCCGGAAATATGGCGACCTGAAATATGGCGATCACGCCGGTTTATGGAGACCTTGCCGGATTTATGGTGACCTCGGCGGAAATATGGCGACCTCGCCGGATGTATGGCGACCTTGCCGGATTTATGGCGACGTCGCCGGAAATATGGCGGCCTCGCCGGATTTAAGGCGACCTAGCCGTCTTTCTGGCGACCCCGCCGGCAATATGGCGACCCGCCGGATTTTTGGCGAACTTGCCGGATAGTTGGCGACCTCGCCGGGAATGTGGCGACCTTGCCGGATTGGTGGCGACCTTGCCGGATGTATTGCGACCTCGACGGAAATGTTGCGATCTTGCCGGATTTTTGGCGACTTTGCCGGATATATGGCGACCTCGCCGGAAATGTGGCGACCTTGCCGGATTTGTGGCGACCTTGTCGGGTTTATGGCGACCTTGCCGGAAATGTGGCGACCTTGCCGGATTTGTGGCGACCTTGTCGGATTTATGGCGACCTTGCCGGCATTATGGCGACCTTGCCGGATTTGGGGCGACCTTGCCGGATTTATGGCGGCCATGCCGGAAATATAGCGACCTTGATGGATTTGTGGCGACCTTGCCGGATTTATGGCGACCTAACGGGAAATATGGCAACCTTGCCGGATTTGTGGCGACCTTGCCGGATTTGTGGCGACCATGCCGGATTTAAGGCGACCTTGCCGGAAATATGGCGACCTTGCCGCATTTGTGGCGACCTTGCCGGATTTATGGTTACCTTGCCGGAAATATGGCGACCTTGCCGGAAATGTGGCGATCTTGCCGGATTTATGGCGACCTTGCCGGATTTATGGCGATCTTGCCGGAAATGTGGCGACCTTGCCGGATTTATGACGACCTTGTCGGATTTATGGCGATCTTGCCGGAAATGTGGCGACCTTGCCGGAAATGTGGCGACCTTGCCGCATTTGTGGCGACCTTGCCGGATTTATGGCGACATTCCCGGATTAATGGCGACCTTGCCGGAAATGTGGCGACCTTGCTGGATTTGTGGCGACCTTGCCGGGTTTATGGCGACCTTGCCTGAAATGTGGCGACCTTGACGGATTTGTGGCGACCTTGCCGGAGTTATGGCGACCTTGCCGGGGATGTGGCGACCGTACCGGATTTGTTGCGTCCTTGCCGGATTTATGGCGACCTTGCCGGAATTGTGGCGACCTTGCCGTATTTGTGGCGACCTTGCCGGATTCATGGCGACCTTGCGGCAAATGTGGCGACCTTGCCGGATTGTGGCGTCCTTGCCGGAAATATGGCGACCTTGCCGGATTTATGGCGACCTAGCCGGATTTATGGAGACCTTGCCGGATTAATGGCGACCTTGCCGGAAATATGGCGACCTTGCCGGAAATGTGGCGACCTTGCCGCGTTTGTGGCGACCTTGCTGGATTTGTGGCGACCTTGCCGGATTTATGGCGACCTTTCCGGGAATGTGGCGACCTTGCCGGATTTGCGGCGACCTTGCCGGATTTATGGAGACCTTGCCGGGAATGTGGCGACCTTGCCGGATTTATGGCGACATTCCCGGATGAATGGCGACCTTGCCGGAAATGTGGCTACGTTGCTGGATTTGTGGCGACCTTACCGGGTTTATGGCGACCTTGCCTGAAATGTGTCGACCTTGACGGATTTGTGGCGACCTTGCCGGATTTATGGCGACCTTGCCGGCGATGTGGCGACAATACCGGATTTGTGGCGACCTTGCCGGATTTATGGCGACCTTGCCGGAATTGTGGCGACCTTGCCTTATTAGTGGCGACCTTGCCGGATTTATGGCGACGTTGCGGCAAGTGTGGCGACCTTGCCGGATTTGTGGCGACCTTGCCGGATTTATGGCGACCTTGTCGGATTTATGGCGACCTTGTGGGATTTGTGGCGGCCTTGCCGGATTTATGGCGACCTTGCCGGAAATGTGGCGACCTTGCCGGACTTGTGGCGACCGTGCCGGATTCATGGCGACCTTGCTGGAAATGTGGCGACCTTGCCGAATTTGTGGCGACGATGCCGGATTTCTGGCGACCTTGCCGATATGTTGCGACCTTACCGGATTTGTGGCGACCTTGCCGGATTTATGGCGACCCTGCCGGAAATGTGGCGACCTTGCCGGATTTGACGCGACCTTGCCGGAAATATGGCGACCTTGCCGGATTTATGGCGACCTTGCCGGATTTATGGCGACCTTGACGGTGATATGGCGACCTTGCCGGATTTGTGGCAACCATGCCGGAAATATGGCGACCTTGCCGGATTTATGGCGTCCTAGCCGGATTTATGGCGACCGTGCCGGAAATACGGCGACCGTGTCGGTGTTATGGCGACATTCCAGATTTATGGCGAGTTGCCGGATTTATGGCTACTTTATCACAAATATGGCGACATTCACGGAATTATGGCGACCTTGCCGGATTTATGGCGACCCCGCCGGAAATATTGCGACCTCGCTGGATTTATGGCGACATTGCCGGAAATATGGCGACCTTGCCGGATTTTTGGCGACCTTGCCGCATTTGTGGCGACCTTGCCGGGAATGTGGCGACCTTGGCGGATTTATGGCGACATGCCCGGATTAATGGCGATCTTGACGGAAATGTGACGCCCTTGCCGGAAATGTGGCGACCTTGCCGCATTTGTGGCGACCTTGCCGGATGTATTGCGACCTCGACGGAAATGTTGCGATCTTGCCGGATTTTTGGCGACTTTGCCGGATATATGGCGACCTCGCCGGAAATGTGGCGACCTTGCCGGATTTGTGGCGACCTTGTCGGGTTTATGGCGAC
>JAXLNO010005231.1:0-79520 GCA_038087875.1 Malacoraja senta | reverse complement strand
CGCCAAGTTCACCACATTTCCGGCAAGGTCGCCATAAATCCGGCAAGGTCGCCACAAATCCAGCAGGGTCGCCACAAATGCGGCAAGGTCGCCACAATTTTCCGGCAAGGTCGTCACATTTCCGGCAAGGTCGCCCATTAATCCGGAATGTCGCCATAAATCCGGCAAGGTCGCCACCATTCCCGGCAAGGTCGCCATAAATCCGGCAAGGTCGCCACAAATCCGGCAAGGTCGCCACATTTCCGGCAAGGTCGCCACAAATGCGGCAAGGTCGCCATAAATCCGGCAAGGTCGCCATATTTCCGGCAAGGTCGCCATAAATCCGGCGAGGTCGCCATATTTCCGGCGATGTCTCCATAAATCCGGCAAGGTCGCCATAATTCCGGCGAGGTCCGCCATATCTCCGGTAAAGTCGCATAAATCCGGCAAGTTCGCCATAAATCTGCAAAGTCGCCATCACTTCGGCACGTCGCCGTAATTTCCGGCACGGTCGCCATAAATCGGCTAGGACGCCATAATCCCGGCAATGTCGCCATATTTCCTGCAAGGTTGCCACAAATCCGGCAATGTCGCCATATTTCCGTCAAGGTCGCCATAATTCGGCAAGGTCGCCACAAATTCGACAAGGTCGCAACATTTCGGCAAGGTACCCAGAAATCCAGCATCGTCGCCACAAATCGACAAGGTCGACACATTTCCGGCAATGTCGCCATGAATCCGGCAAGGTCTCCACAAATCCGGCAAGGTCGCCACATTTCCGGCAAGGTCGCCATAAATCCGGCAAGGTCGCCATAAATGCGGCAAGGTCGCCATAAATCCGGGAAGGTCGCCATATTTCCGGCAAGGTCGCCATTAATCCGGGAATGTCGCCATAAAACCGGCAAGGCCGCCACATCCTGGCAAGGTCGCCATAAATGCGGCAAGGTCGCCGCAAATCCCGGCAAGGTCGCCACATTTCCGGCAAGGTCGCCATAAATCCGGCAAGGTCGCCACAAATCCAGCAAGGTCGCCACAAATCCGGCAATGTCGCCACATTTCCGGCAAGGTCGCCATAATCGGCAAGTTCGCCACATATCCGACAAGGTCGCCATAAAACCGCAAGTCGCCACATTTCCGGCAAGATCGCCATAAATCAGGCAGGGTCGCCACAAAACCGCCAAGTTCACCACATTTCCGGCAAGGTCGCCATAAATCCGGCAAGGTCGCCACAAATCCCGGCAAGGTCGCCACATTTCCGGCAATGTCGCCATAATTTCCGGCAAGGTCACCATAAATCCGGCAATGTCGCCACAAATGCGCCAAGGTCGTCATATTTCAGGCAAGGTCGCCAGTAATCCGGCAAGGTCGCCACGAATACGGCAAGGTCGCCACGAATCCGGCAATGTTGCCATATTTCCGGCTAGGTCGCCATAATCCGCCAAGGTCGCCACAAATCCGGCTAGGTCGCAATATTTCGGCAAGGTCGCCATGAATCCGGCAAGGACGCCCCAAGTCCGGCAAGGTCCGCCCATATTGCCGGCAAGGTCGCCATAAATCCGACAAGGTCGCCACAAATCCGCAAGGTCGCCACATTTCCGGCAAGGTCGCCAAAGATCCGGCAACGTTGCCACAAACCAGGCAAGGTCGCCACATTTCTGGAGAGTTCCCCATACATCCGACAAAGTCGCCAAAAATCCGGCAAGATCGCAACATTTCCGTCGAGGTCGCCATAAATTCGGCAAAGTCGCCACATATCCGGCAAGATCGCCACATTCCCGGCGAGGTCGCCAACAATCCGGCAAGGTCGCCCACAATCCCGGCAAGGTCGCCATATTTCCGGCAAGGACGCCATAAATCCGGCAAGGTTTGCCACAATTCGTCAAGGTCTCCATATTCCCGGAAAGGCCACAATAAATCCCGGCAAGGACGCCACAAATCCGGCAACGTCGCCATATTTCCGGCAAATTCGCGTATTCCTGCAGGTCGCCACAAATCCGGCAAGGTCGCCATTTTCCGGCATGGTCGCCATAAATTCGGCAAGGTCGCCAATAAATCCGGCAAGGTCGCCACAAATCCAGCAGGGTCGCCACAAATGCGGCAAGGGTCGTCACATTTCCGGCAAGCTCGTCACATTTCCGGCAAGGTCGCCATTAATCCGGGAATGTCGCCATAAATCCGGCAAGGTCGCCACAAATCCGGCAAGGTCGCTACATTTCCGGCAAGGTCGCCACAAAGGCGGCAAGGTCGCCATAAATCCGGCAAGGTCGCCATATTTCGGCAAGGTCAGCCATAAATCCGGCGAGGTCGCCATATTTCCGGCCGATGTCTCCATAAATCCGGCAAGGTCGCCATTAATCCGGGAATGTCGCCATAAAACCGGCAAGGCCGCCACATTCCTGGCAAGGTCGCCATAAATGCGGCAAGGTCGCCGCAAATCCGGCAAGGTCGCCACATTTCCGGCAAGGTCGCCATAAATCCGGCAAGGTCGCCACAAATCCAGCAAGGTCGCCACAATCCGGCAATGTCGCCACATTCGGCAAGGTCGCCATATTTCCGGCAAGGTCACCATAAATCCGGCAATGTCGCCACAAATGCGCCAAGGTCGTCATATTTCAGGCAAGTCGCCAGTAATCCGGCAAGGTCGCCACGAATACGCAAGGTCGCCACGAATCCGGCAATGTTGCCATATTTCCGGCTAGGTCGCCATAAATCCGCCAAGGTCGCCACAAATCCGGCTAGGTCGCAATATTTCCGGCAAGGTCGCCATGAATCCGGCAAGGACGCCCCAAGTCCGGCAAGGTCGCCATATTGCCGGCAAGGTCGCCATAAATCCCGACAAGGTCGCCACAAATCCGGCAAGGTCGCCACATTTCCGGCAAGGTCGCCAAAGATCCGGCAACGTTGCCACAAACCAGGCAAGGTCGCCACATTTCTGGAGAGTTCCCCATACATCCGACAAAGTCGCCAAGAAATCCGGCAAGATCGCAACATTTCCGTCGAGGTCGCCATAAATTCGGCAAAGTCCGCCACATATCCGGCAAGATCGCCACATTCCCGGCGAGGTCGCCAACAATCCGGCAAGGTCGCCACAAAATCCGGCAAGGTCGCCTATTTCCGGCAAGGACGCCATAAATCCCGGCAAGGTCGCCACAAATTCGTCAAGGTCTCCATATTCCCGGAAAGGCCACAATAAATCCGGCAAGGACGCCACAAATCCGGCAACGTCGCCATATTTCCGGCAAATTCGCCGTAATTCCTGCAAGGTCGCCACAAATCCGGCAAGGTCGCCATTTTTCCGGCATGGTCGCCATAAATTCGGCAAGGTCGCCATAAATCCGGCAAGGTCGCCACAAATCCAGCAGGGTCGCCACAAATGCGGCAAGGTCGTCACATTTCCGGCAAGGTCGTCACATTTCCGGCAAGGTCGCCATTAATCCGGGAATGTCGCCCATAAATCCGGCAAGGTCGCCACAAATCCGGCAAGGTCGCTACATTTCCGGCAAGGTCGCCACAAAAGGCGGCAAGGTCGCCATAAATCCGGCAAGGTCGCCATATTTCCGGCAAGGTCGCCATAAATCCGGCGAGGTCGCCATATTTCCGGCGATGTCTCCATAAATCCGGCAAGGTCGCCATAATTCCGGCGAGGTCGCCACATCCCCGCAGGTCGCCATAAATCCGGCAAGGTCGCCACAAATCCGTCAAGGTCGCCACATTTCAGGCAAGGTCGCCATAAATCCGGCAAGGTCGCCATAAATGCGGCAAGGTCGCCATAAATCCGGCAAGGTCGCCATATTTGCGGCAAGGTCGCCATTAATCCGGGAATGTCCGCCATAAAACGGCAAGGCCGCCACATTCCTGGCAAGGTCGCCATAAATGCGGACGCAAAGTCGCCGCAAATCCGGCAAGGTCGCCACATTTCCGGCAAGGTCGCCATAAATCCGGCAAGGTCGCCACAAATCCAGCAAGGTCGCCACAAATCCGGCAATGTCGCCACATTTCCGGCAAGGTCGCCATAAATCCGGCAAGTTCGCCACAAATCCGACAAGGTCGCCATAAATCCGGCAAGGTCGCCACATTTCCGGCAAGATCGCCATAAATCCGGCAGGGTCGCCACAAATCCGCCAAGTTCACCACATTTCCGGCAAGGTCGCCATAAATCCGGCAAGGTCGCCACAAATCCGGCAAGGTCGCCACATTTCCGGCAAGGTCGCCATATTTCCGGCAAGGTCACCATAAATCCGGCAATGTCGCCACAAATGCGCCAAGGTCGCCATATTTCCGGCAAGGTCGCCAGTAATCCGGCAAGGTCGCCACGAATACGGCAACGTCGCCACGAATCCGGCAATGTTGCCATATTTCCGGCTAGGTCGCCATAAATCCGCCAAGGTCGCCACAAATCCGGCTAGGTCGCAATATTTCCGGCAAGGTCTCCATGAATCCGGCAAGGACGCCCCAAATCCGGCAAGGTCGCCATATTGCCGGCAAGGTCGCGATAAATCCGACAAGGTCGCCACAAATCCGGCAAGGTCGCCACATTTCCGGCAAGGTCGCCAAAGATCCGGCAACGTTGCCACAAACCAGGCAAGGTCGCCACATTTCTGGAGAGTTCCCCATACATCCGACAAAGTCGCCAAAAATCCGGCAAGATCGCAACATTCCGTCGAGGTCGCCATAATTCGGCAAAGTCGCCACATATCCGGCAAGATCGCCACATTCCCGGCGAGGTCGCCAACAATCCGGCAAGGTCGCCACAAATCCGGCAAGGTCGCCATATTTCCGGCAAGGACGCCATAAATCCGGCAAGGTCGCCACAAATTCCGTCAAAGGTCTCCATATTCCCGGAAAGGCCACAATAAATCCCGCAAGGACGCCACAAATCCGGCAACGTCGCCATATTTCCGGCAAGTCGCCGTAATTCCTGCAAGGTCGCCACAAATCCGGCAAGGTCGCCATTTTTCCGGCATGGTCGCCATAAATTCGGCAAGGTCGCCATAAATCCGGCAAGGTCGCCACAAATCCAGCAGGGTCGCCACAAATTGCGGCAAGGTCGTCACATTTCCGGCAAGGTCGTCACATTTCCGGCAAGGTCGCCATTAATCCGGGAATGTCGCCATAAATCCGGCAAGGTCGCCACAAATCCGGCAAGGTCGCTACATTTCCGGCAAGGTCGCCACAAATGCGGCAAGGTCGCCATAAATCCGGCAAGGTCGCCATATTTCCGGCAAGGTCGCCATAAATCCGGCAAGGTCGCCATAATTCCGGCGAGGTCGCCACATCCCCGGCAAGGTCGCCATAAATCCGGCAAGGTCGCCACAAATCCGTCAAGGTCGCCACATTTCAGCAAGGTCGCCATAAATCCGGCAAGGTCGCCACAAATCCGGCAAGGTCGCCACATTTACGGCAAGGTCGCCATTAGTCCGGGAATGTCGCAATAAATCCGGCAAGGTGGCCACATTCCGGGCAAGATCGCCATAAATCCGGCAAGGTCGTCACAAATCCGGCAAGGTCGCCACATTTCCGGCAAGGTCGCCATAAATCCGGCAAGGTCGCCACAAATCCGGCAAGGTCGCCACATTTCCGGCAATGTCGCCATATTTCCGGCAAGGTCACCATAAATCCGGCAAGGTCGCCACAAATGCAGCAAGGTCGCCATAAATCCGGCGAGGTCGCCATATTTCCGGCGAGGTCGCCATAAATCCCGGCAAGGTCGCCATAAATCCGGCGATGTCGCCATATTTCTGGCAAAGTCGCCATAAATTCGGCAAGGTCGCCACAAATTCGACAAGGTCGCAACATTTCGGCAAGGTCCCCAGAAATCCAGCATCGTCGCCACAAATCCGGCAAGGTCGCCACAATTCCGGCAAGGTCGCCATGAATCCGGCAAGGTCTCCACAAGTCCGGCAAGGTCGCCACATTTCCGGCAAGGTCGCCGTAATTCCGGCAAGGTCGCCACAAATCCGGCAAGGTCGCCATTTTTCCGGCATGGACGCCATAAATTCGGCAAGGTCGCCATAAATCCGGCCAGGTCGCCACAAATCCAGCAGGGTCGCCACAATGCGGCAAGGTCGCCACATTTCCGGCAAGGTCGTCACATTTCCGGCAAGGTCGCCATATTTCCTGCAAGGTTGCCACAAATCCGGCAATGTCGCCATATTTCCGTCAAGGTCGCCATAAATTCGGCTAGTTCGCCACAAATCCGGCAAGGTCGGCACATTTCCGGCAAGGTCGCCATGAATCCGGCAAGGTCTCCACAAGTCCGGCAAGGTCGCCACATTTCCGGCAAGGTCGCCATAAATCCGGCAAGGTCGCCACAAATCCCACAAGGTCGCCATAATTCCGGCAAGGTCGCCACAAATCCGGCAAGGTCGCCACATTTGCGGCAAGGTCGCAATTAATACGGCAAGGTCGCCACAAATACGGCAAGGTCGCCACAATTCCGGCAAGGTCGCCATAAATCCGTCATGGTCGCCACAAATCCGGTAAGGTCGCCACATCCCCCGGCAAGGTCGCCATAAATCCGACAAGGTCGCCACAAATCCGTCAAGGTCGCCACATTTCAGGCAAGGTCGCCATAAATCGGGCAAGGTCGCCACAAATCCGGCAAGCTCGCCACATTTCCGGCAAGGTCGCCATTAATCCGGGAATGTCGCCATAAAACCGGCAAGGTCGCCACATTCCTGGCAAGGTCGCCATAAATGCGGCAAGGTCGCCGCAAATCCGGCAAGGTCGCCACATTTCCGGCAAGGTCGCCATAAATCCGGCAAGGTCGCCACAAATCCAGCAAGGTCGCCACAAATGCGGCAATGTCGCCACATTTCCGGCAAGGTCGCCATAAATCCGGCAAGTTCGCCACAAATCCGACAAGGTCGCCATAAATCCGGCAAGGTCGCCACATTTCCGGCAAGATCGCCATAAATCCGGATAGGTCGCCAGAAATCCGCCAAGTTCACTACATTTCCGGCAAGGTCGCCATAAATCCGGCAAGGTCGCCACAAATCCGGCAAGGTCGCCACATTTCCGGCAAGGTCGCCATATTTCCGGCAAGGTCACCATAAATCCGGCAATGTCTCCACAAATGCGGCAAGGTCGCCATATTTCCGGCAAGGTCGCCATTAATCCGGCAAGGTCGCCACGAATACGGCAAGGTCGCCACAAATCCGGCAATGTTGCCATATTTCCGGCTAGGTCGCCATAAATCCGGCAAGGTCGCCACAAAATCCGGCTAGGTCGCAATATTTCCGGCAAGGTCGCCATTAATCCGGCAAGGACGCCCCAAGTCCGGCAAGGTCGCCACATTTCCGGCAAGGTCGCCAAAGATCCGGCAACGTCGCCACAAACCAGGCAAGGTCGCCACATTTCCGGCGAGTTCCCCATACATCCGACAAAGTCGCCAAAAATCCGGCAAGATCGCAACATTTCCGTCGAGGTCGCCATAAATTCGGCAAAGTCGCCACATATCCGGCAAGATCGCCACATTCCCGGCGAGGTCGCCAACAATCCGGCAAGGTCGCCACAAATCCGGCAAGGTCGCCATATTTCCGGCAAGGACGCCATAAATCCGGCAAGGTCGCCACAAATTCGTCAAGGTTTCCATATACCCGGAAAGGCCACAATAAATCCGGCAAGGACGCCACAAATCCGGCAACGTCGCCATATTTCCGGCAAGTTCGTCGTAATTCCTGCAAGGTCGCCACAAATCCGACAAGGTCGCCATTTTTCCGGCATGGTCGCCATAAATTCGGCAAGGTCGCCATAAATCCGGCAAGGTCGCCACAAATCCAGCAGGGTCGCCACAAATCCGGCAAGGACGCCACATTTCCGGCAAGGTCGCCACAAATGCGGCAAGGTCGCCATAAATCCGGCAAGGTCGCCTTATTTCCGGCAAGGTCGCCATAAATCCGGCGAGGCCGCCATATTTCCGGCGATGTCTCCATAAATCCGGCAAGGTCGCCATAATTCCGGCGAGGTCGCCATATTTCCGGTAAAGTCGCCATAAATCCGGCAAGTTCGCCATAAATCTGCAAAGTCGCCATCACTTCGGCACGTCGCCTTATTTCCGGCACGGTCGCCATAAATCCGGCTAGGACGCCATAAATCCGGCAAGGTCGCCATATTTCACGCAAGGTTGCCACAAATCCGGCAATGTCGCCATATTTCCGTCAAGGTCGCCATAAATTCGGCAAGGTCGCCACAAATTCGACAAGGTCGCAACATTTCGGCAAGGTCCCCAGAAATCCAGCATCGTCTCCACAAATCCGGCAAGGTCGCCACATTTCCGGCAAGGTCGCCATGAATCCGGCAAGGTCTCCACAAGTCCGGCAAGGTCGCCACATTTCCGACAAGGTCGCCGTAATTCCGGCAAGGTCGCCACAAATCCGGCAAGGTCGCCATTTTTCCGGCATGGTCGCCATAAATTCGGCAAGGTCGCCATAAATCCGGCAAGGTCGCCACAAATCCAGCAGGGTCGCCACAAATGCGGCAAGGTCGCCACATTTCCAGCAAGGTCGTCACATTTCCGGCAAGGTCGCCATTAATCCGGGAATGTCGCCATAAATCCGGCAAGGTCGCCACATTCCCGGCAAGGTCGCCATAAATCCGGCAAGGTCGCCACATATCCGGCAAGGTCGCCACATTTCCGGCAAGGTCGCCATAGATCCGGCAAGGTCGCCACAAATGCGGCAAGGTCGCCATAAATCCGGCAAGGTCGCCATATTTCCGGCAAGGTCGCCATAAATCCGGCGAGGTCGCCATATTTCCGGCGATGTCTCCATAAATCCGGCAAGGTCGCCATAATTCCGGCGAGGTCGCCATATTTCCGGTAAAGTCGCCATAATTCCGGCAAGTTCGCCATAAATCTGCAGTCGCCATCACTTCGGCACGTCGCCGTATTTCCGGCACGGTCGCCATAAATCCGGCTAGGACGCCATAAATCCGGCAAGGTCGCCATATTTCCGTCAAGGTCGCCATAATTTCGGCAATGTCGCCACAAATTCGACAAGGTCGCAACATTTTGGCAAGGTCCCCAGAAATCCAGCATCGTCGCCACAAATCCGGCAAGGTCTCCACAAGTCCGGCAAGGTCGCCACATTTCCGGCAAGGTCGCCATAAATCCGGCAAGGTCGCCACAAATCCCACAAGGTCGCCATAAATCCGGCAAGGTCGCCACAAATCCGGCAAGGTCGCCACATTTGCGGCAAGGTCGCAATTAATACGGCAAGGTCGCCACAAATACGGCAAGGTCGCCACAATTCCGGCAAGGTCGCCATAAATCCGTCATGGTCGCCACAAATCCGGTAAGGTCGCCACATCCCCGGCAATGTCGCCATAAATCCGACAAGGTCGCCACAAATCCGGCAAGGTCTCCACATTTCCGGCAAGGTCGCCATGAATCCGGCAAGGTCTCCACAAGTCCGGCAAGGTCGCCACATTTCCGCCAAGATCGCCATAAATCCGGCAAGGTCGCCACAAATCCCACAAGGTCGCCATAAATCCGGCAAGGACGCCACAAATCCGGCAAGGTCGCCACATTTGCGGCAAGGTCGCAATTAATAAGGCAAGGTCTCCACAAGTCGGGCAAGGTCGCCACATTTCCGGCAAGGTCGCCATAAATCCGGCAAGGTCGCCACAAATCCCACAAGGTCGCCATAAATCCGGCAAGGTCGCCACAAACCGGCAAGGTCGCCACATTTGCGACAAGGTCGCAATTAATACGGCAAGGTCGCCACAAATACGGCAAGGTCGCCACAATTCCGGCAAGGTCGCCATAAATCCGTCATGGTCGCCACAAATCCGGTAAAGTCGCCACATCCCCGGCAAGGTCGCCATAAATCCGGCAAGGTCGCCACAAATCCGTCAAGGTCGCCACATTTCAGGCAAGGTCGCCATAAACCCGGCAAGGTCGCCACAATCCGGCAAGGTCGCCACATTTCCGGCAAGGTCGCCATTAATCCTGGAATGTCGCCATAAATCCGGCAATGTCGCCACATTCCCGGCAAGGTCGCCATAAATCCTGCAAGGTCGCCGCAAATCCGGCAAGGTGGCCACATATCCAACAAGGTCGCCACAAATGCGGCAAGGTCGGCACATTTCCGGCAAGGCCGCCATAAATCCGGCGTTCGCCACAAATCCGACAAGTTCGTCATAAATCCGGCAAGGTTACCATAAATCCGGCAAGGTCGCCACATTTCCGGCAAGGTCGCCATATTTCCGGCAAGGTCACCATAAATCCGGCAAGGTCGCCATATTTCCGGCAAGGTCGCCATAAATCCGGCGAGGTCGCCATATTTCCTGCGATGTCTCCATAAATACGGCAAGGTCGCCATAATTCCGGCGAGGTCGCCATATTTCCGGTAAAGTCGCCATAAATCCGGCAAGTTCGCCATAAATCTGCAAAGTCGCCATCACTTCGGCACGGTCGCCGTATTTCCGGCACGGTCGCCATAAATCCGGCTAGGACGCCATAAATCCGGCAAGGTCGCCATATATCCGGCAAGGTTGCCACAAATCCGGCAATGTCGCCATATTTCCGTCAAGGTCGCCATAAATTCGGCAAGGTCGTCACAAATCCGGCAAGGTCGCAACATTTCGGCAAGGTCGCCAGAAATCCAGCATCGTCGCCACAAATCCGGTAAGGTCTCCACATTTCCGGCAAGGTCGCCATGAATCCGGCAAGGTCTCCACAAGTCCGGCAAGGTCGCCACATTTCCGCCAAGGTCGCCATAAATCCGGCAAGGTCGCCACAAATCCCACAAGGTCGCCATAAATCCGGCAAGGTCGCCACAAATCCGACAAGGTCGCCACATTTGCGGCAAGGTCGCAATTAATACGGCAAGGTCGCAACAAATACGGCAAGGTCGCCATAATTCCGGCAAGGTCGCCATAAACCCATCATGTTCGCCACAAATCCGGTAAGGTCGCCACATCCCCGGCAAGGTCGCCATAAATCCGGCAAGGTCGCCACAAATCCGTCAAGGTGGCCACATTCCAGGCAAGGTCGCCATAAACCCGGCAAGGTCGCCACAAATCCGGCAAGGTCGCCACAAATGCGGCAAGGTCGCCATAAATCCGGCAAGGTCGCCATATTTCCGGCAAGGTCGCCATAAATCCGGCGAGGTCGCCATATTTCCGGCGATGTCTCCATAGATCCGGCAAGGTCGCCATAATTCCGGCGAGGTCGCCATATTTCCGGTAAAGTCGCCATAAATCCGGCAAGTTCGCCATAAATCTGCAAAATCGCCATCACTTCGGCACGGTCGCCGTATTTCCGGCACGGTCGCCATAAATCCGGCTAGGACGCCATAAATCATGCAAGGTCGCCATATTTCCGGCAAGGTTGCCACAAATACGGCAATGTCGCCATATTTCCGTCAAGGTCGCCATAAATTCGGCAAGGTCGTCACAAATCCGGCAAGGTCGCAACATTTCGGCAAGGTCGCCAGAAATCCAGCATCGTCGCCACAAATCCGGTAAGGTCTCCACATTTCCGGTAAGGTCGCCATGAATCCGGCAAGGTCTCCACAAGTCCGGCAAGGTCGCCACATTTCCGCCAAGGTCGCCATAAATCCGGCAAGGTCGCCACAAATCCCACAAGGTCGCCATAAATCCGGCAAGGTCGCCACAAATCCGGCAAGGTCGCCACATTTGCGGCAAGGTCGCAATTAATACGGCAAGGTCGCAACAAATACGGCAAGGTCGCCACAATTCCGGCAAGGTCGCCATAAATCCGTCATTGTCGCCACAAATCCGGTAAGGTCGCCACATCCCCGGCAAGGTCGCCATAAATCCAGCAAGGTCGCCACAAATCCGTCAAGGTCGCCACATTTCAGGCAAGGTCGCCATAAACCCGGCAAGGTCGCCACAAATCCGGCAAGGTCGCCACATTCCGGCAAGGTCGCCATTAATCCGGGAATGTCGCCATAAATCCGGCAATGTCGCCACAAATCCGGCAAGGTCGCCACATTTGCGGCAAGGTCGCAATTAATACGGCAAGGTCGCAACAAATACGGCAAGGTCGCCACAATTCCGGCAAGGTCGCTATAAATCCGTCATGGTCGCCACAAATCCGGTAAGGTCGCCACATCCCCGGCAAGGTCGCCATAAATCCGGCAATGTCGCCACAAATCCGTCAAGGTCGCCACATTTCAGGCAAGGTCGCCATAAACCCGGCAAGGTCGCCACAAATCCGGCAAGGTCGCCACATTTCCGGCAAGGTCGCCATTAATCCGGGAATGTCGCCATAAATCCGGCAATGTCGCCACATTCCCGGCAAGGTCGCCATAAATCCGGCAAGGGTCGCCGCAAATCCGGCAAGGTGGCCACATTTCCAGCAAGGTCGCCACAAATGCGGCAAGGTCGGCACATTTCCGGCAAGGCCGCCATAAATCCGGCGTTCGCCACATATCCGACAAGGTCGTCATAAATCCGGCAAGGTCGCCACATTTCCGGCAAGATCGCCATAAATCCGGCAAGGTCGCCACAAATCCGGCAAGGTATCCACATTTCCGGCAAGGTCGTCATAAATCCGGCAAGGTTACCATAAATCCGGCAAGGTCGCCACAGTTCCGGCAAGGTCGCCATATTTCCGGCAAGGTCACCATAAATCCGGCAAGGTCGCCACAAATGCGGCAAGGTGGCCATATTTCCTGCAAGGTCGCCATAAATCCGGCATGGTCGCCACGACTCCGGCAAGGTCGCCACAAATCCGGCAAGGTTGCCATATTTCCCGCTAGGTCGCCATACATCCGGCAAGGTCGCCACAAATCCGTCAAGGTCGCTATATTTCCGGCAAGGTCGCCATAAACCCGGCAAGGTCGCCACAAATCCGGCAAGGTCGCCACATTTCCGGCAAGGTCGCCATTAATCCGGGAATGTCGCCATAAATCCGGCAATGTCGCCACATTCCCGGCAAGGTCGCCATAAATCCGGCAAGGTCGCCGCAAATCCGGCAAGGTGGCCACATTTCCAGCAAGGTCGCCACAAATGCGGCAAGGTCGGCACATTTCCGGCAAGGCCGCCATAAATCCGGCGTTCGCCACATATCCGACAAGGTCGTCATAAATCCCGGCAAGGTCGCCACATTTCCGGCAAGATCGCCATAAATCCGGCAAGGTCGCCACAAATCCGGCAAGGTATCCACATTTCCGGCAAGGTCGCCATAAATCCGGCAAGGTTACCATAAATCCGGCAAGGTCGCCACAGTTCCGGCAAGGTCGCCATATTTCCGGCAAGGTCACCATAAATCCGGCAAGGTCGCCACAAATGCGGCAAGGTGGCCATATTTCCTGCAAGGTCGCCATAAATCCGGCATGGTCGCCACGACTCCGGCAAGGTCGCCACAAATCCGGCAAGGTTGCCATATTTCCCGCTAGGTCGCCATACATCCGGCAAGGTCGCCACAAATCCGTCAAGGTCGCTATATTTCCGGCAAGGTCGCCATAAACCCGGCAAGATCGCCACAAATCCGGCAAGGTCGCCACATTTCCGGCAAGTCGCCGTAAATCCGGCAAGGTCGCCACAAATGCGGCAAGGTCGCCATAAATCCGGCAAGGTCGCCATATTCCCGGCAAGGTCGCCATTAATCCGGGAATGTCGCCATAAAACCGGCAAGGTCGCCACATTCCTGGCAAGGTCGCCATAAATGCGGCAAGGTCGCCGCAAATCCGGCAAGGTCGCCACATTTCCAGCAAGGTCGCCATAAATCCGGCAAGGTCGCCATAAATGCGGCAAGGTCGCCGCAAATCCGGCAAGGTCGCCATAAATCCGGCAAGGTCGCCACAAAATCCAGCAAGGTCGCCACAAATCCGGCAATGTCGCCACATTTCCGGCAAGGTCGCCATAAATCCGGCAAGTTCGCCACAAATCCGACAAGGTCGCCATAAATCCGGGAAGGTCGCCACATTTCCGGCAAGATCGCCATAAATCCGGCAGGTTCACCACAAACCCGCCAAGTTCACCACATTTCCGGCAAGGTCACCATAAATCCGGCAATGTCGCCACAAATGCGGCAAGGTCGCCATATTTCCAGCAAGGTCGCCATTAATCCGGCAAGGTCGCCACGAATACGGCAAGGTCGCCACAAATCCGGCAATGTTGCCATATTTCCCGGCTAGGTCGCCATAAATCCGGCAAGGTCGCCACAAATCCGGCTAGGTCGCAATATTTCCGGCAAGGTCGCCATGAATCCGGCAAGGACGCCCCAAGTCCGGCAAGGTCGCCATATTGCCGGCAAGGTCGCCATAAATCCGACAAGGTCGCCACAAATCCGGCAAGGTCGCCACATTTCCGGCAAGGTCGCCAAAGATCCGGCAACGTCGCCACAAACCAGGCAAGGTCGCCACATTTCTGGCGAGTTCCCCATACATCCGACAAAGTCGCCAAAAAATCCGGCAAGATCGCAACATTTCCGTCGAGGTCGCCATAAATTCGGCAAAGTCGCCACATATCCGGCAAGATCGCCACATTCCCGGCGAGGTCGCCAACAATCCGGCAAGGTCGCCACAAATCCGGCAAGGTCGCCATATTTCCGGCAAGGACGCCATAAATCCGGCAAGGTCGCCACAAATTCGTCAAGGTCTCCATATTCCCGCCAAGGCCACAATAAATCCGGCAAGGACGCAACAAATCCGGCAACGTCGCCATATTTCCGGCAAGTTCGCCGTAATTCCTGCAAGGTCGCCACAAATCCGGCAAGGTCGCCATTTTTCCGGCATGGTCGCCATAAGTTCGGCAAGGTCGCCATAAATCCGGCAAGGTCGCCACAAATCCAGCAGGGTCGCCACAAATGCGGCAAGGCCGTCACATTTCCGGCAAGGTCGTCACATTTCCGGCAAGGTCGCCATTAATCCGGGAATGTCGCCATAAATCCGGCAAGGTCGCCACAAATCCGGCAAGGTCGCTACATTTCCGGCAAGGTCGCCACAAATGCGGCAAGGTCGCCATAAATCCGGCAAGGTCGCCATATTTCCGGCAAGGTCGCCATAAATCCGGTAAAGTCGCCATAAATCCGGCAAGTTCGCCATAAATCTGCAAAGTCGCCATCACTTCGGCACGTCGCCGTATTTCCGGCACGGTCGCCATAAATCCGGCTAGGACGCCATAAATCCGGCAAGGTCGCCATATTTCACGCAAGGTTGCCACAAATCCGGCAATGTCGCCATATTTCCGTCAAGGTCGCCATAAATTCGGCAAGGTCGCCACAAATTCGACAAGGTCGCAACATTTCGGCAAGGTCCCCAGAAATCCAGCATCGTCTCCACAAATCCGGCAAGGTCGCCCACATTTCCGGCAAGGTCGCCATGAATCCGGCAAGGTCTCCTCAAGTCCGGAATGTCGCCACATTTCCGGCAAGGTCGCCGTAATTCCGGCAAGGTCGCCACAAATCCGGCAAGGTCGCCATTTTTCCGGCATGGTCTCCATAAATTCGGCAAGGTCGCCATAAATCCGGCAAGGTCGCCACAAATCCAGCAGGGTCGCCACAAATGCGGCAAGGACGCCACATTTCCAGCAAGGTCGTCACATTTCCGGCAAGGTCGCCATTAATCCCGGAATGTCGCCATAAATCCGGCAAGGTCGCCACATTCCCGGCAAGGTCGCCATAAATCCGGCAAGGTCGCCACATATCCGGCAAGGTCGCCACATTTCCTGCAAGGTCGCCATAAATCCGGCAAGGTCGCCACAAATGCGGCAAGGTCGCCATAAATCCGGCAAGGTCGCCATATTTCCGGCAAGGTCACCATAAATCCGGCGAGGTCGCCATATTTCCGGCGATGTCTCCATAAATCCGGCAAGGTCGCCATAATTCCGGCGAGGTCGCCACATCCCCGGCAAGGTAGCCATAAATCCGGCAAGGTCGCCACAAATCCGTCAAGGTCGCCACATTTCAAGCAAGGTCGCCATAAATCCGGCAAGGTCGCCACAAATCCGGCAAGGTCGCCACATTTACGGCAAGGTCGCCATTAATCCGGGAATGTCGCAAATAAATCCGGCAAGGTGGCCACATTCCGGGCAAGATCGCCATAAATCCGGCAAGGTCGTCACAAATCCGGCAAGGTCGCCACATTTCCGGCAAGGTCGCCATAAATCCGGCAAGGTCGCCACAAATCCGGCAAGGTCGCCACATTTCCGGCAATGTCGCCATATTTCCGGCAAGGTCACCATAAATCCGGCAAGGTCGCCACAAATGCAGCAAGTCGCCATAAATCCGGCGAGGTCGCCATATTTCCGGCGAGGTCGCCATAAATCCGGCAAGGTCGCCATAATTCCGGCGATGTCGCCATATTTCCGGCAAAGTCGCCATAAATCCGGCAAGTTTGCCATAAATCTGCAAAGTCGCCATAACTCCGGCAAGGTCGCCACAAATACGGCAAGGTCGCCACAAATCCGGCAACGTTGCCATATTTCCGGCTAGGTCGCCATAAATCCGGCAAGGTCGCCACAAATCCGGCTAGGTCGCAATATTTCCGGCAAGGTCGCCATAAATCCGGCAAGGACGCCCCAAGTCCGGCAAGGTCGCCATATTGCCGGCAAGGTCGCCATAAATCCGACATGGTCGCCACAAATCCGGCAAGGTCGCCACATTTCCGGCAAGTTCGCCAAAGATCCGGCAACGTCACCACAAACCAAACAAGGTCGCCACATTTCCGGCGAGTTCCCCATACATCCGACAAAGTCGCCAAAAATCCGGCAAGATCGCAACATTTCCGTCGAGGTCGCCATAAATTCGGCAAAGTCGCCACATATCCGGCAAGATCGCCACATTCCCGGCGAGGTCGCCAACAATCCGGCAAGGTCGCCACAAATCCGGCAAGGTCGCCTATTTCCGGCAAGGACGCCATAAATCCGGCAAGGTCGCCACAAATTCGTCAAGGTCTCCATATTCCCGGCAAGGCTGCAATAAATCCGGCAAGGACGCCACAAATCCGGCAAGGTCGCCATATTCCCGGCAAGGTCGCCATAAATCCCACAAGGTCGCCACAAATCCGGCAAGGTCGCCACATTTCCGGCAAGGTCGCCATGAATCCGGCAAGGTCTCCTCAAGTCCGGCAATGTCGCCACATTTCCGGCAAGGTCGCCGTAATTCCGGCAAGGTCGCCACAAATCCGGCAAGGTCGCCATTTTTCCGGCATGGTCTCCATAAATTCGGCAAGGTCGCCATAAATCCGGCAAGGTCGCCACAAATCCAGCAGGGTCGCCACAAATGCGGCAAGGACGCCACATTTCCAGCAAGGTCGTCACATTTCCGGCAAGGTCGCCATTAATCCCGGAATGTCGCCATAAATCCGGCAAGGTCGCCACATTCCCGGCAAGGTCGCCATAAATCCGGCAAGGTCGCCACATATCCGGCAAGGTCGCCACATTTCCTGCAAGGTCGCCATAATCCGGCAAGGTCGCCACAAATGCGGCAAGGTCGCCATAAATCCGGCAAGGTCGCCATATTTCCGGCAAGGTCACCATAAATCCGGCGAGGTCGCCATATTTCCGGCGATGTCTCCATAAATCCGGCAAGGTCGCCATAATTCCGGCGAGGTCGCCACATCCCCGGCAAGGTAGCCATAAATCCGGCAAGGTCGCCACAAATCCGTCAAGGTCGCCACATTTCAAGCAAGGTCGCCATAAATCCGGCAAGGTCGCCACAAATCCGGCAAGGTCGCCACATTTACGGCAAGGTCGCCATTAATCCGGGAATGTCGCAATAAATCCGGCAAGGTGGCCACATTCCGGGCAAGATCGCCATAAATCCGGCAAGGTCGTCACAAATCCGGCAAGGTCGCCACATTTCCGGCAATGTCGCCATATTTCCGGCAAGGTCACCATAAATCCGGCAAGGTCGCCACAAATGCAGCAAGGTCGCCATAAATCCGGCGAGGTCGCCATATTTCCGGCGAGGTCGCCATAAATCCGGCAAGGTCGCGATAATTCCGGCGATGTCGCCATATTTCCGGCAAAGTCGCCATAAATCCGGCAAGTTTGCCATAAATCTGCAAAGTCGCCATAAATCCGGCAAGGTCGCCACAAATACGGCAAGGTCGCCACAAATCCGGCAACGTTGCCATATTTCCGGCTAGGTCGCCATAAATCCGGCAAGGTCGCCACAAATCCGGCTAGGTCGCAATATTTCCGGCAAGGTCGCCATAAATCCGGCAAGGACGCCCCAAGTCCGGCAAGGTCGCCATATTGCCGGCAAGGTCGCCATAAATCCGACATGGTCGCCACAAATCCGGCAAGGTCGCCACATTTCCGGCAAGGTCGCCAAAGATCCGGCAACGTCACCACAAACCAGGCAAGGTCGCCACATTTCCGGCGAGTTCCCCATACATCCGACAAAGTCGCCAAAAATCCGGCAAGATCGCAACATTTCCGTCGAGGTCGCCATAAATTCGGCAAAGTCGCCACATATCCGGCAAGATCGCCACATTCCCGGCGAGGTCGCCAACAATCCGGCAAGGTCGCCACAAATCCGGCAAGGTCGCCTATTTCCGGCAAGGACGCCATAAATCCGGCAAGGTCGCCACAAATTCGTCAAGGTCTCCATATTCCCGGCAAGGCCGCAATAAATCCGGCAAGGACTCCACAAATCCGGCAAGGTCGCCATATTCCCGGCAAGGTCGCCATAAATCCCACAAGGTCGCCACAAATCCGGCAAGGTCGCCACATTTCCGGCAAGGTCGCCAAAGATCCGGCAACGTCGCCACAAACCAGGCAAGGTCGCCACATTTCCGGCGAGTTCCCCATACATCCGGCAAGGTCGCCACAAATCCAGCAGGGTCCGCCACAAATGCGGCAAGGTCGCCACATTTCCGGCAAGGTCGTCACATTTCCGGCAAGGTCGCCATTAATCCGGGAATGTCGCCATAAATCCGGCAAGGTCGCCACAAATACGGCAAGGTCGCCACAAATCCGGCAACGTTGCCATATTTCCGGATAGGTCACCAATAAATCCGGCAAGGTCGCCACAAATCCGGCTAGGTCGCAATATTTCCGGCAAGGTCGCCATAAATCCGGCAAGGACGCCCCAAGTCCGGCAAGGTCGCCATATTGCCGGCAAGGTCGCCATAATCCGACATGGTCGCCACAAATCCGGCAAGGTCGCCACATTTCCGGCAAGGTCGCCAAAGATCCGGCAACGTCGCCACAAACCAGGCAAGGTCGCCACATTTCCGGCGAGTTCCCCATACATCCGACAAAGTCGCCAAAAATCCGGGAAGATTCCCAACATTTCCGTCGAGGTCGCCATAAATCGGCAAAGTCGCCACATATCCGGCAAGATCGCCACATTCCCGGCGAGGTCGCCACAATCGGCAAGGTTGCCACAAATCCGGCAAGGTCGCCTATTTCCGGCAAGGACGCCATAAATCCGGCAAGGTCGCCACAAATTCGTCAAGGTCTCCATATTCCCGGCAAGGCCGCAATAAATCCGGCAAGGACGCCACAAATCCGGCAAGGTCGCCATATTCCCGGCAAGGTCGCCATAAATCCGACAAGGTCGCCACAAATCCGGCAAGGTCGCCACATTTCCGGCAAGGTCGCCAAAGATCCGGCAACGTCGCCACAAACCAGGCAAGGTCGCCACATTTCCGGCGAGTTCCCCATACATCCGACAAGGTCGCCACAAATCCAGCAGGGTCGCCACAAATGCGGCAAGGTCGCCACATTTCCGGCAAGGTCGTCACATTTCCGGCAAGGTCGCCATTAATCCGGGAATGTCGCCATAAATCCGGCAAGGTCGCCACATTCCCGGCAAGGTCGCCATAAATCCGGCAAGGTCGCCACAAATCCGGCAAGGTCGCCACATTTCCGGCAAGGTCGCCACAAATGCGGCAAGGTCGCCATAAATCCGGCAAGGTCGCCATATTTCCGGCAAGGTCGCCATAAATCCGGCGAGGTCGCCATATTTCCGGCGATGTCTCCATAAATCCGGCAAGGTCGCCATAATTCCTGCGAGGTCGCCATATTTCCGGTAAAGTCGCCATAAATCCGGCCAAGTTCGCCATAAATCTGCAAAGTCGCCATCACTTCGGCACGTCGCCGTATTTCCGGCACGGTCGCCATAAATCCGGCTAGGACGCCATAAATCCGGCAAGGTCGCCATATTTCCTGCAAGGTTGCCACAAATCCGGCAATGTCGCCATATTTCCGTCAAGGTCGCCATAAATTCGGCAAGGTCGCCACAAATTCGACAAGGTCGCAACATTTCGGCAAGGTCCCCAGAAATCCATCATCGTCGCCACAAATCCGACAAGGTCGCCACATTTCCGGCAATGTCGCCATAAATTCGGCAATGTCGCATATTTCCGGCAAGGTCGCCGTAAATCCGGCAAGGTCGCCTCAAATCCGGCAAGGTCGCTTCATTTCCGGCAAGTCGCCATGTATCCGGGAAGGTCGCCAAGATTCCGGCAAGGTCGCCACAAGTCCGGCAAGGTCGCGTCAAATCCGGCAAGGTCGCCACATTTCCGGCAAGGTCGACATAGATCCAGCAAGGTCGCCACAAGTCCGGCAAAGGCGCCATAAATCCGGCAAGGACGCCACAAATCCCACAAGGTCGCCATAAATCCGGCAAGGTCGCCACAAATCTGGCAAGCGCCACATTTGCGGCAAAGTCGCCAGAAATCCGGCATCGTCGCCACAAATCCAGCAAGGTCGCCACATTTCCGGTAAGGTCGCCATGAATCCGGCAAGGTCGCCACATTTCCGGCAAGGTCGCCATAAATCCAGCAAGGTCGCCACAAATCCCACAAGGTCCCATAAATCCGGCAAGGTCACAACAAATCCGGCAACGTCGCCACATTTGCGGTAAGGTCGCCATTAATCCGGCAAGGTCGGCACAAATAAGGCAAGGTCCCCATAAATCCGGCAAGGTCGCAACAAATCCGGCAACGTCGCCACATTTGCGGCAAGGTCGCCATTAATCCGGCAAGGTCGCCACAAATAAGGCAAGGTGGCCACAATTCCGGCAAGGTCGCCATAAATCCGGCAAGGTCGCCACAAATCCGGCAAGGTCGCCACATTTACGGCAAGGTCGCCATTAATCCGGGAATGTCGCCATAAATCCGGCAAGGTCGGCACATTCCGGGCAAGATCGCCATAAATCCGGCAAGGTCGCCATAAATCCGGCAAGTTCGCCACATTTCCGGCAACGTCGCCATAAATCCGGCAAGGTCGCCACAAATCCAGGAGGGTCGCCACATTTCCGGCAAGGTCGCCATAAATCCGGCAAGGTCACCATAAATCCAGCAAGGTCGCCACATTTCAGGCAAGGTAGCCATAATTCCGGCAAGGTCACCATAAATCCGGCAAGGTCGCCACAAATGCGGCAAGGTGGCCATATTTCCGGCAAGGTCGCCATAAATCCGGCATGGTCGCCACAAATCCGGCAAGGTCGCCACAAATCCGACAAGGTTGCCATATTTCCCGCTAGGTCGCCATAAATCCGGCAAGGTCGCCACAAATCCGTCAAGGTCGCTATATTTCCGGCAAGGTCGCCATAAACCCGGCTAGGTCGCCACAAATCCGGCACGGTCGCCACATTTCCGGCGAGGTCGCCATACATCCGGCAAAGTCGCCAAAGATCCGGCAAGATCGCAACATTTCCGTCGAGGTCGCAATAAATCCGGCAAGGTCGCCACATTCCCGGCGAGGTCGCCAACTATCCGGCAAGTCGCCACATATCCCGCAAGGTCGCCATAAACCCGGCGAGGCCGCCATTTTTCCGGCAAGGTCGCCACAAATCCGGCAAGGTCGCCACATTTCCGGCAAGGTCGCCATTAATCCGGCAAGGTCGCCACAAATCCAGCAAGTTCGCCACAAATGCGGCAAGGTCGCCACATCCCCGGTAAGGTCGCCATAAATCCGGCAAGGTCGCCACAAATCTGGGAAGCTCGCCAAATATCCGGCAATGTCGCCATATTTCCGACGAGGTCACCATAAATCCGGCAAGGTCGCCATAATTCCGGCGAGGTCGCCATCTTTCCGGCAAAGTCTCCATCAATCCGGCAAGGTCGCCATAAACCTGCAAAGTCGCCATAACTCCGACAAGGTCGCCGTATTTCCGGCATGTTCGACATAAATCCGGCTAGGACGCCATAAATCCGGTAAGGTCGCCATATTTCCGGCAAGGTTGCCACAAATCCGGCAAGGTCGCCATATTTCCGTCAAGGTCGCCATAAATTCGGCAGGGTCGCAATATTTCCGGCAAGGTCGCCATCAATCCGGCAAGGTCGCCTCAAATCCGGCAAGGTCGCCATATTTCCGGCAAGGTCGCCATACATCCGGCAAGGTCGCCAAAAATCCGGCAAGATCGCAACATTTCCGTGGAGGTCGCCATAAATCCGGCAAGGTCGCCACATATCCGGCAAGGTCACTACATTCCCGGCGAGGTCGCCAAAAATCCGGCAAGGTCGCCACAAATCCGGCAAGGTCGCCATATTTCCGGCAAGGTCGCCTTAAATCCGGCAAGGTCGCCACAAATCCGGCAAGGTCGCCATATTTCCGGCAAAGTCGCCATAAGTCCGGCAAGGTGCGTCAAATCCGGCAAGGTCGCCACATTTCATTTCAAGGTAGTCATAAATTCGGCAAGGTCGCGTCAAATCCGGCAAGGTCGCCACATTTCCGGCAAGGTCGCCATGAATCCGGCAAGGTCGCCATAAGTCCGGCAAGGTCGCCATAAGTCCGGCAAGGTCCCGTCAAATCCGGCAAGGTCGCCACATTTCCTGCAAGGTCGCCATAGATCAGGCAAGGTCGCCACAAGGCCGGCAAGGTCGCCATAAATCCGGCAAGGTCGCCACAAACCCCACAAGGTCGCCATAAATCCAGCAAGGTCGCCACAAATCCCACAAGGTCCCCATAAATCCGGCAAGGTCGCAAAAAAATACGACAACGTCGCCACATTTGCGGCAAGGTCGCCATAAATCCGGCAAGGTCGCCACAAATAAGGCAAGGTCGCCACAATTCCGGCAAGGTCACCATAAATCCGGCAAGGTCGCCACAAATCCGGCAAGGTCGCCACATTTACGGCAAGGTCGCCGTTAATCCGGGAATGTTGCCATAAATCCGGCAAGGTCGCCACATTCCGGGCAAGATCGCCATAAATCCGGCAAGGTCGCCATAAATCCGGCAAGGTCGCCACATTTCCGGCAAGGTCGCCATAAATCCGGCAAGGTCGCCACAAATCCTGCAGGGTCGCCACATTTCCGGCAAGGTCGCCATAAATCCGGCAAGGTCACCATAAATCCGGCAAGGTCGCCACATTTCCGGCAAAGTCGCCATAATTCCGGCAAGGTCACCATAAATCCGGCAAGGTCGCCACAAATGCGGCAAGGTGGCCATATTTCCGGCAAGGTCGCCATAAATCAGGCATGGTCGCCACAAATCCGGCAAGTTCGCCTCAAATCCGGCAAGTTTGCCATATTTCCCGCTTGGTCGCCAGAAATGCGGCAAGGTCGCCACAAATCCGTCAAGGTCGCTATTTCCGTCAAGGTCGCCATAAACCCGGCTAGGTCGCCACAAATACGGCACGGTCGCCACATTTCCGGCGAGGTCGCCATACATCCTGCAAAGTCGCCAAAAATGCGGCAAGATCGCAACATTTCCGTCGAGGTCGCAATAAATCCGGCAAGGTCGCCACATTCCCTGCGAGGTCGCCAACTATCCGGCAAGTACGCCACATATCCCGCAAGGTCGCCATAAACCCGGCGAGGCCGCCATTTTTCCGGCAAGGTCGCCACAAATCCGGCAAGGTCGCTACATTTCCGGCAAGGTCGCCATTAATCCGGCAAGGTCGCCACAAATCCAGCAAGTTCGCCACCAATGCGGCAAGGTCGCCACATCCCCGGCAAGGTCGCCATAAATCCGGCACTATCGCCACAAATCTGGGAAGCTCGCCACATATCCGGCAATGTCGCCATATTTGCGGCAAGGTCACCATAAATCCGGCAAGGTCGCCAAAAATGCGGCAAGGTCGCCATAAATCCGGCAAGGTCGCCATATTTCCGGCAAGGTCGCCATAAATACGACGAGGTCGCCATATTTCCGACGAGGTCACCATAAATCCGGCAAGGTAGCCATAATTCCGGCGAGGTCGCCATCTTTCCAGCAAAGTCGCCATAAATCCGGCAACGTCGCCATAACCTGCAAAGTCGCCATAACTCCGGCAAGGTCGCCGTATTTCCGGCATGTTCGACATAAATCCGGCTAGGACGCCATAAATCCGGCAAGGTCGCCATATTTCCGGCATGGTTTGACACAAATCCGGCAAGGTCGCCATATTTTCGTCAAGGTCGCCTTAAATTCGGCAAGGTCGCAATATTTCCGACAAGGTCGCCATAAATCCGGCAAGGTCGCCTCAAATCCGGCAAGGTTGCCATATTTCCGGCAAGGTCGCCATACATCCGGCGAAGTCGCCAAAAATCCGGCAAGATCGCAACATATCCGGCAAGGTCACTACATTCCCGGCGACGTCGCCAACAATCCGGCAAGGGCACCACAAATCCGGCAGGTCGCCATATTTCGGCAAGGTCGCCTTAAATCCGGCAAGGTCGCCAAAATCCGGCAAGGTCGCCATATTTCCGCAAAGTCGCCATAAATCCGGTAAGGTGCGTCAAATCCGGCAAGGTCGCCACATTTCAATCAAGGTAGCCATAAATTCGGCAAGGTCGCGTCAAATCCGGCAAGGTCGCCACATTTCCGGCAAGGTCGCCATGAATCGGCAAGTCGCCATAAGTCCGGCAAGGTCGCGTCAAATCCGGCAATGTCGCCACATTTCCGGCAAGGTCGCCATAGATCCGGCAAGGTCGCCAAAGTCCGGCAAGGTCGCCATAAATCCGGCAAGGTCGCCACAAACCCACAAGGTCGCCATAAATCCAGCAAGGTCGCCACAAATCCCACAAGGTCCCCATAAATCCGGCAAGGTCGCAACAAATACGGCAACGTCGCCACATTTGCGGCAAGATCGCCATAAATCCGGCAAGGTCGCCACAAATCCGGCAAGGTCGCCACATTTCCGGCAAGGTCGCCATAAATCCGGCAAGGTCGCCACAAATCCAGCAGGGTCGCCACATTTCCGGCAAGGTCGCCATAAATCCGGCAAGGTCACCATAAATCCGGCAAGGTCGCCACATTTCCGGCAAGGTCGCCATAATTCCGGCAAGGTCACCATAAATCCGGCAAGGTCGCCACAAATGCGGCAAGGTGGCCATATTTCCGGCAAGGTCGCCAAAAATCCGGCATGGTCGCCACAAATCCGGCAAGGTCGCCACAAATCCGGCAAGGTTGCCATATTTCCCGCTAGGTCGCCATAAATCCGGCAAGGTCGCCACAAATCCGTCAAGGTCGCCATATTTCCGGCAAGGTCGCCATAAACCCGGCTAGGTCGCCACAAATCCGGCACGGTCGCTACATTTCCGGCGAGGTCGCCATACATCCGGCAAAGTCGCCAAAGATCCGGCAAGATCGCAACATTTCCGTCGAGGTCGCAATAAATCCGGCAAGGTCGCCACATTCCCGGCGAGGTCGCCAACTATTCGACAAGTTCGCCACATATCCCGCAAGGTCGCCATAAACCCGGCGAGGCCGCCATTTTTCCGGCAAGGTCGCCACAAATCCGGCAAGGTCGCCACATTTCCGGGAAAGTCGCCATTAATCCGGCAAGGTCGCCACAAATCCAGCAAGTTCGCCACAAATGCGGCAAGGCGCCACATCCCCGGCAAGGTCGCCATAAATCCGGCAAGGTCGCCACAAATCTGGGAAGCTCGCCACATATCCGGCAATGTCGCCATATTTCCGGCAAGGTCACCATACATCCGGCAAGGTCGCCAAAAATGCGGCAAGGTCGCCATAAATCCGGCAAGGTCGCCATATTTCCGGCAAGGTCGCCATAAATACGGCGAGGTCGCCATATTTCCGACGAGGTCACCATAAATCCGGCAAGGTAGCCATAATTCCGGCGAGGTCGCCATCTTTCCGGCAAAGTCGCCATAAATCCGGCAAGGTCGCCATAAACCTGCAAAGTCGCCATAACTCCGGCAAGGTCGCCGTATTTCCGGCATGTTCGACATAAATCCGGCTAGGACGCCATAAATCCGGCAAGGTCGCCATATTTCCGGCAAGGTAGCCACAAATCCGGCATGGTCGCCATATTTCCGTCAAGGTCGCCATGAATTCGGCAAGGTCGCAATATTTCCGGCAAGGTCGCCATAAATCCGGCAAGGTCGCCTCAAATCCGGCAAGGTCGCCATATTTCCGGCAAGGTGGCCATACATCCGGCAAAGTCGCCAAAAATCCGGCAAGATCACAACATTTCCGTGGAGGTCGCCATAAACCCGGCAAGGTCGCCACATATCCGGCAAGGTCACTACATTCCCGGCGACGTCGCCAACAATCCGGCAAGGTCGCCACAAATCCGGCAAGGTCGCCATATTTCCGGCAAAGTCGCCATAAATCCGGCAAGGTGCGTCAAATCCGGCAAGGTCGCCACATTTCAATCAAGGTAGCCATAAATTCGGCACGGTCGCGTCAAATCCGGCAAGGTCGCCACATTTCCGGCAAGGTCGCCATGAATCCGGCAACGTCGCCATGAATCCGGCAAGGTCGCCACAAGTCCGGCAAGGTCGCGTCAAATCCGGCAAGGTCGCCACATTTCCGGCAAGGTCGCCATAGATCCGGGAAAGTCGCCACAAGTCCGGCAAGGTCGCCATAAGTCCGGCAAGGTCGCCACAAACCCACAAGCTCACCATAAATCCAGCAAGGTCGACACAAATCCCACAAGGTCCCCATAAATCCGGCAAGGTCGCAACAAATCCGGCAAGGTCGCCACAAATAAGGCAAGGTCGCCACAATTCCGGCAAGGTCGCCATAAATCCGGCAAGGTCGCCACAAATCCGGTAAGGTCGCCATATTTCCGGCAAGGCCGCCATAAATCCGGCAAGGTCGCCACAAATCCGTCAAGGTCGCCACATTTCAGGCAAGGTCGCCATAAATCCGGCAAGGTCGCCACAAATCCGGCAAGGTCGCGACATTTACGTCAAGGTCGCCATTAATCCGGGAATGTCGCCATAAATCCGGCAAGGTCGCCACATTCCGGGCAAGATCGCCATAAATCCGGCAAGGTCGCCACAAACCCGGCAAGGTCGCCACATGTCCGGCAAGGTCGCCATAAATCCGGCAAGGTCGTCACAAATCCAGCAGGGTGGCCCCTTTTCCGGCAAGGTCGCCATAAATCCGGCAAGGTCACCATAAATCCGGCAAGGTCGCCAGGATCCTCTTCATAGACTTCAGCTCTTCTTTTAATACAATCATTCCGCAGCAGTTGGTGGAGAAGTTGGAGCTATTGGGGGTTGATGCTGGCACATGTAATTGGGTCCTGAACTTTCTATCGCAACGGCAGCAGACAGTCAGGGTGGGCAGTAGGACATCAAAAACCATAGCCGTGAGCACTGGCTCGCCCCAAGGCTATGTCCTAAGCCCCCTGCTGTTTAGTCTGCTAACACACGACTGTACTGCTAGACTCAACAACAACTTCATCAACAAGTTCGCTGATGACACAACAGTGGTGGGTCTCATCAGTGACAATGATGAGTCGGCGTACAGGATGGAGGTGGAGCTGCTCACAGGATGGTGCAAATCCCACAACCTCATTCTCAACGTGGGAAAAACTAAGGAGATGGTGGTTGACTTCAGGAGGGCGGGAAAACAACACCATACACCTCTGCACATCGATGGAGCTGATGTGGAAAGGGTCAACAGCGTGAAGTTCCTAGGACTCCACCTGTCAGATGACCTGACGTCCACGACCAACACCACAGCACTGGTCAAGAGAGCCCAGCAGCGACTACACCCTCTCCGAAGACTACGTAAAGCAGGTCTCCCCACTACACACCTACGAACTTTTTATAGGGGGACAATCGAGAGCACATTAACCTACGGCATTACTTCCTGGTTCGGGAACTGCAAGGCGTACGAACGGCACCAACTAGACATGATTGTGAAGACCGCCAGCAGGATTATTGGTGCTCCACTCCCTTTCCTGCTGGACATATACAGGAAGAGATGTATCAGCAGAGCCATCTCCATCATCAAAGACCCCTACCACCCATCGCATCACATATTCTCCATCCTGCCATCTGGGAAGAGGTACCGGAGCATTAGGTGCAAAACCAGCAGGATGCTCCTCAGCTTCTTCCCGCAGGTTATAAGACTGATAAACGGACTTTGTCCCCTGCCAAAGTATCGTGCACCAACCACCAACCTGGACACACTGCAGCAGAGCCACTGTCGTGCCGCTGCCGATCGGAACGCCTGTTGATGTTTAGTAGAGTGTTAATTTGTTCATGATATATGTATTTTTACTTCTATTTATTTTTTACTGCACACTGAAATGGACACTGGGTGAGGAACGTTTTTTTGTTTCCTCTGGGTATGCGAATACTCAGGAAATGACAATAAAGATATACAATTTCCGGCAAGGTCGCCATAATTCCGGCAAGGTCACCATAAATCCGGCAAGGTCGCCACAAATGCGGCAAGGTGGCCATATTTCCGGCAAGGTCGCCATAAATCCGGCATGGTCGCCACAAATCCGGCAAGGTCGCCACAAATCCGGCAAGGTTGCCATATTTCCCGCTAGGTCGCCATAAATCCGGCAAGGTCGCCACAAATCCGTCAAGGTCGCTATATTTCCGGCAAGGTCGCCATAAACCCGGCTAGGTCGCCACAAATCCGGCACGGTCGCAACATTTCCGTCGAGGTCGCATTAAATCCGGCAAGGTCGCCACATTCCCGGCGAGGTCGCCAACTATCCGGCAAGTTCGCCACATATCCCGCAAGGTCGCCATAAATCCGGCGAGGCCACCATTTTTCCGGCAAGTTCGCCACAAATCCGGCAAGGTCGCCACATTTCCGGCAAGGTCGCCATTAATCCGGCAAGGTCGCCACAATCCAGCAAGTTCGCCACAAATGCGGCAACGTCGCCACATCCCCGGCAAGGTCGCCATAAATCCGGCAAGTTCGCCACAAATCTGGGAAGCTCGCCACATATCCGGCAATGTCGCCATATTTCCGGCAAGGTCACCATAAATCCGGCAAGGTCGCCAAAAATGCGGCAAGGTCGCCATATTTCCGGCAAGGTCGCCATAAATACGGCGAGGTCGCAATATTTCCGACGAGGTCATCATAAATCCGGCAAGGTCGCCATAATTCCGGCGAGGTCGCCATCTTTCCGGCAAAGTCGCCATAAATCCGGCAAGGTCGCCATAAACCTGCAAAGTCGCCATAACTCCGGCAAGGTCGCCGTATTTCCGGCATGTTCGACATAAATCCAGCTAGGACGCCATAAATCCGGCAAGGTCGCCATATTTCCGGCAAGGTTGCCACAAATCCGGCAAGGTCGCCATATTTCCGTCAAGGTCGCCATAAATTCGGCAAGGTAGCAATATTTCCGGCAAGGTCGCCATAAATCCGGCAAGGTCGCCTCAAATCCGGCAAGGTCGCCATATTTCCGGTAAGGTCGCCATACATCCGGCAAAGTCGCCAAAACTCCGGCAAGATCGCAACATTTCCGTGGAGGTCGCCATAAATCCGGCAAGGTCGCCACATATCCGGCAAGGTCACTACATTCCCGGCGAGGTCGCCAACAATCCGGCAAGGTCGCCACAAATCCGGCAAGGTTGCCATATTTCCCGCTAGGTCGCCATAAATCCGGCAAGGTCGCCACAAATCCGTCAAGGTCGCTATATTTCCGGCAAGGTCGCCATAAACCCGGCTAGCAAGCCACAAATCCGGCACGGTCGCAACATTTCCGTCGAGGTCGCAATAAATCCGGCAAGGTCGCCACATTTCCGGCAAGGTCGCCATTAATCCGGCAAGGTCGCCACAATCCAGCAAGTTCGCCACAAATGCGGCAAGGTCGCCACATCCCCGGCAAGGTCGCCATAAATCCGGCAAGTTCGCCACAAATCTGGGAAGCTCGCCACATATCCGGCAATGTCGCCATATTTCCGGCAAGGTCACCATGAATCCGGCAAGGTCGCCAAAAATGCGGCAAGGTCGCCATAAATCCGGCAAGGTCGCCATATTTCCGGCAAGGTCGCCATAAATACGGCGAGGTCGCCATATTTCCGACGAGGTCATCATAAATCCGGCAAGGTCGCCATCTTTCCGGCAAAGTCGCCATAAATCCGGCAAGGTCGCCATAAACCTGCAAAGTCGCCATAACTCCGGCAAGGTCGCCGTATTTCCGGCATGTTCGACATAAATCCAGCTAGGACGCCATAAATCCGGCAAGGTCGCCATATTTCCGGCAAGGTTGCCACAAATCCGGCAAGGTCGCCATATTTCCGTCAAGGTCGCCATAAATTCGGCAAGGTAGCAATATTTCCGGCAAGGTCGCCATACATCCGGCAAAGTCGCCAAAAATCCGGCAAGATCGCAACATTTCAGTGGAGGTCGCCATAAATCCGGCAAGGTCGCCACATATCCGGCAAGGTCACTACATTCCCGGCGAGGTCGCCAACAATCCGGCAAGGTCGCCACAAATCCGGCAAGGTCGCCATATTTCCGGCATGGTCGCCACAAATCCGGCAAGGTCGCCACAAATCCGGCAAGGTTGCCATATTTCCCGCTAGGTCGCCATAAATCCGGCAAGGTCGCCACAAATCCGTCAAGGTCGCTATATTTCCGGCAAGGTCGCCATAAACCCGGCTAGGTCGCCACAAATCCGGCACGGTCGCAACATTTCCGTCGAGGTCGCAATAAATCCGGCAAGGTCGCCATATTACCGGCGAGGTCGCCAACTATCCGGCAAGTTCGCCACAAATCCAGCAAGTTCGCCACAAATGCGGCAAGGTCGCCACATCCCCGGCAAGGTCGCCATAAATCCGGCAAGTTCGCCACAAATCTGGGAAGCTCGCCACATATCCGGCAATGTCGCCATATTTCCGGCAAGGTCACCATAAATCCGGCAAGGTCGCCAAAAATGCGGCAAGGTCGCCATAAATCCGGCAAGGTCGCCATATTTCCGGCAAGGGCGCCATAAATACGGCGAGGTCGCCATATTTCCGACGAGGTCACCATAAATCCGGCAAGGTCGCCATAATTCCGGCGAGGTCGCCATCTGTCCGGCAAAGTCGCCATAAATCCGGCAAGGTCGCCATAAACCTGCAAAGTCGCCATAACTCCGGCAAGGTCGCCGTATTTCCGGCATGTTCGACATCAATCCGGCTAGGACGCCATAAATCCGCCAAGGTCGCCATATTTCCGGCAAGGTTGCCACAAATCCGGCAAGGTCGCCATATTTCCGTCAAGGTCGCCATAAATTAGGCAAGGTAGCAATACTTCCGGCAAGGTCGCCATAAATTCGGCAAGGTCGCCTCAAATCCGGCAAGATCACCATATTTCCGGCAAGGTCGCCATACATCCGGCAAAGTCGCCAAAAATCCGGCAAGATCGCAACATTTCCGTGGAGGTCGCCATAAATCCGGCAAGGCCGCCACATATCCGGCAAGGTCACTACATTCCCGGCGAGGTCGCCAACAATCCGGCAAGGTCGCCACAAATCCGGCAAGGTCGCCATATTTCCGGCATGGTCGCCACAAATCCGGCAAGGTCGCCACAAATCCGGCAAGGTTGCCATATTTCCCGCTAGGTCGCCATAAACCCGGCTAGGTCGCCACAAATCCGGCACGGTCGCAACATTTCCGTCGAGGTCGCAATAAATCCGGCAAGGTCGCCACATTCCCGGCGAGGTCGCCAACTATCCGGCAAGTTCGCCACATATCCCGCAAGGTCGCCATAAATCCGGCGAGGCCGCCATTTTTCCGGCAAGGTCGCCACAAATCCGGCAAGGTCGCCACATTTCCTGCAAGGTCGCCATTCATCCGGCAAGGTCGCCACAAATCCAGCAAGTTCGCCACAAATGCGGCAAGGTCGCCACATCCCCGGCAAGGTCGCCATAAATCCGGCAAGGTCGCCACAAATCTGGGAAGCTCGCCACATATCCGGCAATGTCGCCATATTTCCGGCAAGGTCACCATAAATCCGGCAAGGTCGCCAAAAATGCGGCAGGGTCGCCATAAATCCGGCAAGGTCGCCATATTTCCAGCAAGGTCGCCATAAATACGGCGAGGTCGCCATATTTCCGACGAGGTCACCATAATTCCAGCAAGGTCGCTATAATTCCGGCGAGGTCGGCATCTTTCCGGCAAAGTCGCCATAAATCCGGCAAGGTCGCCATAAACCTGCAAAGTCGCCATAACTCCGGCAGGTCGCCGTATTTCCGGCATGTTCGACATAAATCCGGCTAGGACGCCTTAAATCCGGCAAGGTCGCCATATTTCCGGGAAGGTTGCCACAAATCCGGCAAGGTCGCCATATTTCCGTCAAGGTCGCCATAAATTCGGCAAGGTAGCAATATTTCCGGCAAGGTCGCCATAAATCCGGCAAGGTCGCCTCAATCCGGCAAGGTCGCCATATTTCCGGCAAGGTCGCCATACATCCGGCAAAGTCGCCAAAAATCCGGCAAGATCGCAACATTTCCGTGGAGGTCGCCATAAATCCGGCAAGGTCGCCACATATCCGGCAAGGTCACTACATTCCCGGCGAGGTCGCCAACAATCCGGCAAGGTCGCCACAAATCCGGCAAGGTCGGCATATTTCCGGCAAGTTCGCCTTAAATCCGTCAAGGTCGCCACAATCTGGAAAGGTCGCCATATTTCCGGCAAAGTCGCCATAAATCCGGCAAGGTGCGTCAAATCCGGCAAGGTCGCCACATTTCAATCAAGGTAGCCATAAATTCGACAAGGTCGCGTCAAATCCGGCAAGGTCGCCACATTTCCGGCAAGGTCGCCATGAATCCGGCAAGGTCGCCATGAATCCGGCAAGGTCGCCATAAGTCCGGCAAGGTCGCGTCAAATCCGGCAAGGTCGCCACATTTCCGGCAAGGTCGCCATAGATCCGGCAAGGTCGCCACAAGTCCGGCAAGGTCGCCATAAACCGGCAAGGTCGCCACAAACCCCACAAGGTCGCCATAAATCCAGCAAGGTTGCCAAAAATCCCACAAGGTCCCCATAAATCCGGCAAGGTCGCAACAAATCCGGCAACGCGCCACATTTGCGGCAAGGTCGCCATAAATCCGGCAAGGTCGCCACAAAACCGGAAAGGTCGCCATATTTCCGGCAAAGTCGCCATAAATCCGGCTAGATGCGTGAAATCCGGCAAGGTCGCCACATTTCAATCAAGGTAGCCATAAATTCGGCAAGGTCGCGTCAAATCCGGCAAGGTCGCCACATTTGCGGCAAGGTCGCCATGAATCCCGGCAAGGTCGCCACAATTCCGGCAAGGTCGCCATAAATCCGGCAAGGTCGCCACAAAATCCGGTAAGGTCGCCATCTTTCCGGCAAGGCCGCCATAATCCGGCAAGGTCGCCACAAATCCGTCAAGGTCGCTACATTTCAGGCAAGGTCGCCATAAATTCGGCAAGGTCGCCACAAAACCGGCAAGGTCGCGACATTTACGGCAAGGTCGCCATTAATCCGGGAATGTCGCCATAAATCCGGCAAGGTCGCCACATTCCGGGCAAGATCGCCATAAATCCGGCAAGGTCGCCACAAATCCGGCAAGGTCGCCACATTTCCGGCAAGGTCGCCATGAATCCGGCAGGGTCGCCACAAGTCCGGCAAGGTCGCGTCAAATCCGGCAAGGTCGCCACATTTCCGGCAAGGTCGCCATAGATCCGGAAAGGTCGCCACAAGTCCGGCAAGGTAGCCATATTTCGGGCAAGGTCGGCATACATCCGGCAAAGTCGCCAAAAATCCGGCAAGATCGCAACATTTCCGTGGAGTTCGCGATAAATTCGGCAAGGTCGCCACATATCCGGCAAGGTCACTACATTCCCGGCGAGGTCGCCAACAATCCGGCAAGGTCGCCACAAATCCGGCAAGGTCGCCATATTTCCGGCAAGGTCGCCGTAAATCCGGCAAGATCGCCACAAATCCGGCAAGGTCGCCATATTTCCGGCAAAGTCGCCATAAATCCGGCAAGGTGCGTCAAATCCGGCAAGGTCGCCACATTTCAATCAAGGTAGCCATAAATCCGGCAAGGTCGCCATATTTCCAGCAAGGTCGCCATAAATACGGCGAGGTCGCCATATTTCCGACGAGATCACCATAATTCCAGCAAGGTCGCCATAATTCCGGCGAGGTCGGCATCTTTCCGGCAAAGTCGCCATAAATCCGGCAAGGTCGCCATAAACCTGCAAAGTCGCCATAACTCCGGCAAGGTCGCCGTATTTCCGGCATGTTCGACATAAATCCGGCTAGGACGCCTTAAATCCGGCAAGGTCGCCATATTTCCGGGAAGGTTGCCACAAATCCGCAAGGTCGCCATATTTCCGTCAAGGTCGCCATAAATTCGGCAAGGTAGCAATATTTCCGGCAAGGTCGCCATAAAGCCGGCAAGGTCGCCTCAAATCCGGCAAGGTCGCCATATTTCCGGCAAGGTCGCCATACATCCGGCAAAGTCGCCAAAAATCCGGCAAGATCGCAACATTTCCGTGGAGGTCGCCATAAATCCGGCAAGGTCGCCACATATCCGGCAAGGTCACTACATGCCCGGCGAGGTCGCCAACAATCCGGCAAGGTCGCCACAAATCCGGCAAGGTCGGCATATTTCCGGCAAGGTCGCCTTAATCCGGCAAGGTCGCCACAAATCTGGAAAGGTCGCCATATTTCCGGCAAAGTCGCCATAAATCCGGCAAGGTGCGTCAAATCCGGCAAGGTCGCCACATTTCAATCAAGGTAGCCATAAATTCGACAAGGTCGCGTCAAATCCGGCAAGGTCGCCACATTTCCGGCATGGTCGCCATGAATCCGGCAAGGTCGCCATGAATCCGGCAAGGTCGCCATAAGTCCGGCAAGGTCGCGTCAAATCCGGCAAGGTCGCCACATTTCCAGCAAGGTCGCCATAGATCCGGCAAGGTCGCCACAAGTCCGGCAAGGTCGCCATGAACCGGCAAGGTCGCCACAAACCCCACAAGGTCGCCATAAATCCAGCAAGGTCGCCACAAATCCCACAAGGTCCCCATAAATCCGGCAAGGTCGCAACAAATCCGGCAACGCGCCACATTTGCGGCAAGGTCGCCATAAATCCGGCAAGGTCGCCACAAAACCGGAAAGGTCGCCATATTTCCGGCAAAGTCGCCATAAATCCGGCTAGATGCGTGAAATACGGCAAGGTCGCCACATTTCAATCAAGGTAGCCATAAATTCGGCAAGGTCGCGTCAAATCCGGCAAGGTCGCCACATTTGCGGCAAGGTCGCCATGAATCCGGCAAGGTCGCCACAATTCCGGCAAGGTCGCCATAAATCCGGCAAGGTCGCCACAAATCCGGTAAGGTCGCCATCTTTCCGGCAAGGCCGCCATAAATACGGCAAGGTCGCCACAAATCCGTCAAGGTCGCTACATTTCAGGCAAGGTCGCCATAAATTCGGCAAGGTCGCCACAAAACCGGCAAGGTCGCGACATTTACGGCAAGGTCGCCATTAATCCGGGAATGTCGCCATAAATCCGGCAAGGTCGCCACATTCCGGGCAAGATCGCCATAAATCCCGGCAAGGTCGCCACAAATCCGGCAAGGTCGCCACATTTCCGGCAAGGTCGCCATGAATCCGGCAAGGTCGCCACAAGTCCGGCAAGGTCGCGTCAAATCCGGCAAGGTCGCCACATTTCCGGCAAGGTCGCCATAGATCCGGCAAGGTCGCCACAAGTCCGGCAAGGTAGCCATATTTCGGGCAAGGTCGGCATACATCCGGCAAAGTCGCCAAAAATCCGGCAAGATCGCAACATTTCCGTGGAGTTCGCCATAAATTCGGCAAGGTCGCCACATATCCGGCAAGGTCACTACATTCCCGGCGAGGTCGCCCACAATCCGGCAAGGTCGCCACAAATCCGGCAAGGTCGCCATATTTCCGGCAAGGTCGCCTTAAATCCGGCAAGATCGCCACAAATCCGGCAAGGTCGCCACAAATCCGTCAAGGTCGCTACATTTCAGGCAAGGTCGCCATAAATTCGGCAAGGTCGCCACAAAACCGGCAAGGTCGCGACATTTACGGCAAGGTCGCCATTAATCCGGGAATGTCGCCATAAATCCGGCAAGGTCGCCACATTCCGGGCAAGATCGCCATAAATCCGGCAAGGTCGCCACAAATCCGGCAAGGTCGCCACATTTCCGGCAAGGTCGCCATGAATCCGGCAAGGTCGCCACAAGTCCGGCAAGGTCGCGTCAAATCCGGCAAGGTCGCCACATTTCCGGCAAGGTCGCCATAGATCCGGCAAGGTCGCCACAAGTCCGGCAAGGTAGCCATATTTCGGGCAAGGTCGGCATACATCCGGCAAAGTCGCCAAAAATCCGGCAAGATCGCAACATTTCCGTGGAGTTCGCCATAAATTCGGCAAGGTCGCCACATATCCGGCAAGGTCACTACATTCCCGGCGAGGTCGCCAACAATCCGGCAAGGTCGCCACAAATCCGGCAAGGTCGCCATATTTCCGGCAAGGTCGCCTTAAATCCGGCAAGATCGCCACAAATCCGGCAAGGTCGCCATATTTCCGGCAAAGTCGCCATAAATCCGGCAAGGTGCGTCAAATCCGGCAAGGTCGCCACATTTCAATCAAGGTAGCCATAAATTCGGCAAGGTCGCGTCAAATCCGGCAAGGTCGCCACATTTCCGGCAAGGTCGCCATGAATCCGGCAAGGTCGCCATGAATCCGGCAAGGTCGCCATAAGACCGGCAAGGTCGCGTAAAATCCGGCAAGGTCGCCACATTTCCGGCAAGGTCGCCATAGATCCGGCAAGGTCGCCACAAGTCCGGCAAGGTCGCCATAAATCCGGCAAGGTCGCCACAAACCCCACAAGGCCGCCATAAATCCAGCAAGGTCGCCGCAAATCCCACAAGGTCCCCATAAATCCGGCAAGGTCGCAGCAAATCCGGCAACGTCGCCACATTTGCGGCAAGGTCGCCATAAATCCGGCAAGGTCGACACAAATAAGGCAAGGTCGCCACAATTCCGGCAAGGTCGCCATAAATCCGGCAAGGTCGCCACAAATCCGGTAAGGTCGCTATCTTTCCGGCAAAGCCGCCATAAATTCGGCAAGGTCGCCACAAATCCGTCAAGGTCGCCACATTTCAGGCAAGGTCGCCACAAATCCGGCAAGGTCGCCACAAATCCGGCAAGGTCGCGACATTTACGGCAAGGTCGCCATTAATCCGGGAATGTCGCCATAAATCCGGCAAGGTGGCCACATTCCGGGCAAGATCGCCATAAATCCGGCAAGGTCGCCACAAATCCGGCAAGGTCGCCACATTTCCGGCAAGGTCGCCATGAATCTGGCACGGTCGCCACAAGTCCGGCAAGGTCGCGTCAAATCCGGCAAGGTCGCCACATTTCCGGCAAGGTCGCCATAGATCCGGCAAGGTCGCCACAAGTCCGGCAAGGTCGCCATAAATCCGGCAAGGTCGCCACAAACCCCACAAGGTCGCCATAAATCCGGCAAGGTCGCCACAAATCTGGCAAGATCGCCACATTTGCGGCAAAGTCGCCAGAAATCCGGCATCGTCGCCACAAATCCGCCAAGGTCGCCACATTTCCGGCAAGGTCGCCATGAATCCGGCAAGGTCGCCACATTTCCGGCAAGGTCGCCATAAATCCGGCAAGGTCGCCACAAATCCCACAAGGTCGCCATAAATCCGGCAAGGTCGCCACAAATAAGGCAAGGTCGACCCAATTCCGGCAAGGTCGCCATAAATGCGGCAAGGTCGCCACAAATCCGGCAAGGTCGCCACATCCCCGGCAAGGCCGCCATAAATCCGGCAAGGTCGCCACAAATCCGTCAAGGTCGCCACATTTCAGGCAAGGTCGCCATGAATCCGGCAAGGTCGCCACAAATCCGGCAAGGTCGCCACATTTACGGCAAGGTCGCCATTAATCCGGGAATGTCGCCATAAATCCGGCAAGGTCGCCACATTTCAATCAAGGTAGCCATAAATTCGGCAAGGTCGCGTCAAATCCGGCAAGGTCGCCACATTTGCGGCAAGGTCGCCATGAATCCGGCAAGGTCGCCACAATTCCGGCAAGGTCGCCATAAATCCGGCAAGGTCGCCACAAATCCGGTAAGGTCGCCATCTTTCCGGCAAGGCCGCCATAAATCCGGCAAGGTCGCCACAAATCCGTCAAGGTCGCTACATTTCAGGCAAGGTCGCCATAAATTCGGCAAGGTCGCCACAAAACCGGCAAGGTCGCGACATTTACGGCAAGGTCGCCATTAATCCGGGAATGTCGCCATAAATCCGGCAAGGTCGCCACATTCCGGGCAAGATCGCCATAAATCCGGCAAGGTCGCCACAAATCCGGCAAGGTCGCCACATTTCCGGCAAGGTCGCCATGAATCCGGCAAGGTCGCCACAAGTCCGGCAAGGTCGCGTCAAATCCGGCAAGGTCGCCACATTTCCGGCAAGCTCGCCATAGATCCGGCAAGGTCGCCACAAGTCCGGCAAGGTAGCCATATTTCGGGCAAGGTCGGCATACATCCGGCAAAGTCGCCAAAAATCCGGCAAGATCGCAACATTTCCGTGGAGTTCGCCATAAATTCGGCAAGGTCGCCACATATCCGGCAAGGTCTCTACATTCCCGGCGAGGTCGCCAACAATCCGGCAAGGTCGCCACAAATCCGGCAAGGTCGCCATATTTCCGGCAAGGTCGCCTTAAATCCGGCAAGATCGCCACAAATCCGGCAAGGTCGCCATATTTCCGGCAAAGTCGCCATAAATCCGGCAAGGTGCGTCAAATCCGGCAAGGTCGCCACATTTCAATCAAGGTAGCCATAAATTCGGCAAGGTCGCGTCAAATCCGGCAAGGTCGCCACATTTCCGGCAAGGTCGCCATGAATCCGGCAAGGTCGCCATGAATCCGGCAAGGTCGCCATAAGACCGGCAAGGTCGCGTAAAATCCGGCAAGGTCGCCACATTTCCGGCAAGGTCGCCATAGATCCGGCAAGGTCGCCACAAGTCCGGCAAGGTCGCCATAAATCCGGCAAGGTCGCCACAAACCCCACAAGGCCACCATAAATCCAGCAAGGTCGCCACAAATCCCACAAGGTCCCCATAAATCCGGCAAGGTCGCAGCAAATCCGGCAACGTCGCCACATTTGCGGCAAGGTCGCCATAAATCCGGCAAGGTCGCCACAAATAAGGCAAGGTCGCCACAATTCCGGCAAGGTCGCCATAAATCCGGCAAGGTCGCCACAAATCCGGTAAGGTCGCTATCTTTCCGGCAAAGCCGCCATAAATTCGGCAAGGTCGCCACAAATCCGTCAAGGTCGCCACATTTCAGGCAAGGTCGCCACAAATCCGGCAAGGTCGCCACAAATCCGGCAAGGTCGCGACATTTACGGCAAGGTCGCCATTAATCCGGGAATGTCGCCATAAATCCGGCAAGGTGGCCACATTCCGGGCAAGATCGCCATAAATCCGGCAAGGTCGCCACAAATCCGGCAAGGTCGCCACATTTCCTGCAAGGTCGCCATGAATCTGGCAAGGTCCCCACAAGTCCGGCAAGGTCGCGTCAAATCCGGCAAGGTCGCCACATTTCCGGCAAGGTCGCCATAGATCCGGCAAGGTCGCCACAAGTCCGGCAAGGTCGCCATAAATCCGGCAAGGGACGCCACAAACCCCACAAGGTCGCCATAAATCCGGCAAGGTCGCCACAAATCTGGCAAGATCGCCACATTTGCGGCAAAGTCGCCAGAAATCCGGCATCGTCGCCACAAATCCGCCAAGGTCGCCACATTTCCGGCAAGGTCGCCATGAATCCGGCAAGGTCGCCACAAATCCGGCAAGGTCGCCATATTTCCGGCAAGGTCGCCTTAAATCCGGCAAGATCGCCACAAATCCGGCAAGGTCGCCATATTTCCGGCAAAGTCGCCATAAATCCGGCAAGGTGCGTCAAATCCGGCAAGGTCGCCACATTTCAATCAAGGTAGCCATAAATTCGGCAAGGTCGCTTCAAATCCGGCAAGGTCGCCACATTTCCGGCAAGGTCGCCATGAATCCGGCAAGGTCGCCATGAATCCGGCAAGGTCGCCATAAGACCGGCAAGGTCGCGTAAAATCCGGCAAGGTCGCCACATTTCCGGCAAGGTCGCCATAGATCCGGCAAGGTCGCCACAAGTCCGGCAAGGTCGCCATAAATCCGGCAAGGTCGCCACAAACCCCACAAGGCCACCATAAATCCAGCAAGGTCGCCACAAATCCCACAAGGTCCCATAAATCCGGCAAGGTCGCAGCAAATCCGGCAACGTCGCCACATTTGCGGCAAGGTCGCCATAAATCCGGCAAGGTCGCCACAAATAAGGCAAGGTCGCCACAATTCCGGCAAGGTCGCCATAAATCCGGCAAGGTCGCCACAAATCCGGTAAGGTCGCTATCTTTCCGGCAAAGCCGCCATAAATTCGGCAAGGTCGCCACAAATCCGTCAAGGTCGCCACATTTCAGGCAAGGTCGCCACAAATCCGGCAAGGTCGCCACAAATCCGGCAAGGTCGCGACATTTACGGCAAGGTCGCCATTAATCCGGGAATGTCGCCATAAATCCGGCAAGGTGGCCACATTCCGGGCAAGATCGCCATAAATCCGGCAAGGTCGCCACAAATCCGGCAAGGTCGCCACATTTCCTGCAAGGTCGCCATGAATCTGGCAAGGTCGCCACAAGTCCGGCAAGGTCGCGTCAAATCCGGCAAGGTCGCCACATTTCCGGCAAGGTCGCCATAGATCCGGCAAGGTCGCCACAAGTCCGGCAAGGTCGCCATAAATCCGGCAAGGTCGCCACAAACCCCACAAGGTCGCCATAAATCCGGCAAGGTCGCCACAAATCTGGCAAGATCGCCACATTTGCGGCAAAGTCGCCAGAAATCCGGCATCGTCGCCACAAATCCGCCAAGGTCGCCACATTTCCGGCAAGGTCGCCATGAATCCGGCAAGGTCGCCATATTTCCGGCAAGGTCGCCATAAATCCGGCAAGGTCGCCACAAATCCCACAAGGTCGCCATAAATCCGGCAAGGTCGCCACAAATAAGGCAAGGTCGCCCCAATTCCGGCAAGGTCGCCATAAATGCGGCAAGGTCGCCACAAATCCGGCAAGGTCGCCACATCCCCGGCAAGGCCGCCATAAATCCGGCAAGGTCGCCACAAATCCGTCAAGGTCGCCACATTTCAGGCAAGGTCGCCATGAATCCGGCAAGGTCGCCACAAATCCGGCAAGGTCGCCACATTTACAGCAAGGTCGCCATTAATCCGGGAATGTCGCCATAAATCCGGCAAGGTGGCCACATTCCGGGCAAGATCGCCATAAATCCGGCAAGGTCGCCACAAATCCGGCAAGGTCGCCTCATTTCCGGCAAGGTCGCCACAAATCCGGCAAGGTCGCCACAAATCCAGCAAGGTCGCCACATTTCCGACAAGGTCGCCACATTTCCGGCAAGGTCGCCATAAATCCGGCAAGATCGCCACATTTCCGTCAATGTCGCCATATTTCCGGCAAGGTCACCATAAATCCGGCAAGGTCGACACAAATGCGGCAAGGTCGCCATAAATCCGGCGAGGTCGCCATATTTCCGGCGAGGTCGCCATAAATCCGGCAAGGTCGCCATAATTCCGGCGATGTCGCCATATTTCCGGCAAAGTCGCCATAAATCCGGCAAGTTTGCCATAAATCTGCAAAGTCGCCATAACTCCGGCAAGGTCGCCGTATTTCCGACACGGTCGCCATAAATCCGGCAAGGCCGCCACAAACCCCACAAGGTCGCCATAAATCCGGCAAGGTCGCCACAAATCTGGCAAGATCGCCACATTTCCGGCAAGGTCGCCACAAATCCGGCAAGGTCGCCACATTTCCGGCAAGGTCGCCATAAATCCGGCAAGGTCGCCACAAATCCAGCAGGGACGCCACATTTCCGGCAAGGGCGCCACATTTCCGGCAAAGTCGCCACTAATCCGCAAATGTCGCCATAAATCCGGCAAGGTCGCCACATTCCCCGCAAGGTCGCCATAAAGCCGGCAAGGTCGCCACAAATCCGACAAGGTCGCCACATTTCCGGAAAGGTCGCCATATATCCGGCAAGGTCGCCACAAATCCGGCAAGGTCGCCACATTTCCGGCAATGTCGCCATATTTCCGGCAAGGTCACCATAAATCCGGCAAGGTCGCCACAAATGCGGCAAGGTCGCCATAAATCCGGCAAGGTCGCCATATTTCCGGCAAGGTCGCCATAAATCCGGCGAGGTCGCCATATTTCCGGCGAGGTCGCCATAAATCCGGCAAGGTCGCCATAATTCCGGCCATGTCGCCATATTTCCGGCAAAGTCGCCATAAATCCGGCAAGTTTGCCATAAATCTGCAAAGTCGCCATAACTCCGGCAAGGTCGCTGTATTTCCGGCACGGTCGCCATAAATCCGGCAAGGTCGCAACAAATCCCACAAGGTCGCCATAAATCCGGCAAGGTCGCCACAAATCTGGCAAGATCGCCACATTTCCGGCAAGGACGCCATGAATCCGGCATCGTCGCCACAAATCCGGCAAGGTCGCCACATTTCCGGCAAGGTCGCCTTGAATCCGGCAAGGTCGCCACATTTCCGGCAAGGTCGCCATAAATCCGGCAAGGTCGCCACAAATCCCACAAGGCCGCCATAAATCCGGCAAGGTCGCCACAAATCCGGCAAAGTCGCCACATTTGCGGCAAGGTCGCCATAAATCCGGCAAGGTCGCCACAAATCCGGCAAGGTCGCCACATCCCCAGCAAGGCCGCCATAAATCCGGCAAGGTCGCCACAAATCCGTCAAGGTCGCCACATTTCCGGCAAGGTCGCCATAAATCCGGCAAGGTCGCCACAAATCCGGCAAGGTCGCCACATTTACGGCAAGGTCGCCATTAATCCGGGAAGGTCGCCATAAATCCGGTAAGGTCGCCATAAATCCGGCAAGATCGCCACATTTCCGGCAAGGTCGCCACAAACCCGGCAATGTCTCAACATTTCCGGCAAGGTCGCCATAAATCCGGCAAGGTCGCCACAAATGCAGCAGGGTCGCCACATTTCCGGCAAGGTCGCCACATTTCCGGCAAGGTCGTCATTAATCCGGGAATGTCGCCATAAATGCGGCAAGGTCGCCACATTCCCGGCAAGGTCACCATAAACCCGGCAGGTCGCCACAAATCCGGCAAGGTCGCCACATTTCCGGCAAGGTCGCCAAAAATCCGGCAAGGTCGCCACAAATCCGGCAAGGTCGCCACCTTTCCGTCAATGTCGCCATATTTCAGGCAAGGTCACCATAAATCCGGCAAGGTCGCCACAAATGCGGCAAGGTCGCCATAAATCCGGCAAGGTCGCCATATTTCCGGCAAGGTCGCCATACATCCGGCGAGGTCGCCATATTTCCGGCGAGGTCGCCATAAAACCGGCAAGGTCGCCATAATTCCGGCGATGTCGCCATATTTCCGGCAAAGTCGCCATAAATCCGGCAAGTTTGCCATAAATCTGCAAAGTTGCCATAACTCCGGCAAGGTCGCCGTATTTCCGGCACGGTCGCCATAAATCCGGCAAGGTCGCAACAAATCCCACAAGGTCGCCATAAATCCGGCAAGGTCGCCACAAATCTGGCAAGATCGCCACATTTCCGGCAAGGACGCCATGAATCCGGCATCGTCGCCACAAATCCGGCAAGGTCGCCACATTTCCGGCAAGGTCGCCTTGAATCCGGCAAGGTCGCCACATTTCCGGCAAGGTGGCCATAAATCCGGCAAGGTCGCCACAAATCCCACAAGGTCGCCATAAATCCGGCAAGGTCGCCACAAATCCGGCAACGTCGCCACATTTGCGGCAAGGTCGCCATAAATCCGGCAAGGTCGCCACAAATCCGGCAAGGTCGCCACATCCCCAGCAAGGCCGCCATAAATCCGGCAAGGTCGCCACAAATCCGTCAAGGTCGCCACATTTCCGGCAAGGTCGCCATAAATCCGGCAAGGTCGCCACAAATCCGGCAAGGTCGCCACATTTACGGCAAGGTCGCCATTAATCCGGGAATGTCGCCATAAATCCGGCGAGGTCGCCATAAATCCGGCAAGATCGCCACATTTCCGGCAAGGTCGCCACAAACCCGGCAATGTCTCAACATTTCCGGCAAGGTCGCCATAAAGCCGGCAAGGTCGCCACAAATGCAGCAGGGCCGCCACATTTCCGGCAAGGTCGCCACATTTCCGGCAAGGTCGTCATTAATCCGGGAATGTCGCCATAAATGCGGCAAGGTCGCCACATTCCCGGCAAGGTCACCATAAACCCGGCAGGTCGCCACAAATCCGGCAAGGTCGCCACATTTCCGGCAAGGTCGCCAAAAATCCGGCAAGGTCACCACTAATCCGGCAAAGTCGCCACATTTCCGTCAATGTCGCCATATTTCAGGCAAGGTCACCATAAATCCGGCAAGGTCGCCACAAATGCGGCAAGGTCGCCATAAATCCGGCAAGGTCGCCATATTTCCGGCAAGGTCGCCATACATCCGGCGAGGTCGCCATATTTCCGGCGAGGTCGCCATAAATCCGGCAAGGTCGCCATAATTCCGGCGATGTCGCCATATTTCCGGCAAAGTCGCCATAAATCCGGCAAGTTTGACATAAATTTGCAAAGTCGCCATAACTCCGGCAAGGTCGCCGTATTTCCGGCACGGTCGCCATAAATCCGGCAAGGTCGCAACAAATCCCACAAAGTCGCCATAAATCCGGCAAGGTCGCCACAAATCCGGCAAAGTCGCCACATTTGCGGCAAGGTCGCCATAAATCCGGCAAGGTCGCCACAAATCCGGCAAGGTCGCCACATCCCCAGCAAGGCCGCCATAAATCCGGCAAGGTCGCCACAAATCCGTCAAGGTCGCCACATTTCCGGCAAGGTCGCCATAAATCCGGCAAGGTCGCCACAAATCCGGCAAGGTCGCCACATTTACGGCAAGGTCGCCATTAATCCGGGAAGGTCGCCATAAATCCGGTAAGGTCGCCATAAATCCGGCAAGATCGCCACATTTCCGGCAAGGTCGCCACAAACCCGGCAATGTCTCAACATTTCCGGCAAGGTCGCCATAAATCCGGCAAGGTCGCCACAAATGCAGCAGGGTCGCCACATTTCCGGCAAGGTCGCCACATTTCCGGCAAGGTCGTCATTAATCCGGGAATGTCGCCATAAATGCGGCAAGGTCGCCACATTCCCGGCAAGGTCACCATAAACCCGGCAGGTCGCCACAAATCCGGCAAGGTCGCCACATTTCCGGCAAGGTCGCCAAAAATCCGGCAAGGTCGCCACAAATCCGGCAAGGTCGCCACCTTTCCGTCAATGTCGCCATATTTCAGGCAAGGTCACCATAAATCCGGCAAGGTCGCCACAAATGCGGCAAGGTCGCCATAAATCCGGCAAGGTCGCCATATTTCCGGCAAGGTCGCCATACATCCGGCGAGGTCGCCATATTTCCGGCGAGGTCGCCATAAAACCGGCAAGGTCGCCATAATTCCGGCGATGTCGCCATATTTCCGGCAAAGTCGCCATAAATCCGGCAAGTTTGCCATAAATCTGCAAAGTCGCCATAACTCCGGCAAGGTCGCCGTATTTCCGGCACGGTCGCCATAAATCCGGCAAGGTCGCAACAAATCCCACAAGGTCGCCATAAATCCGGCAAGGTCGCCACAAATCTGGCAAGATCGCCACATTTCCGGCAAGGACGCCATGAATCCGGCATCGTCGCCACAAATCCGGCAAGGTCGCCACATTTCCGGCAAGGTCGCCTTGAATCCGGCAAGGTCGCCACATTTCCGGCAAGGTGGCCATAAATCCGGCAAGGTCGCCACAAATCCCACAAGGTCGCCATAAATCCGGCAAGGTCGCCACAAATCCGGCAACGTCGCCACATTTGCGGCAAGGTCGCCATAAATCCGGCAAGGTCGCCACAAATCCGGCAAGGTCGCCACATCCCCAGCAAGGCCGCCATAAATCCGGCAAGGTCGCCACAAATCCGTCAAGGTCGCCACATTTCCGGCAAGGTCGCCATAAATCCGGCAAGGTCGCCACAAATCCGGCAAGGTCGCCACATTTACGGCAAGGTCGCCATTAATCCGGGAATGTCGCCATAAATCCGGCGAGGTCGCCATAAATCCGGCAAGATCGCCACATTTCCGGCAAGGTCGCCACAAACCCGGCAATGTCTCAACATTTCCGGCAAGGTCGCCATAAATCCGGCAAGGTCGCCACAAATGCAGCAGGGCCGCCACATTTCCGGCAAGGTCGCCACATTTCCGGCAAGGTCGTCATTAATCCGGGAATGTCGCCATAAATGCGGCAAGGTCGCCACATTCCCGGCAAGGTCACCATAAACCCGGCAGGTCGCCACAAATCCGGCAAGGTCGCCACATTTCCGGCAAGGTCGCCAAAAATCCGGCAAGGTCACCACTAATCCGGCAAGGTCGCCACATTTCCGTCAATGTCGCCATATTTCAGGCAAGGTCACCATAAATCCGGCAAGGTCGCCACAAATGCGGCAAGGTCGCCATAAATCCGGCAAGGTCGCCATATTTCCGGCAAGGTCGCCATACATCCGGCGAGGTCGCCATATTTCCGGCGAGGTCGCCATAAATCCGGCAAGGTCGCCATAATTCCGGCGATGTCGCCATATTTCCGGCAAAGTCGCCATAAATCCGGCAAGTTTGACATAAATTTGCAAAGTCGCCATAACTCCGGCAAGGTCGCCGTATTTCCGGCACGGTCGCCATAAATCCGGCAAGGTCGCAACAAATCCCACAAAGTCGCCATAAATCCGGCAAGGTCGCCACAAATCTGGCAAGATCGCCACATTTCCGGCAAGGTCGCCATGAATCCGGCATCGTCGCCACATATCCGGCAATGTCGCCACATTTCCGGCAAGGTCGCCATGAATCCGGCAAGGTCGCCACATTTCCGGCAAGGTGGCCATAAATCCGGCAAGGTCGCCACAAATCCCACAAGGTCGTCATAAACCCGGCAAGGTCGCCACAAATCCGGCAACGTCGCCACATTTGCGGCAAGGTCGCCATAAATCCGGCAAGGTCGCCACAAATAAGGCAATGTCGCCACAATTCCGGCAAGGTCGCCATAAATCCGGCAAGGTCGCCACAAATCTGGCAAGATCGCCACATTTCCGGCAAGGACGCCATGAATCCGGCATCGTCGCCACAAATCCGGCAAGGTCGCCACATTTCCGGCAAGGTCGCCTTGAATCCGGCAAGGTCGCCACATTTCCGGCAAGGTCGCCATAAATCCGGCAAGGTCGCCACAAATCCCACAAGGTCGCCATAAATCCGGCAAGGTCGCCACAAATCCGGCAACGTCGCCACATTTGCGGCAAGGTCGCCATAAATCCGGCAAGGTCGCCACAAATCCGGCAAGGTCGCCACATCCCCAGCAAGGCCGCCATAAATCCGGCAAGGTCGCCACAAATCCGTCAAGGTCGCCACATTTCCGGCAAGGTCGCCATAAATCCGGCAAGGTCGCCACAAATCCGGCAAGGTCGCCACATTTACGGCAAGGTCGCCATTAATCCGGGAATGTCGCCATAAATCCGGTAAGGTCGCCATAAATCCGGCAAGATCGCCACATTTCCGGCAAGGTCGCCACAAACCCGGCAATGTCTCAACATTTCCGGCAAGGTCGCCATAAATCCGGCAAGGTCGCCACAAATGCAGCAGGGTCGCCACATTTCCGGCAAGGTCGCCACGTTTCCGGCAAGGTCGTCATTAATCCGGGAATGTCGCCATAAATGCGGCAAGGTCGCCACATTCCCGGCAAGGTCACCATAAACCCGGCAGGTCGCCACAAATCCGGCAAGGTCGCCACATTTCCGGCAAGGTCGCCAAAAATCCGGCAAGGTCGCCACAAATCCGGCAAGGTCGCCACCTTTCCGTCAATGTCGCCATATTTCAGGCAAGGTCACCATAAATCCGGCAAGGTCGCCACAAATGCGGCAAGGTCGCCATAAATCCGGCAAGGTCGCCATATTTCCGGCAAGGTCGCCATACATCCGGCGAGGTCGCCATATTTCCGGCGAGGTCGCCATAAATCCGGCAAGGTCGCCATAATTCCGGCGATGTCGCCATATTTCCGGCAAAGTCGCCATAAATCCGGCAAGTTTGCCATAAATCTGCAAAGTCGCCATAACTCCGGCAAGGTCGCCGTATTTCCGGCACGGTCGCCATAAATCCGGCAAGGTCGCAACAAATCCCACAAGGTCGCCATAAATCCGGCAAGGTCGCCACAAATCTGGCAAGATCGCCACATTTCCGGCAAGAACGCCATGAATCCGGCATCGTCGCCACAAATCCGGCAAGGTCGCCACATTTCCGGCAAGGTCGCCTTGAATCCGGCAAGGTCGCCACATTTCCGGCAAGGTCGCCATAAATCCGGCAAGGTCGCCACAAATCCCACAAGGTCGCCATAAATCCGGCAAGGTCGCCACAAATCCGGCAACGTCGCCACATTTGCGGCAAGGTCGCCATAAATCCGGCAAGGTCGCCACAAATCCGGCAAGGTCGCCACATCCCCAGCAAGGCCGCCATAAATCCGGCAAGGTCGCCACAAATCCGTCAAGGTCGCCACATTTCCGGCAAGGTCGCCATAAATCCGGCAAGGTCGCCACAAATCCGGCAAGGTCGCCACATTTACGGCAAGGTCGCCATTAATCCGGGAATGTCGCCATAAATCCGGCAAGGTCGCCATAAATCCGGCAAGATCGCCACATTTCCGGCAAGGTCGCCACAAACCCGGCAATGTCTCAACATTTCCGGCAAGGTCGCCATAAATCCGGCAAGGTCGCCACAAATGCAGCAGGGTCGCCACATTTCCGGCAAGGTCGCCACATTTCCGGCAAGGTCGTCATTAATCCGGGAATGTCGCCATAAATGCGGCAAGGTCGCCACATTCCCGGCAAGGTCACCATAAACCCGGCAGGTCGCCACAAATCCGGCAAGGTCGCCACATTTCCGGCAAGGTCGCCAAAAATCCGGCAAGGTCAACACTAATCCGGCAAGGTCGCCACATTTCCGTCAATGTCGCCATATTTCAGGCAAGGTCACCATAAATCCGGCAAGGTCGCCACAAATGCGGCAAGGTCGCCATAAATCCGGCAAGGTCGCCATATTTCCGGCAAGGTTGCCATACATCCGGCGAGGTCGCCATATTTCCGGCGAGGTCGCCATAAATCCGGCAAGGTCGCCATAATTCCGGCGATGTCGCCATATTTCCGGCAAAGTCGCCATAAATCCGGCAAGTTTGACATAAATTTGCAAAGTCGCCATAACTCCGGCAAGGTCGCCATATTTCCGGCACGGTCGCCATAAATCCGGCAAGGTCGCAACAAATCCCACAAAGTCGCCATAAATCGCCACAAATCTGGCAAGATCTGCCACATTTCCGGCAAGGTCGCCATGAATCCGCATCGTCGCCACATATCCGGCAATGTCGCCACATTTCCGGCAAGGTCGCCATGAATCCGGCAAGGTCGCCACATTTCCGGCAAGGTGGCCATAAATCCGCAAGGTCGCCACAAATCCCACAAGGTCGTCATAAATCCGGCAAGGTCGCCACAATCCGGCAACGTCGCCACATTGCGGCAAGGGTCGCCATAAATCCGGCAAGGTCGCCACAAATAAGGCAAGGTCGCCACAATTCCGGCAAGGTCGCCATAAATCCGGCAAGGTCGCCACAAATCTGGCAAGATCGCCACATTTCAGGCAAGGACGCCATGAATCCGGCATCGTCGCCACAAATCCGGCAAGGTCGCCACATTTCCGGCAAGGTCGCCTTGAATCCGGCAAGGTCGCCACATTTCCCGGCAAGGTCGCCATAAATCCGGCAAGGTCGCCACAAATCCCACAAGGTCGCCATAAATCCGGCAAGGTCGCCACAAATCCGGCAACGTCGCCACATTTGCGGCAAGGTCGCCATAAATCCGGCAAGGTCGCCACAAATCCGGCAAGGTCGCCACATCCCCAGCAAGGCCGCCATAAATCCGGCAAGGTCGCCACAAATCGTCAAAGGTCGCCACATTTCCGGCAAGGTCGCCATAAATCCGGCAAGGTCCCACAAATCCGGCAAGGTCGCCACATTACGGCAAGGTCGCCATTAATCCGGGAATGTCGCCATAATCCGGTAAGGTCGCCATAATCCGGCAAGATCGCCACATTTCCGGCAAGGTCGCCACAAACCCGGCAATGTCTCAACATTTCCGGCAAGGTCGCCATAAATCCGGCAAGGTCGCCACAAGTGCAGCAGGGTCGCCACATTTCCGGCAAGGTCGCCACATTTCCGGCAGAGGTCGTCATTAATCCGGGAATGTCGCCATAAATGCGGCAAGGTCGCCACATTCCCGCAAGGTCACCATAAACCCGGCAGGTCGCCACAAATCCGGCAAGGTCGCCACATTTCGGCAAGGTCGCCAAAAATCCGGCAAGGTCGCCACAAATCCCGGCAAGTCGCCACCTTTCGTCAATGTCGCCATATTTCAGGCAAGGTCACCATAAATCCGGCAAGGTCGCCACAAATGCGGCAAGGTCGCCATAAATCCGGCAAGTCGCCATATTTCCGGCAAGGTCGCCATACATCCGGCGAGGTCGCCATATTCCGGCGAGGTCGCCATAAATCCGGCAAGGTCGCCATAATTCCGGCGATGTCGCCATATTTCCGGCAAAGTCGCCATAAATCCGGCAAGTTTGCCATAAATCTGCAAAGTCGCCATAACTCGGGCAAGGTCGCCGTATTTCCGGCACGGTCGCCATAAATCCGGCAATGGTCGCAACAAATCCCACAAGGTCGCCATAAATCCGGCAAGGTCGCCACAAATCTGGCAAGATCGCCACATTTCCGGCAAGGACGCCATGAATCCGGCATCGTCGCCACAAATCCGGCAAGGTCGCCACATTTCCGGCAAGGTCGCCTTGAATCCGGCAAGGCCGCCACATTTCGGCAAGGTCGCCATAAATCCGGCAAGGTCGCCACAAATCCCACAAGGTCGCCATAAATCCGGCAAGGTCGCCACAAATCCGGCAACGTCGCCACATTTGCGGCAAGGTCGCCATAAATCCGGCAAGGTCGCCACAAATCCGGCAAAGGTCGCCACATCCCCAGCAAGGCCGCCATAAATCCGGCAAGGTCGCCACAAATCCTTCAGGTCGCCACATTTCCGGCAAGGTCGCCATAAATCCGGCAAGAGTCGCCACAAATCCGGCAAGGTCGCCACATTTACGGCAAGGTCGCCATTAATCCGGGAATGTCGCCATAAATCCGGCAAGGTCGCCATAAATCCGGCAAGATCGCCACATTTCCGGCAAGGTCGCCACAAACCCGGCAATGTCTCAACATTTCCGGCAAGGTCGCCATAAACCCGGCAAGGTCGCCACAAATGCAGCAGGGTCGCCACATTTCGGCAAGGTCGCCACATTTCCGGCAAGGTCGTCATTAATCCGGGAATGTCGCATAAATGCGGCAAGGTCGCCACATTCCGGCAAGGTCACCATAAACCCGGCAGGTCGCCACAAATCCGGCAAGGTCGCCACATTTCCGGCAAGGTCGCCAAAAATCCGGCAAGGTCACCACTAATCCGGCAAGGTCGCCACATTTCGTCAATGACGCCATATTTCAGCAAGGTCACCATAAATCCGGCAAGGTCGCCACAAATGCGGCAAGGCCGCCATAAATCCGGCAAGGTCGCCATATTTCCGGCAAGGTCGCCATACATCCGGCGAGGTCGCCATATTTCCGGCGAGGTCGCCATAAATCCGGCAAGGTCGCCATAATTCCGGCGATGTCGCCATATTTCCGGCAAAGTCGCCATAAATCCGGCAAGTTTGACATAAATTTGCAAAGTCGCCATAACTCCGGCAAGGTCGCCGTATTTCCGGCACGGTCGCCATAAATCCGGGCAAGGTCGCAACAAATCCCACAAAGTCGCCATAAATTCGGCAAGGTCGCCACAAATCTGGCAAGATCGCCACATTTCCGGCAAGGTCGCCATGAATCCGGCATCGTCGCCACAAATCCGGCAATGTCGCCACATTTCCGGCAAGGTCGCCATGAATCCGGCAAGGTCGCCACATTTCCGGCAAGGTGGCCATAAATCCGGCAAGATCGCCACAAATCCCACAAGGTCGTCATAAATCCGGCAAGGTCGCCACAAATCCGGCAACGTCGCCACATTTGCGGCAAGGTCGCCATAAATCCGGCAAGGTCGCCACAAATAAGGCAAGGTCGCCACAATTCCGGCAAGGTCGCCATAAATCCGGCAGGTCGCCACAAATCCGGCAAGGTCGCCACATCCCCGGCAAGGCCGCCATAAATCCCGGCAAGGTCGCCACAAATCCGTCAAGGTCGCCACATTTCAGGCAAGGTCGCATAAATCCCGGCAAGGTCGCCATAAATCGGGCAAGGTCACCACATTTACGGCAAGGTCGCCATTAATCCGGGATTGTCGCCATAAATCCGGCAAGGTCGCCACATTCCGGGCAAGATCGCCATAAATACGGCAAGGTCGCCACAAATCCGGCAAAGTCGCCACATTTCCGGCAAGGTCGCCATAAATCCGGCAAGGTCGGCACAAATCCAGCAGGGTCGCCACATTTCCGGCAAGGTCGCCACATTTCCGGCAAGGTCGCCATTAATCCGGAATGTCACCATAAATCCGGCAAGGTCGCCACATTCCCGGCAAGGTCGGCATAAACACGGCCAGGTCGCCACAAATCCGGCAAGGTCGCCGCATTTCCCGGCAAGGTCGCCATAAACCCGGCAAGGTCGCCACAAATCCGGCAAGGTCACCACATTTCCGGAATGTCGCCATATTTCCGGCAAGTCACCATAAATCCGGCAAGGTCGCCACAAATGCGGTAAGGTCGCCATAAATCCGGCGAGGTAGCCATATTTCCGGCACGGTCGCCATAAATCCGGCAAGGTCGCCACAAATCCCACAAGGTCGCCATAAATCCGGCAAGGTCGCCACAAATCTGACAAGATCGCCACATTTCCGGCAAGATCGCCACAAACCCGGCAAAGTCTCAACATTTCTGGCAAGGTCGCCATAAATCCGGCAAGGTCGCCACAAATCCAGCAGGGTCGCCACATTTCGGCAAGGTCGCCACATTTCCGGCAAGGTCGCCATTAATCCGGGAATGTCGCCATAAATCCGGCAAGGTCGCCACATTCCCGGCAAGGTCGCCATAAACCCGGCAGGTCGCCACAAATCCGGCAAGGTCGCCACATTTCCGGCAAGGTCGCCATAAATCCGGCAAGGTCGCCACAAATCCGGCAAGGTCGCCACATTTCCGGCAATGTCGTCAAATTTCAGGCAAGGTCACATAAATCCGGCAAGGTCGCCACAAATGCGGCAAGGTCGCCATAAATCCGGCAAGGTCGCCATATTTCCGGCAAGGTCGCCATAAATCCGGCGAGGTCGCCATAAATCCGGCAAGGTCGCCATAATTCCGGCGATGTCGCCATATTTCCGGCAAAGTCGCCATAAATCCGGCGTTTGCCATAAATCTGCAAAGTCGCCATAACCCCGGCAAGGTCGCCGTATTTCAGGCACGGTCGCCATAAATCCGGCAAGGTCGCCACAAATCCCACAAGGTCGCCATAAATCCGGCAAGGTCGCCACAAATCTGGCAAGATCGCCACATTCCAGCAAGGTCGCCATGAATCCGGCATCGTCGCCACAAATCCGGCAAGGTCACCACATTTCCGGCAATGTCGGCATATTTCCGGCAAGGTCACCATAAATCCGGCAAGTCGCCACAAATGCGGTAAGGTCGCCATAAATCCGGCGAGGTAGCCATATTTCCGGCACGGTCGCCATAAATCCGGCAAGGGTCGCCACAAATCCCACAAGGTCGCCACAAATCCAGCAGGGTCGCCACATTTCCGGCAAGGTCGCCACATTTCCGGCAAGGTCGCCATTAATCCGGGAATGTCGCCATAAATCCGGCAAGGTCGCCACATTCCCGGCAAGGTCGCCATAAACCCGGCAGGTCGCCACAAATCCGGCAAGGTCGCCACATTTCCGGCAAGGTCGCCATAAATCCGGCAAGGTCGCCACAAATCCGGCAAGGTCGCCACATTTCCGGCAATGTCGTCAAATTTCAGGCAAGGTCACCATAAATCCGGCAAGGTCGCCACAAATGCGGCAAGGTCGCCATAAATCCGGCAAGGTCGCCATATTTCCGGCAAGGTCGCCATAAATCCGGCGAGGTCGCCATAAATCCGGCAAGGTCGCCATAATTCCGGCGATGTCGCCATATTTCGGCAAAGTCGCCATAAATCCGGCGTTTGCCATAAATCTGCAAAGTCGCCATACCCGGCAAGGTCGCCGTATTTCAGGCACGGTCGCCATAAATCCAGCAAGGTCGCCACAAATCCGGCAAGGTCGCCACATTTCCGGCAATGTCGTCAAATTTCAGGCAAGGTCACCATAAATCCGGCAAGGTCGCCTCAAATGCGGCAAGGTCGCCATAAATCCGGCAAGGTCGCCATATTTCCGGCAAGGTCGCCATAAATCCGGCGAGGTCGCCATATTTCCGGCGATGTCGCCATAAATCCGGCAAGTCCCCATAATTCCGGCGATGTCGCCATATTTCCGGCAAAGTCGCCATAAATCCGGCATTTGCCATAAATCTGCAAAGTCGCCATAACCCCGGCAAGGTCGCCGTATTTCAGGCACGGTCGCCATAAATCCGGCAAGGTCGCCACAAATCCCACAAGGTCGCATAAATCCGGCAAGGTCGCCACAAATCTGGCAAGATCGCCACATTTCCAGCAAGGTCGCCATGAATCCGGCATCGTCGCCACAAATCCGGCAAGGTCACCACATTTCCGGCAATGTCGCCATATTTCCGGCAAGGTCACCATAAATCCGGCAAGGTCGCCACAAATGCGGTAAGGTCGCCATAAATCCGGCGAGGTAGCCATATTTCCGGCACGGTCGCCATAAATCCGGCAAGGTCGCCACAAATCCCACAAGGTCGCCATAAATCCGGCAAGGTCGCCACAAATCTGACAAGATCGCCACATTTCCGGCAAGATCGCCACAAACCCGGCAAAGTCTCAACATTTCTGGCAAGGTCGCCATAAATCCGGCAAGGTCGCCACAATCCAGCAGGGTCGCCACATTTCCGGCAAGGTCGCCACATTTCCGGCAAGGTCGCCATTAATCCGGGAATGTCGCCATAAATCCGGCAAGGTCGCCACATTCCCGGCAAGGTCGCCATAAATCCGGCAAGGTCGCCACAAATCCGGCAAGGTCCGCCACATTTCCGGCAATGTCGTCAAATTTCAGGCAAGGTCACCATAAATCCGGGCAAGGTCGCCACAAATGCGGCAAGGAAGGTCGCCATAAATCCGGCAAGGTCGCCATATTTCCGGCAAGGTCGCCATAAATCCGGCGAGGTCGCCATAAATCCGGCAAGGTCGCCATAATTCCGGCGATGTCGCCATATTTCCGGCAAAGTCGCCATAAATCCGGCGTTTGCCATAAATCTGCAAAGTCGCCATAACCCCGGCAAGGTCGCCGTATTTCAGGCACGGTCGCCATAAATCCGGCAAGGTCGCCACAAATCCCACAAGGTCGCCATAAATCCGGCAAGGTCGCCACAAATCTGGCAAGATCGCCACATTTCCAGCAAGGTCGCCATGAATCCGGCATCGTCGCCACAAAATCCGGAAAGGTCGCCACCATTTCCGGCAAGGTCGCCATGAATTCGGCAAGGTCGCCACATTTCCGGCAAGGTCGCCATAAATCCGGCAAGGTCGCCACAAATCCCACAAGGTCGCCATAAATCCGGCAAGGTCGTCACAAATCCGGCAACGTCGCCACATTTGCGGCAAGGTCGCCATAAATCCGCAAGGTCGCCACAAATAAGGCAAGGTCGCCACAATTCCGGCAAGGTCGCCATAAATCCGGCAAAGTCGCCATAAATCCGGCAAGGTCGCCACATTCCCGGCAAGGCCGCCATAAATCCGGCAAGGTCGCCACAAATTCGTCAAGGTCGCCACATTTCAGGCAAGGTCGCCATAAATCCGGCAAGGTCGCCACAAATTCGGCAAGGTCGCCACATTTACGGCAAGGTCGCCATTAATCCGGGAATGTCGCCATAAATCCGGCAAGGTCGCCACATTCCGGGCAAAATCGCCAATAAATCCGGCAAGGTCGCCACAAATCCTGCAAGGTCGCCACATTTCCGGCAAGGTCGCCATTAATCCGGCAAGGTCGCCACAAATCCGGCAAGGTCGCCACATTTCCGGCAATGTCGCCATATTTCCGGCAAGGTCACCATAAATCAGGCAAGGTCGCCACATTCCGGGCAAGATCGCCATAAATCCGGCAAGGTCGCCACAAATCCGGCAAGGTCGCCACATTTCCGGCAAGGTCGCCATAAATCCGGCAAGGTCGCCACAAATCCAGCAGGGTCGCCACATTTCCGGCAAGGTCGCCACATTCCCGGCAAGGTCGCCATAAACCCGGCAAGGTCGCCACAAATCCGGCAAGGTCGCCACATTTCCGGCAATGTCGCCATATTTCCGGCAAGGTCATCATAAATCCGGCAAGGTCGCCACAAATGCGGCAAGGTCGCCATAAATCCGGCGAGGTCGCCATGTTTCCGGCGAGGTCGCCATAAACCCGGCAGGTCGCCACAAATCCGGCAAGGTCGCCACATTTCCGGCAAGGTCGCCATAAATCCGGCAAGGTCGCCACAAATCCGGCAAGGTCGCCACATTTCCGGCAATGTCGTCAAATTTCAGGCAAGGTCACCATAAATCCGGCAAGGTCGCCTCAAATGCGGCAAGGTCGCCATAAATCCGGCAAGGTCGCCATATTTCCGGCAAGGTCGCCATAAATCCGGCGAGGTCGCCATATTTCCGGCGATGTCGCCATAAATCCGGCAAGGTCGCCATAATTCCGGCGATGTCGCCATATTTCCGGCAAAGTCGCCATAAATCCGGCATTTGCCATAAATCTGCAAAGTCGCCATAACCCCGGCAAGGTCGCCGTATTTCAGGCACGGTCGCCATAAATCCGGCAAGGTCGCCACAAGTCCGGCAAGGTCGCCATAAATCCGGCAAGGTCGCCACAAACCCCACAAGGCCGCCATAAATCCAGCAAGGTCGCCGCAAATCCCACAAGGTCCCCATAAATCCGGCAAGGTCGCAATCGCAGCAAATCCGGCAACGTCGCCACATTTGCGGCAAGGTCGCCATAAATCCGGCAAGGTCGCCACAAATAAGGCAAGGTCGCCACAATTCCGGCAAGGTCGCCATAAATCCGGCAAGGTCGCCACAAATCCGGTAAGGTCGCTATCTTTCCGGCAAAAGCCGCCATAAATTCGGCAAGGTCGCCACAAATCCGTCAAGGTCGCCACATTTCAGGCAAGGTCGCCACAAATCCGGCAAGGTCGCCACAAATCCGGCAAGGTCGCGACATTTACGGCAAGGTCGCCATTAATCCGGGAATGTCGCCATAAATCCGGCAAGGTGGCCACATTCCGGGCAAGATCGCCATAAATCCGGCAAGGTCGCCACAAATCCGGCAAGGTCGCCACATTTCCGGCAAGGTCGCCATGAATCTGGCACGGTCGCCACAAGTCCGGCAAGGTCGCGTCAAATCCGGCAAGGTCGCCACATTTCCGGCAAGGTCGCCATAGATCCGGCAAGGTCGCCACAAGTCCGGCAAGGTCGCCATAAATCCGGCAAGGTCGCCACAAACCCCACAAGGTCGCCATAAATCCGGCAAGGTCGCCACAAATCTGGCAAGATCGCCACATTTGCGGCAAAGTCGTCAGAAATCCGGCATCGTCGCCACAAATCCGCCAAGGTCGCCACATTTCCGGCAAGGTCGCCATGAATCCGGCAAGGTCGCCACATTTCCGGCAAGGTCGCCATAAATCCGGCAAGGTCGCCACAAATCCCACAAGGTCGCCATAAATCCGGCAAGGTCGCCACAAATAAGGCAAGGTCGCCCCAATTCCGGCAAGGTCGCCATAAATGCGGCAAGGTCGCCACAAATCCGGCAAGGTCGCCACATCCCCGGCAAGGCCGCCATAAATCCGGCAAGGTCGCCACAAATCCGTCAAGGTCGCCACATTTCAGGCAAGGTCGCCATGAATCCGGCAAGGTCGCCACAAATCCGGCAAGGTCGCCACATTTACGGCAAGGTCGCCATTAATCCGGGAATGTCGCCATAAATCCGGCAAGGTCGCCACATTTCAATCAAGGTAGCCATAAATTCGGCAAGGTCGCGTCAAATCCGGCAAGGTCGCCACATTTGCGGCAAGGTCGCCATGAATCCGGCAAGGTCGCCACAATTCCGGCAAGGTCGCCATAAATCCGGCAAGGTCGCCACAAATCCGGTAAGGTCGCCATCTTTCCGGCAAGGCCGCCATAAATCCGGCAAGGTCGCCACAAATCCGTCAAGGTCGCTACATTTCAGGCAAGGTCGCCATAAATTCGGCAAGGTCGCCACAAAACCGGCAAGGTCGCGACATTTACGGCAAGGTCGCCATTAATCCGGGAATGTCGCCATAAATCCGGCAAGGTCGCCACATTCCGGGCAAGATCGCCATAAATCCGGCAAGGTCGCCACAAATCCGGCAAGGTCGCCACATTTCCGGCAAGGTCGCCATGAATCCGGCAAGGTCGCCACAAGTCCGGCAAGGTCGCGTCAAATCCGGCAAGGTCGCCACATTTCCGGCAAGGTCGCCATAGATCCGGCAAGGTCGCCACAAGTCCGGCAAGGTAGCCAATATTTCGGGCAAGGTCGGCATACATCCGGCAAAGTCGCCAAAATCCGGCAAGATCGCAACATTTCCGTGGAGTTCGCCATAAATTCGGCAAGGTCGCCACATATCCGGCAAGGTCACTACATTCCCCGGCGAGGTCGCCAACAATCCGGCAAGGTCGCCACAAATCCGGCAAGGTCGCCATATTTCCGGCAAGGTCGCCTTAAATCCGGCAAGATCGCCACAAATCCGGCAAGGTCGCCATATTTCCGGCAAAGTCGCCATAAATCCGGCAAGGTGCGTCAAATCCGGCAAGGTCGCCACATTTCAATCAAGGTAGCCATAAATTCGGCAAGGTCGCGTCAAATCCGGCAAGGTCGCCACATTTCCGGCAAGGTCGCCATGAATCCGGCAAGGTCGCCATGAATCCGGCAAGGTCGCCATAAGACCGGCAAGGTCGCGTAAAATCCGGCAAGGTCGCCACATTTCCGGCAAGGTCGCCATAGATCCGGCAAGGTCGCCACAAGTCCGGCAAGGTCGCCATAAATCCGGCAAGGTCGCCACAAACCCCACAAGGCCACCATAAATCCAGCAAGGTCGCCACAAATCCCACAAGGGCCCCATAAATCCGGCAAGGTCGCAGCAAATCCGGCAACGTCGCCACATTTGCGGCAAGGTCGCCATAAATCCGGCAAGGTCGCCACAAATAAGGCAAGGTCGCCACAATTCCGGCAAGGTCGCCATAAATCCGGCAAGGTCGCCACAAATCCGGTAAGGTCGCTATCTTCCGGCAAAGCCGCCATAAATTCGGCAAGGTCGCCACAAATCCGTCAAGGTCGCCACATTTCAGGCAAGGTCGCCACAAATCCGGCAAGGTCGCCAACATCCGGCAAGGTCGCGACATTTACTGCAAGGTCGCCATTAATCCGGGAATGTCGCCATAAATCCGGCAAGGTGGCCACATTCCGGGCAAGATCGCCATAAATCCGGCAAGGTCGCCACAAATCCGGCAAGGTCGCCACATTTCCTGGCAAGGTCGCCATGAATCTGGCAAGGTCGCCACAAGTCCGGCAAGGTCGCGTCAAATCCGGCAAGGTCGCCACATTTCCGGCAAGGTCGCCATAGATCCGGCAAGGTCGCCACAAGTCCGGCAAGGTCGCCATAAATCCGGCAAGGTCGCCACAAACCCCACAAGGTCGCCATAAATCCGGCAAGGTCGCCACAAATCTGGCAAGATCGCCACATTTGCGGCAAAGTCGCCAGAAATCCGGCATCGTCGCCACAAATCCGCCAAGGTCGCCACATTTCCGGCAAGGTCGCCATGAATCCGGCAAGGTCGCCATATTCCGGCAAGGTCGCCATAAATCCGGCAAGGTCGCCACAATCCCACAAGGTCGCCATAAATTCGGCAAGGTCGCCACAAATAAGGCAAGGTCGCCCCAATTCCGGCAAGGTCGCCATAAATGCGGCAAGGTCGCCACAAATCCGCAAGGTCGCCACATCCCCGGCAAGGCCGCCATAAATCCGGCAAGGTCGCCACAAATCCGTCAAGGTCGCCACATTTCAGGCAAGGTCGCCATGAATCCGGCAAGGTCGCCACAAATCCGGCAAGGTCGCCACATTTACAGCAAGGTCGCCATTAATCCGGGAATGTCGCCATAAATCCGGCAAGGTGGCCACATTCCGGGCAAGATCGCCATAAATCCGGCAAGGTCGCCACAAATCCGGCAAGGTCGCCTCATTTCCGGCAAGGTCGCCACCAAATCCGGCAAGGTCGCCACAAATCCAGCAGGGTCGCCACATTTCCGACAAGGTCGCCACATTTCCGGGCAAGGTCGCCATAAATCCGGCAAGATCGCCACATTTCCGTCAATGTCGCCATATTTTCCGGCAAGGTCACCATAAATCCGGCAAGGTCGACACAAATGCGGCAAGGTCGCCCATAAATCCGGCGAGGTCGCCATATTTCCGGCGAGGTCGCCATAAATCCGGCAAGGTCGCCATAATTCCGGCGATGTCGCCATATTTCCGGCAAAGTCGCCATAAATCCGGCAAGTTTGCCATAAATCTGCAAAGTCGCCATAACTCCGGCAAGGTCGCCGTATTTCCGACACGGTCGCCATAAATCCGGCAAGGCCGCCACAAACCCCACAAGGTCGCCATAAATCCGGCAAGGTCGCCACAAATCTGGCAAGATCGCCACATTTCGGCAAGGTCGCCACAAATCCGGCAAGGTCGCCACATTTCCGGCAAGGTCGCCATAAATCCGGCAAGGTCGCCACAAATCCAGGAGGGACGCCACATTTCCGGCAAGGGCGCCACATTTCGGCAAAGTCGCCACTAATCCGCAAATGTCGCCATAAATCCGGCAAGGTCGCCACATTCCCCGCAAGGTCGCCATAAAGCCGGCAAGGTCGCCACAATCCGACAAGGTCGCCACATTTCCGGAAAGGTCGCCATATATCCGGCAAGGTCGCCACAAATCCGGCAAGGTCGCCACATTTCCGGCAATGTCGCCATATTTCCGGCAAGGTCACCATAAATCCGGCAAGGTCGCCACAAATGCGGCAAGGTCGCCATAAATCCGGCAAGGTCGCCATATTTCCGGCAAGGTCGCCATAAATCCGGCGAGGTCGCCATATTTCCGGCGAGGTCGCCATAAATCCGGCAAGGTCGCCATAATTCCGGCCATGTCGCCATATTTCCGGCAAAGTCGCCATAAATCCGGCAAGTTTGCCATAAATCTGCAAAGTCGCCATAACTCCGGCAAGGTCGCTGTATTTCCGGCACGGTCGCCATAAATCCGGCAAGGTCGCAACAAATCCCACAAGGTCGCCATAAATCCGGCAAGGTCGCCACAAGTCTGGCAAGATCGCCACATTTCGGCAAGGACGCCATGAATCCGGCATCGTCGCCACAAATCCCACAAGGCCGCCATAAATCCGGCAAGTTCGCCACAATCCGGCAAAGTCGCCACATTTGCGGCAAGGTCGCCATAAATCCGGCAAGGTCGCCACAAATCCGGCAAGGTCGCCACATCCCCAGCAAGGCCGCCATAAATCCGGCAAGGTCGCCACAAATCCGTCAAGGTCGCCACATTTCCGGCAAGGTCGCCATAAATCCGGCAAGGTCGCCACAAATCCGGCAAGGTCGCCACATTTACGGCAAGGTCGCCATTAATCCGGGAATGTCGCCATAAATCCGGTAAGGTCGCCATAAATCCGGCAAGATCGCCACATTCCGCAAGGTCGCCACAAACCCGGCAATGTCTCAACATTTCCGGCAAGGTCGCCATAAATCCGGCAAGGTCGCCACAAATGCAGCAGGGTCGCCACATTTCCGGCAAGGTCGCCACATTTCCGGCAAGGTCGTCATTAATCCGGGAATGTCGCCATAAATGCGGCAAGGTCGCCACATTCCCTGCAAGGTCACCATAAACCCGGCAGGTCGCCACAAATCCGGCAAGGTCGCCACATTTCCGGCAAGGTCGCCAAAAATCCGGCAAGGTCGCCACAAATCCGGCAAGGTAGCCACCTTTCCGTCAATGTCGCCATATTTCAGGCAAGGTCACCATAAATCCGGCAAGGTCGCCACAAATGCGGCAAGGTCGCCATAAATCCGGCAAGGTCGCCATATTTCCGGCAAGGGTCGCCATACATCCGGCGAGGTCGCCATATTTCGGCGAGGTCGCCATAAATCCGGCAAGGTCGCCATAATTCCGGCGATGTCGCCATATTTCCGGCAAAGTCGCCATAAATCCGGCAAGTTTGCCATAAATCTGCAAAGTCGCCATAACTCCGGCAAGGTCGCCGTATTTCCGGCACGGTCGCCATAAATCCGGCAAGGTCGCAACAAATCCCACAAGGTCGCCATAAATCCGGCAAGGTCGCCACAAATCTGGCAAGATCGCCACATTTCGCGCAAGGACGCCATGAATCCGGCATCGTCGCCCAAATCCGGCAAGGTCGCCACATTTCCGGCAAGGTCGCCTTGAATCCGGCAAGGTCGCACATTTCCGGCAAGGTGGCCATAAATCCGGCAAGGTCGCCACAAATCCCCACAAGGTCGCCATAAATCCGGCAAGGTCGCCACAAATCCGGCAACGTCGCCACATTTGCGGCAAGGTCGCCATAAATCCGGCAAGGTCGGCACAAATCCGGCAAGGTCGCCACATCCCCAGCAAGGCAGCCATAAATCCGGCAAGGTCGACACAAATCCGTCAAGGTCGCCACATTTCCGGCAAGGTCGCCATAAATCCGGCAAGGTCGCCACAAATCCGGCAAGGTCGCCACATTTACGGCAAGGTCGCCATTAATCCTGGAATGTCGCCATAAATCCGGCGAGGTCGCCATAAATCCGGCAAGATCGCCACATTTCCGGCAAGGTCGCCACAAACCCGGCAATGTCTCAACATTTCCGGCAAGGTCGCCATAAATCCGGCAAGGTCGCCACAAATGCAGCAGGGCCGCCACATTTCCGGCAAGGTCGCCACATTTCCGGCAAGGTCGTCATTAATCCGGGAATGTCGCCATAAATGCGGCAAGGTCGCCACATTCCCGGCAAGGTCACCATAAACCCGGCAGGTCGCCAAAAATCCGGCAAGGTCACCACTAATCCGGCAAGGTCGCCACATTTCCGTCAATGTCGCCATATTTCAGGCAAGGTCACCATAAATCCGGCAAGGTCGCCACAAATGCGGCAAGGTCGCCATAAATCCGGCAAGGTCGCCATATTTCGGCAAGGTCGCCATACATCCGGCGAGGTCGCCATATTTCCGGCGAGGTCGCCATAAATCCGGCAAGGTCGCCATAATTCCGGCGATGTCGCCATATTTCCGGCAAAGTCGCCATAAATCCGGCAAGTTTGACATAAATTTGCAAAGTCGCCATAACTCCGGCAAGGTCGCCGTATTTCCGGCACGGTCGCCATAAATCCGGCAAGGTCGCAACAAATCCCACAAAGTCGCCATAAATCCGGCAAGGTCGCCTCATTTCCGGCAAGGTCGCCACAAATCCGGCAAGGTCGCCACAAATCCAGCAGGGTCGCCACATTTCCGACAAGGTCGCCACATTTCCGGCAAGGTCGCCATAATCCGGCAAGATCGCCACATTTCCGTCAATGTCGCCATATTTTCCGGCAAGGTCACCATAAATCCGGCAAGGTCGACACAAATGCGGCAAGGTCGCCATAAATCCGGCGAGGTCGCCATATTTCCGGCGAGGTCGCCATAAATCCGGCAAGGTCGCCATAATTCCGGCGATGTCGCCATATTTCCGGCAAAGTCGCCATAAATCCGGCAAGTTTGCCATAAATCTGCAAAGTCGCCATAACTCCGGCAAGGTCGCCGTATTTCCGACACGGTCGCCATAAATCCGGCAAGGCCGCCACAAACCCCACAAGAGTCGCCATAAATCCGGCAAGGTCGCCACAAATCTGGCAAGATCGCCACATTTCCGGCATTTCCGGCAAGGTCGCCACAAATCCGGCAAGGTCGCCACATTTCCGGCAAGGTCGCCATAAATCCGGCAAGGTCGCCACAAATCCAGGAGGGACGCCACATTTCCGGCAAGGGCGCCACATTTCCGGCAAAGTCGCCACTAATCCGCAAATGTCGCCATAAATCCGGCAAGGTCGCCACATTCCCCGCAAGGTCGCCATAAAGCCGGCAAGGTCGCCACAAATCCGACAAGGTCGCCACATTTCGGAAAGGTCGCCATATATCCGGCAAGTTCGCCACAAATCCGGCAAGGTCGCCACATTTCCGGCAATGTCGCCATATTTCCGGCAAGGTCACCATAAATCCGGCAAGGTCGCCACAAATGCGGCAAGGTCGCCATAAATCCGGCAAGGTCGCCATATTTCCGGCAAGGTCGCCATAAATCCGGCGAGGTCGCCATATTTCCGGCGAGGTCGCCATAAATCCGGCAAGGTCGCCATAATTCCGGCCATGTCGCCATATTTCCGGCAAAGTCGCCATAAATCCGGCAAGTTTGCCATAAATCTGCAAAGTCGCCATAACTCCGGCAAGGTCGCTGTATTTCCCGGCACGGTCGCCATAAATCCGGCAAGGTCGCAACAAATCCCACAAGGTCGCCATAAATCCGGCAAGGTCGCCACAAATCTGGCAAGAACGCCACATTTCCGGCAAGGACGCCATGAATCCGGCATCGTCGCCACAAATCCCACAAGGCCGCCATAAAACCGGCAAGTTCGCCACAAATCCGGCAAAGTCGCCACATTTGCGGCAAGGTCGCCATAAATCCGGCAAGGTCGCCACAAATCCGGCAAGGTCGCCACATCCCCAGCAAGGCCGCCATAAATCCGGCAAGGTCGCCACAAATCCGTCAAGGTCGCCACATTTCCGGCAAGGTCGCCATAAATCCGGCAAGGTCGCCACAAATCCGGCAAGGTCGCCACATTTGCGGCAAGGTCGCCATTAATCCGGGAATGTCGCCATAAATCCGGTAAGGTCGCCATAAATCCGGCAAGATCGCCACATTTCCGGCAAGGTCGCCACAAACCCGGCAATGTCTCAACATTTCCGGCAAGGTCGCCATAAATCCGGCAAGGTCGCCACAAATGCAGCAGGGTCGCCACATTTCCGGCAAGGTCGCCACATTTCCGGCAAGGTCGTCATTAATCCGGGAATGTCGCCATAAATGCGGCAAGGTCGCCACATTCCCGGCAAGGTCACCATAAACCCGGCAGGTCGCCACAAATCCGGCAAGGTCGCCACATTTCCGGCAAGGTCGCCAAAAATCCGGCAAGGTCGCCACAAATCCGGCAAGGTCGCCACCTTTCCGTCAATGTCGCCATATTTCAGGCAAGGTCACCATAAATCCGGCAAGGTCGCCACAAATGCGGCAAGGTCGCCATAAATCCGGCAAGGTCGCCATATTTCCGGCAAGGTCGCCATACAACCGGCGAGGTCGCCATATTTCCGGCGAGGTCGCCATAAATCCGGCAAGGTCGCCATAATTCCGGCGATGTCGCCATATTTCCGGCAAAGTCGCCATAAATCCGGCAAGTTTGCCATAAATCTGCAAAGTCGCCATAACTCCGGCAAGGTCGCCGTATTTCCGGCACGGTCGCCATAAATCCGGCAAGGTCGCAACAAATCCCACAAGGTCGCCATAAATCCGGCAAGGTCGCCACAAATCTGGCAAGATCGCCACATTTCCGGCAAGGACGCCATGAATCCGGCATCGTCGCCACAAATCCGGCAAGGTCGCCACATTTCCGGCAAGGTCGCCTTGAATCCGGCAAGGTCGCCACATTTCCGGCAAGGTGGCCATAAATCCGGCAAGGTCGCCACAAATCCCACAAGGTCGCCATAAATCCGGCAAGGTCGCCACAAATCCGGCAACGTCGCCACATTTGCGGCAAGGTCGCCATAAATCCGGCAAGGTCGGCACAAATCCGGCAAGGTCGCCACATCCCCAGCAAGGCAGCCATAAATCCGGCAAGATCGACACAAATCCGTCAAGGTCGCCACATTTCCGGCAAGGTCGCCATAAATCCGGCAAGGTCGCCACAAATCCGGCAAGGTCGCCACATTTACGGCAAGGTCGCCATTAATCCTGGAATGTCGCCATAAATCCGGCGAGGTCGCCATAAATCCGGCAAGATCGCCACATTTCCGGCAAGGTCGCCACAAACCCGGCAATGTCTCAACATTTCCGGCAAGGTCGCCATTAATCCGGCAAGGTCGCCACAAATGCAGCAGGGCCGCCACATTTCCGGCAAGGTCGCCACATTTCCGGCAAGGTCGTCATTAATCCGGGAATGTCGCCATAAATGCGGCAAGGTCGCCACATTCCCGGCAAGGTCACCATAAACCCGGCAGGTCGCCAAAAATCCGGCAAGGTCACCACTAATCCGGCAAGGTCGCCACATTTCCGTCAATGTCGCCATATTTCAGGCAAGGTCACCATAAATCCGGCAAGGTCGCCACAAATGCGGCAAGGTCGCCATAAATCCGGCAAGGTCGCCATATTTCCGGCAAGGTCGCCATACATCCGGCGAGGTCGCCATATTTCCGGCGAGGTCGCCATAAATCCGGCAAGGTCGCCATAATTCCGGCGATGTCGCCATATTTCCGGCAAAGTCGCCATAAATCCGGCAAGTTTGACATAAATTTGCAAAGTCGCCATAACTCCGGCAAGGTCGCCGTATTTCCGGCACGGTCGCCATAAATCCGGCAAGGTCGCAACAAATCCCACAAAGTCGCCATAAATCCGGCAAGGTCGCCACAAATCTGGCAAGATCGCCACATTTCCGGCAAGGTCGCCATGAATCCGGCATCGTCGCCACATATCCGGCAATGTCGCCACATTTCCGGCAAGGTCGCCATGAATCCGGCAAGGTCGCCACATTTCCCGCAAGGTGGCCATAAATCCGGCAAGGTCGCCACAAATCCCACAAGGTCGTCATAAACCCGGCAAGGTCGCCACAAATCCGGCAACGTCGCCACATTTGCGGCAAGGTCGCCATAAATCCGGCAAGGTCGCCACAAATAAGGCAAGGTCGCCACAATTCCGGCAAGGTCGCCATAAATCCGGCAAGGTCGCCACAAATCTGGCAAGATCGCCACATTTCCGGCAAGAACGCCATGAATCCGGCATCGTCGCCACAAATCCGGCAAGGTCGCCACATTTCCGGCAAGGTCGCCTTGAATCCGGCAAGGTCGCCACATTTCCGGCAAGGTCGCCATAAATCCGGCAAGGTCGCCACAAATCCCACAAGGTCGCCATAAATCCGGCAAGGTCGCCACAAATCCGGCAACGTCGCCACATTTGCGGCAAGGTCGCCATAAATCCGGCAAGGTCGCCACAAATCCGGCAAGGTCGCCACATCCCCAGCAAGGCCGCCATAAATCCGGCAAGGTCGCCACAAATCCGTCAAGGTCGCCACATTTCCGGCAAGGTCGCCATAAATCCGGCAAGGTCGCCACAAATCCGGCAAGGTCGCCACATTTACGGCAAGGTCGCCATTAATCCGGGAATGTCGCCATAAATCCGGCAAGGTCGCCATAAATCCGGCAAGATCGCCACATTTCCGGCTAGGTCGCCACAAACCCGGCAATGTCTCAACATTTCCGGCAAGGTCGCCATAAATCCGGCAAGGTCGCCACAAATGCAGCAGGGTCGCCACATTTCCGGCAAGGTCGCCACATTTCCGGCAAGGTCGTCATTAATCCGGGAATGTCGCCATAAATGCGGCAAGGTCGCCACATTCGCGGCAAGGTCACCATAAACCCGGCAGGTCGCCACAAATCCGGCAAGGTCGCCACATTTCCGGCAAGGTCGCCAAAAATCCGGCAAGGTCAACACTAATCCGGCAAGGTCGCCACATTTCCGTCAATGTCGCCATATTTCAGGCAAGGTCACCATAAATCCGGCAAGGTCGCCACAAATGCGGCAAGGTCGCCATAAATCCGGCAAGGTCGCCATATTTCCGGCAAGGTCGCCATACATCCGGCGAGGTCGCCATATTTCCGGCGAGGTCGCCATAAATCCGGCAAGGTCGCCATAATTCCGGCGATGTCGCCATATTTCCGGCAAAGTCGCCATAAATCCGGCAAGTTTGACATAAATTTGCAAAGTCGCCATTACTCCGGCAAGGTCGCCGTATTTCCGGCACGGTCGCCATAAATCCGGCAAGGTCGCAACAAATCCCACAAAGTCGCCATAAATCCGGCAAGGTCGCCACAAATCTGGCAAGATCGCCACATTTCCGGCAAGGTCGCCATGAATCCGGCATCGTCGCCACATATCCGGCAATGTCGCCACATTTCCGGCAAGGTCGCCATAAATCCGGCAAGGTCGCCACAAATCCCACAAGGTCGCCATAAATCCGGCAAGGTCGTCACAAATCCGGCAACGTCGCCACATTTGCGGCAAGGTCGCCATAAATCCGCAAGGTCGCCACAAATAAGGCAAGGTCGCCACAATTCCGGCAAGGTCGCCATAAATCCGGCAAAGTCGCCATAAATCCGGCAAGGTCGCCACATTTCCGGCAAGGTCGCCATGAATCCGGCAAGGTCGCCACAAGTCCGGCAAGGTCGCGTCAAATCCGGCAAGGTCGCCACATTTCCGGCAAGGTCGCCATAGATCCGGCAAGGTCGCCACAAGTCCGGCAAGGTAGCCATATTTCGGGCAAGGTCGGCATACATCCGGCAAAGTCGCCAAAAATCCGGCAAGATCGCAACATTTCCGTGGAGTTCGCCATAAATTCGGCAAGGTCGCCACATATCCGGCAAGGTCACTACATTCCCGGCGAGGTCGCCAACAATCCGGCAAGGTCGCCACAAATGCGGCAAGGTCGCCATATTTCCGGCAAGGTCGCCTTAAATCCGGCAAGATCGCCACAAATCCGGCAAGGTCGCCATATTTCCGGCAAAGTCGCCATAAATCCGGCAAGGTGCGTCAAATCCGGCAAGGTCGCCACATTTCAATCAAGGTAGCCATAAATTCGGCAAGGTCGCGTCAAATCCGGCAAGGTCGCCACATTTCCGGCAAGGTCGCCATGAATCCGGCAAGGTCGCCATGAATCCGGCAAGGTCGCCATAAGACCGGCAAGGTCGCGTAAAATCCGGCAAGGTCGCCACATTTCCGGCAAGGTCGCCATAGATCCGGCAAGGTCGCCACAAGTCCGGCAAGGTCGCCATAAATCCGGCAAGGTCGCCACAAACCCCACAAGGCCGCCATAAATCCAGCAAGGTCGCCGCAAATCCCACAAGGTCCCCATAAATCCGGCAAGGTCGCAGCAAATCCGGCAACGTCGCCACATTTGCGGCAAGGTCGCCATAAATCCGGCAAGGTCGCCACAAATAAGGCAAGGTCGCCACAATTCCGGCAAGGTCGTCATAAATCCGGCAAGGTCGCCACAAATCCGGTAAGGTCGCTATCTTTCCGGCAAAGCCGCCATAAATTCGGCAAGGTCGCCACAAATCCGTCAAGGTCGCCACATTTCAGGCAAGGTCGCCACAAATCCGGCAAGGTCGCCACAAATCCGGCAAGGTCGCGACATTTACGGCAAGGTCGCCATTAATCCGGGAATGTCGCCATAAATCCGGCAAGGTGGCCACATTCCGGGCAAGATCGCCATAAATCCGGCAAGGTCGCCACAAATCCGGCAAGGTCGCCACATTTCCGGCAAGGTCGCCATGAATCTGGCACGGTCGCCACAAGTCCGGCAAGGTCGCGTCAAATCCGGCAAGATCGCCACATTTCCGGCAAGGTCGCCATAGATCCGGCAAGGTCGCCACAAGTCCGGCAAGGTCGCCATAAATCCGGCAAGGTCGCCACAAACCCCACAAGGTCGCCATAAATCCGGCAAGGTCGCCACAAATCTGGCAAGATCGCCACATTTGCGGCAAAGTCGCCAGAAATCCGGCATCGTCGCCACAAATCCGCCAAGGTCGCCACATTTCCGGCAAGGTCGCCATGAATCCGGCAAGGTCGCCACATTTCCGGCAAGGTCGCCATAAATCCGGCAAGGTCGCCACAAATCCCACAAGGTCGCCATAAATCCGGCAAGGTCGCCACAAATAAGGCAAGGTCGCCCCAATTCCGGCAAGGTCGCCATAAATGCGGCAAGGTCGCCACAAATCCGGCAAGGTCGCCACATCCCCGGCAAGGCCGCCATAAATCCGGCAAGGTCGCCACAAATCCGTCAAGGTCGCCACATTTCAGGCAAGGTCGCCATGAATCCGGCAAGGTCGCCACAAATCCGGCAAGGTCGCCACATTTACGGCAAGGTCGCCATTAATCCGGGAATGTCGCCATAAATCCGGCAAGGTCGCCACATTTCAATCAAGGTAGCCATAAATTCGGCAAGGTCGCGTCAAATCCGGCAAGGTCGCCACATTTGCGGCAAGGTCGCCATGAATCCGGCAAGGTCGCCACAATTCCGGCAAGGTCGCCATAAATCCGGCAAGGTCGCCACAAATCCGGTAAGGTCGCCATCTTTCCGGCAAGGCCGCCATAAATCCGGCAAGGTCGCCACAAATCCGTCAAGGTCGCTACATTTCAGGCAAGGTCGCCATAAATTCGGCAAGGTCGCCACAAAACCGGCAAGGTCGCGACATTTACGGCAAGGTCGCCATTAATCCGGGAATGTCGCCATAAATCCGGCAAGGTCGCCACATTCCGGGCAAGATCGCCATAAATCCGGCAAGGTCGCCACAAATCCGGCAAGGTCGCCACATTTCCGGCAAGGTCGCCATGAATCCGGCAAGGTCGCCACAAGTCCGGCAAGGTCGCGTCAAATCCGGCAAGGTCGCCACATTTCCGGCAAGGTCGCCATAGATCCGGCAAGGTCGCCACAAGTCCGGCAAGGTAGCCATATTTCGGGCAAGGTCGGCATACATCCGGCAAAGTCGCCAAAAATCCGGCAAGATCGCAACATTTCCGTGGAGTTCGCCATAAATTCGGCAAGGTCGCCACATATCCGGCAAGGTCACTACATTCCCGGCGAGGTCGCCAACAATCCGGCAAGGTCGCCACAAATCCGGCAAGGTCGCCATATTTCCGGCAAGGTCGCCTTAAATCCGGCAAGATCGCCACAAATCCGGCAAGGTCGCCATATTTCCGGCAAAGTCGCCATAAATCCGGCAAGGTGCGTCAAATCCGGCAAGGTCGCCACATTTCAATCAAGGTAGCCATAAATTCGGCAAGGTCGCGTCAAATCCGGCAAGGTCGCCACATTTCCGGCAAGGTCGCCATGAATCCGGCAAGGTCGCCATGAATCCGGCAAGGTCGCCATAAGACCGGCAAGGTCGCGTAAAATCCGGCAAGGTCGCCACATTTCCGGCAAGATCGCCATAGATCCGGCAAGGTCGCCACAAGTCCGGCAAGGTCGCCATAAATCCGGCAAGGTCGCCACAAACCCCACAAGGCCACCATAAATCCAGCAAGGTCGCCACAAATCCCACAAGGTCCCCATAAATCCGGCAAGGTCGCAGCAAATCCGGCAACGTCGCCACATTTGCGGCAAGGTCGCCATAAATCCGGCAAGGTCGCCACAAATAAGGCAAGGTCGCCACAATTCCGGCAAGGTCGCCATAAATCCGGCAAGGTCGCCACAAATCCGGTAAGGTCGCTATCTTTCCGGCAAAGCCGCCATAAATTCGGCAAGGTCGCCACAAATCCGTCAAGGTCGCCACATTTCAGGCAAGGTCGCCACAAATCCGGCAAGGTCGCCACAAATCCGGCAAGGTCGCGACATTTACGGCAAGGTCGCCATTAATCCGGGAATGTCGCCATAAATCCGGCAAGGTGGCCACATTCCGGGCAAGATCGCCATAAATCCGGCAAGGTCGCCACAAATCCGGCAAGGTCGCCACATTTCCTGCAAGGTCGCCATGAATCTGGCAAGGTCGCCACAAGTCCGGCAAGGTCGCGTCAAATCCGGCAAGGTCGCCACATTTCCGGCAAGGTCGCCATAGATCCGGCAAGGTCGCCACAAGTCCGGCAAGGTCGCCATAAATCCGGCAAGGTCGCCACAAACCCCACAAGGTCGCCATAAATCCGGCAAGGTCGCCACAAATCTGGCAAGATCGCCACATTTGCGGCAAAGTCGCTAGAAATCCGGCATCGTCGCCACAAATCCGCCAAGGTCGCCACATTTCCGGCAAGGTCGCCATGAATCCGGCAAGGTCGCCATATTCCGGCAAGGTCGCCATAAATCCGGCAAGGTCGCCACAAATCCCACAAGGTCGCCATAAATTCGGCAAGGTCGCCACAAATAAGGCAAGGTCGCCCCAATTCCGGCAAGGTCGCCATAAATGCGGCAAGGTCGCCACAAATCCGGCAAGGTCGCCACATCCCCGGCAAGGCCGCCATAAATCCGGCAAGGTCGCCACAAATCCGTCAAGGTCGCCACATTTCAGGCAAGGTCGCCATGAATCCGGCAAGGTCGCCACAAATCCGGCAAGGTCGCCACATTTACAGCAAGGTCGCCATTAATCCGGGAATGTCGCCATAAATCCGGCAAGGTGGCCACATTCCGGGCAAGATCGCCATAAATCCGGCAAGGTCGCCACAAATCCGGCAAGGTCGCCTCATTTCCGGCAAGGTCGCCACAAATCCGGCAAGGTCGCCACAAATCCAGCAGGGTCGCCACATTTCCGACAAGGTCGCCACATTTCCGGCAAGGTCGCCATAAATCCGGCAAGATCGCCACATTTCCGTCAATGTCGCCATATTTCCGGCAAGGTCACCATAAATCCGGCAAGGTCGACACAAATGCGGCAAGGTCGCCATAAATCCGGCGAGGTCGCCATATTTCCGGCGAGGTCGCCATAAATCCGGCAAGGTCGCCATAATTCCGGCGATGTCGCCATATTTCCGGCAAAGTCGCCATAAATCCGGCAAGTTTGCCATAAATCTGCAAAGTCGCCATAACTCCGGCAAGGTCGCCGTATTTCCGACACGGTCGCCATAAATCCGGCAAGGCCGCCACAAACCCCACAAGGTCGCCATAAATCCGGCAAGGTCGCCACAAATCTGGCAAGATCGCCACATTTCCGGCAAGGTCGCCACAAATCCGGCAAGGTCGCCACATTTCCGGCAAGGTCGCCATAAATCCGGCAAGGTCGCCACAAATCCAGCAGGGACGCCACATTTCCGGCAAGGCGCCACATTTCCGGCAAAGTCGCCACTAATCCGCAAATGTCGCCATAAATCCGGCAAGGTCGCCACATTCCCCGCAAGGTCGCCATAAAGCCGGCAAGGTCGCCACAAATCCGACAAGGTCGCCACATTTCCGGAAAGGTCGCCATATATCCGGCAAGGTCGCCACAAATCCGGCAAGGTCGCCACATTTCCGGCAATGTCGCCATATTTCCGGCAAGGTCACCATAAATCCGGCAAGGTCGCCCACAAATGCGGCAAGTCGCCATAAATCCGGCAAGGTCGCCATATTTCCGGCAAGGTCGCCATAAATCCGGCGAGGTCGCCATATTTCCGGCGAGGTCGCCATAAATCCGGCAAGGTCGCCATAATTCCGGCCATGTCGCCATATTTCCGGCAAAGTCGCCATAAATCCGGCAAGTTTGCCATAAATCTGCAAAGACGCCATAACTCCGGCAAGGTCGCTGTATTTCCGGCACGGTCGCCATAAATCCGGCAAGGTCGCAACAAATCCCACAAGGTCGCCATAAATCCGGCAAGGTCGCCACAAATCTGGCAAGAACGCCACATTTCCGGCAAGGACGCCATGAATCCGGCATCGTCGCCACAAATCCCACAAGGCCGCCATAAAACCGGCAAGTTCGCCACAAATCCGGCAAAGTCGCCACATTTGCGGCAAGGTCGCCATAAATCCGGCAAGTTCGCCACAAATCCGGCAAGGTCGCCACATCCCCAGCAAGGCCGCCATAAATCCGGCAAGGTCGCCACAAATCCGTCAAGGTCGCCACATTTCCGGCAAGGTCGCCATAAATCCGGCAAGGTCGCCACAAATCCGGCAAGGTCGCCACATTTACGGCAAGGTCGCCATTAATCCGGGAATGTCGCCATAAATCCGGTAAGGTCGCCATAAATCCGGCAAGATCGCCACATTTCCGGCAAGGTCGCCACAAACCCGGCAATGTCTCAACATTTCCGGCAAGGTCGCCATAAATCCGGCAAGGTCGCCACAAATGCAGCAGGGTCGCCACATTTCCGGCAAGGTCGCCACATTTCCGGCAAGGTCGTCATTAATCCGGGAATGTCGCCATAAATGCGGCAAGGTCGCCACATTCCCGGCAAGGTCACCATAAACCCGGCAGGTCGCCACAAATCCGGCAAGGTCGCCACATTTCCGGCAAGGTCGCCAAAAATCCGGCAAGGTCGCCACAAATCCGGCAAGGTCGCCACCTTTCCGTCAATGTCGCCATATTTCAGGCAAGGTCACCATAAATCCGGCAAGGTCGCCACAAATGCGGCAAGGTCGCCATAATCCGGCAAGGTCGCCATATTTCCGGCAAGGTCGCCATACATCCGGCGAGGTCGCCATATTTCCGGCGAGGTCGCCATAAATCCGGCAAGGTCGCCATAATTCCGGCGATGTCGCCATATTTCCGGCAAAGTCGCCATAAATCCGGCAAGTTTGCCATAAATCTGCAAAGTCGCCATAACTCCGGCAAGGTCGCCGTATTTCCGGCACGGTCGCCATAAATCCGGCAAGGTCGCAACAAATCCCACAAGGTCGCCATAAATCCGGCAAGGTCGCCACAAATCTGGCAAGATCGCCACATTTCCGGCAAGGACGCCATGAATCCGGCATCGTCGCCACAAATCCGGCAAGGTCGCCACATTTCCGGCAAGGTCGCCTTGAATCCGGCAAGGTCGCCACATTTCCGGCAAGGTGGCCATAAATCCGGCAAGGTCGCCACAAATCCCACAAGGTCGCCATAAATCCGGCAAGGTCGCCACAAATCCGGCAACATCGCCACATTTGCGGCAAGGTCGCCATAAATCCGGCAAGGTCGCCACAAAATCCGGCAAGGTCGCCACATCCCCAGCAAGGCAGCCATAAATCCGGCAAGGTCGACACAAATCCGTCAAGGTCGCCACATTTCCGGCAAGGTCGCCATAAATCCGGCAAGGTCGCCACAAATCCGGCAAGGTCGCCACATTTACGGCAAGGTCGCCATTAATCCGGGAATGTCGCCATAAATCCGGCGAGGTCGCCATAAATCCGGCAAGATCGCCACATTTCCGGCAAGGTCGCCACAAACCCGGCAATGTCTCAACATTTCCGGCAAGGTCGCCATAAATCCGGCAAGGTCGCCACAAATGCAGCAGGGCCGCCACATTTCCGGCAAGGTCGCCACATTTCCGGCAAGGTCGTCATTAATCCGGGAATGTCGCCATAAATGCGGCAAGGTCGCCACATTCCCGGCAAGGTCACCATAAACCCGGCAGGTCGCCACAAATCCGGCAAGGTCGCCACATTTCCGGCAAGGTCGCCAAAAATCCGGCAAGGTCACCACTAATCCGGCAAGGTCGCCACATTTCCGTCAATGTCGCCATATTTCAGGCAAGGTCACCATAAATCCGGCAAGGTCGCCACAAATGCGGCAAGGTCGCCATAAATCCGGCAAGGTCGCCATATTTCCGGCAAGGTCGCCATACATCCGGCGAGGTCGCCATATTTCCGGCGAGGTCGCCATAAATCCGGCAAGGTCGCCATAATTCCGGCGATGTCGCCATATTTCCGGCAAAGTCGCCATAAATCCGGCAAGTTTGACATAAATTTGCAAAGTCGCCATAACTCCGGCAAGGTCGCCGTATTTCCGGCACGGTCGCCATAAATCCGGCAAGGTCGCAACAAATCCCACAAAGTCGCCATAAATCCGGCAAGGTCGCCACAAATCTGGCAAGATCGCCCACATTTCCGGCAAGGTCGCCATGAATCCGGCATCGTCGCCACATATCCGGCAATGTCGCCACATTTCCGGCAAGGTCGCCATGAATCCGGCAAGGTCGCCACATTTCCGGCAAGGTGGCCATAAATCCGGCAAGGTCGCCACAAATCCCACAAGGTCGTCATAAACCCGGCAAGGGTCGCCACAAATCCGGCAACGTCGCCACATTTGCGGCAAGGTCGCCATAAATCCGGCAAGGTCGCCACAAATAAGGCAAGGTCGCCACAATTCCGGCAAGGTCGCCATAAATCCGGCAAGGTCGCCACAAATCTGGCAAGATCGCCACATTTCCGGCAAGGACGCCATGAATCCGGCATCGTCGCCACAAATCCGGCAAGGTCGCCACATTTCCGGCAAGGTCGCCTTGAATCCGGCAAGGTCGCCACATTTCCGGCAAGGTCGCCATAAATCCGGCAAGGTCGCCACAAATCCCACAAGGTCGCCATAAATCCGGCAAGGTCGCCACAAATCCGGCAACGTCGCCACATTTGCGGCAAGGTCGCCATAAATCCGGCAAGGTCGCCACAAATCCGGCAAGGTCGCCACATCCCCAGCAAGGCCGCCATAAATCCGGCAAGGTCGCCACAAATCCGTCAAGGTCGCCACATTTCCGGCAAGGTCGCCATAAATCCGGCAAGGTCGCCACAAATCCGGCAAGGTCGCCACATTTACGGCAAGGTCGCCATTAATCCGGGAATGTCGCCATAAATCCGGTAAGGTCGCCATAAATCCGGCAAGATCGCCACATTTCCGGCAAGGTCGCCACAAACCCGGCAATGTCTCAACATTTCCGGCAAGGTCGCCATAAATCCGGCAAGGTCGCCACAAATGCAGCAGGGTCGCCACATTTCCGGCAAGGTCGCCACATTTCCGGCAAGGTCGTCATTAATCCGGGAATGTCGCCATAAATGCGGCAAGGTCGCCACATTCCCGGCAAGGTCACCATAAACCCGGCCAGGTCGCCACAAATCCGGCAAGGTCGCCACATTTCCGGCAAGGTCGCCAAAAATCCGGCAAGGTCGCCACAAATCCGGCAAGGTCGCCACCTTTCCGTCAATGTCGCCATATTTCAGGCAAGGTCACCATAAATCCGGCAAGGTCGCCACAAATGCGGCAAGGTCGCCATAAATCCGGCAAGGTCGCCATATTCCGGCAAGGTCGCCATACATCCGGCGAGGTCGCCATATTTCCGGCGAGGTCGCCATAAATCCGGCAAGGTCGCCATAATTCCGGCGATGTCGCCATATTTCCGGCAAAGTCGCCATAAATCCGGCAAGTTTGCCATAAATCTGCAAAGTCGCCATAACTCCGGCAAGGTCGCCGTATTTCCGGCACGGTCGCCATAAATCCGGCAAGGTCGCAACAAATCCCACAAGGTCGCCATAAATCCGGCAAGGTCGCCACAAATCTGGCAAGATCGCCACATTTCCGGCAAGAACGCCATGAATCCGGCATCGTCGCCACAAATCCGGCAAGGTCGCCACATTTCCGGCAAGGTCGCCTTGAATCCGGCAAGGTCGCCACATTTCCGGCAAGGTCGCCATAAATCCGGCAAGGTCGCCACAAATCCCACAAGGTCGCCATAAATCCGGCAAGGTCGCCACAAATCCGGCAACGTCGCCACATTTGCGGCAAGGTCGCCATAAATCCGGCAAGGTCGCCACAAATCCGGCAAGGTCGCCACATCCCCAGCAAGGCCGCCATAAATCCGGCAAGGTCGCCACAAATCCGTCAAGGTCGCCACATTTCCGGCAAGGTCGCCATAAATCCGGCAAGGTCGCCACAAATCCGGCAAGGTCGCCACATTTACGGCAAGGTCGCCATTAATCCGGGAATGTCGCCATAAATCCGGCAAGGTCGCCACAAATCCGGCAAGGTCGCCACATTTACGGCAAGGTCGCCATTAATCCGGGAATGTCGCCATAAATCCGGCAAGATCGCCACATTTCCGGCAAGGTCGCCACAAACCCGGCAATGTCTCAACATTTCCGGCAAGGTCGCCATAAATCCGGCAAGGTCGCCACAAATGCAGCAGGGTCGCCACATTTCCGGCAAGGTCGCCACATTTCCGGCAAGGTCGTCATTAATCCGGGAATGTTGCCATAAATGCGGCAAGGTCGCCACATTCCCGGCAAGGTCACCATAAACCCGCCAGGTCGCCACAAATCCGGCAAGGTCGCCACATTTCCGGCAAGGTCGCCAAAAATCCGGCAAGGTCGCCACAAATCCGGCAAGGTCGCCACCTTTCCGTCAATGTCGCCATATTTCAGGCAAGGTCACCATAAATCCGGCAAGGTCGCCACAATGGCGGGCAAGGTCGCCATAAATCCGGCAAGGTCGCCATATTTCCGGCAAGGTCGCCATACATCCGGCGAGGTCGCCATATTTCCGGCGAGGTCGCCATAAATCCGGCAAGGTCGCCATAATTCCGGCGATGTCGCCATATTTCCGGCAAAGTCGCCATAAATCCGGCAAGTTTGCCATAAATCTGCAAAGTCGCCATAACTCCGGCAAGGTCGCCGTATTTCCGGCACGGTCGCCATAAATCCGGCAAGGTCGCAACAAATCCCACAAGGTCGCCATAAATCCGGCAAGGTCGCCACAAATCTGGCAAGATCGCCACATTTCCGGCAAGGACGCCATGAATCCGGCATCGTCGCCACAAATCCGGCAAGGTCGCCACATTTCCGGCAAGGTCGCCTTGAATCCGGCAAGGTCGCCACATTTCCGGCAAGGTCGCCATAAATCCGGCAAGGTCGCCACAAATCCCACAAGGTCGCCATAAATCCGGCAAGGTCGCCACAAATCCGGCAACGTCGCCACATTTGCGGCAAGGTCGCCATAAATCCGGCAAGGTCGCCACAAATCCGGCAAGGTCGCCACATCCCCAGCAAGGCCGCCATAAATCCGGCAAGGTCGCCACAAATCCGTCAAGGTCGCCACATTTCCGGCAAGGTCGCCATAAATCCGGCAAGGTCGCCACAAATCCGGCAAGGTCGCCACATTTACGGCAAGGTCGCCATTAATCCGGGAATGTCGCCATAAATCCGGCAAGGTCGCCATAAATCCGGCAAGATCGCCACATTTCCGGCAAGGTCGCCACAAACCCGGCAATGTCTCAACATTTCCGGCAAGGTCGCCATAAACCCGGCAAGGTCGCCACAAATGCAGCAGGGTCGCCACATTTCCGGCAAGGTCGCCACATTTCCGCAAGGTCGTCCATTAATCCGGGAATGTCGCCATAAATGCGGCAAGGTCGCCACATTCCCGGCAAGGTCACCATAA